>CM077284.1:90182430-90519930 GCA_039654925.1 Anguilla pacifica | reverse complement strand
AGCAGCGGCATATATATACAATGCGGTGAGTCTGTGAGATTCACGAAGGAGCTAATTTGCTGTGTACCAGCGGTGTCCAATCTCATGGGGAAAAGGGCCGGTGGGGGTGCAGGTTTTTGTTTTAGCCCAGGGGCCTCATTTATAAAACGGACTTACGATCAGTTTTCATCTTAAGTATGACTTGCGCAGAAAACCACAAAAGTAGTCATTTATAAAACCTTACTTTGACGTGGAAATTACCTTATCTCTACGCAAAGTCTAGACTTGACGCAAGTGATTTTCCTGCTGGTTCTGTAGGGGTGTTGCAGTTTGGGATGCATATGCAACCAAGCCTGTGGTGAACTTTGCATTAGCTTTATGAACAATTTAGTAGGAATTATCAATTAAAAGTGTGAGGAATTAATTGTTTGTCAACCCACTATTTAGTCCACCGAATAATACATGTTGCCTGTCTTCAATCTCCTCTACCATCGCCGTGATCTCTTCTTCCAAAAGTTTGTTTTTCTCTTTTGGGCCATGGAAATTGCTGATTGTAAGGCATGTTCAGGTGCCATCAATTTTAAGTTAATTCGAGATTTATAGATCACAGGTGCGTAAGTTACAAATGGGCTTCTTAAAGCCTGCGTAAGCAAGGTTTTTTATGCTCAGTATCTTTTATGAATCGAACGTAAGCACACAGTCAGAAATGATCTTAAGACTAAGTTCAAGTATAAATCTAAGAACATTTTTATAAATGAGGCCACAGCACTACAACACCGGATTTAACTATTCATGGTCTTCAATCAAGACCTTGATATTTAGAATCAGTCGTCTTAGTGCTGGGCTAAAACAAAAACCTGGACACCCCTGCAGTATACAGCACCCTCAAATTCTACACACTCTTGATGAAGATCTGCAAAGAAAGCTGTACATCTGTAATGTTCTGCACAAGGACCCAAATGCAGACCAGGGAAATCCAAAAAACGTTGTCTTTATTCAGTCCAAAGTTCAAAGCCAGGTAATCAGAGAGGACGGTACAAAATCGAGTTTCCAAAAGAATAGTGGTAAACGGGCAAAAAATCAAAAACCAGGAGATCAGACAGGCGAAGGTACAAAAGGAACAGGCAAAAGAGAAGTCAAAACAAAGCGAAGGTCAAACCAGAAGGCAATCAAACAAAAGGGGCAGGCAAACTCAAAGTCGTACAGAAAAGGTGTCTTGGGAATCTCGATAAACAAAGGCTTACAATACATCGGCACAGTGAATACAATCAACATTCTGACAGGGAGCTGGTGGAAAAGACTGACATTTATACACTGGGGAAGGTAACAATCAAGGAGGGGTTACGTGAGTGAGGGCGGAGTAACAAACAACATCCAGGTGAAGAACATTAGGATAACTAATTAAATGACAGGGGACTGACAAAACGCGGACTGGAATCACATAGACAACAATGATAACAGACGGCCTGGGTTTAGCAGGTAAAACACGTGCAGAGAGAGAGAGGTGCAGTTAGAGCAAGAGACAGGTGCATGCAATTGCAGAACTCAGCGTTAGGGCAGACTAGAAAGAAAAGGGGCGGAGCTACAGCGCAGCATGGAAAAGGGGAGAATGGTTAATGTATTAGTATAGTGATTTAAACTATCAAAAACCCAAAACTAGTGTTTGTTAATCCATTAGTAATATTAACATGTTAGTATATTAATGAGGTTAGTACTTTACAATCTATAAGTTAGTAAGGATTAGTAGAAATCAGTAAAACTAGATAGATATAACCAGGAAGTAAGTAAAACGAGACTGGAAAGAAGGGGGGAAACCACGAAAACCCAGAAACATCCGAATAGTGAAATCACGCAAATACAGGGGAGTGAAGCAGCTCAGGGAACACAGACACAGAGACGGCACTGGGGAGACAAGTGACCGGGAGAATGAAAATACGGAGACGGAGGAGGATGTGAAAAATAATAAACCTACAGAAACATAAAATAAACACTAACAGCAAACAGATACTAATACAGACTACAACAATATCATATAATAAAAAAGGTCAAATTGGCCACAAATGTATTTTTCAGCATGACAATGATCCCAAGAATAATGCAAATTCAACCAAGAAATGGTCATCTTACCACAAAATTAAAGTTGTGCAGTGGACACCCCAGCCAGCTGACCTGAACCAATTTATGTGGCATCGAAGAAAAGAGGGAAATCAACAAGTATACTGTGAGATGGGATCTTGACTTGTTCTGTAAGGAAGAATAACAGAAGATCCCCTCCGAGAAATTCACCAATCTCATAAAACAGTAGAGTAGATGATTCAGTGGTGTTGCCCTTGCAAAGGACTGAAGCATTTAAAACAGGGGTGTCAATGTATTCAGTTCTGTTCTATCATTATTAAAGATTAATATTTCCACATTTGAAAATTTAAATATAGCTCAGTACTTGTATTATTATTATATACATTATTTTTCACTCATTATTATCAAAGGTGAGAACATTTTTTGAGGTCATTGTATACATGTACAACATATGATGTGGCAGATAGCCAATTCAGATATAAAACATATGTTACTGTCCATAATTAATCAATTGTTTTGTAATTCGGTGCAAGATTTAAGGTTACAGGTAGGCTACACGTGCCGAAAAGGAAAAAATAGCTGCAGGCAAATTTAATGTGGCAAAGTATGAAGTACCCAAAGCATCAAAAAGGTTTTCTCTCTTTTTATACTCATCCATGGAATATAACTTGAAAGCATGCCAAACTTGTGAAAAGGTTATGAAATGCTGTCAAGAGCTTTGTGAGCCAGAAATAGAGTATCCAAAGTCTGGTTACTGAACTGAAGCTCCGAGAGAGGCACAGTCTTCCACTCCTACTATCGTTGGGCAGTAGGTCACATGTCGAATATTCATAAAATGGGATATTGTATGCTACCTATCAAAAAACACATGATAATTATTATACAGAATATTGCGTGTCCGTGCATAGATTACGACCGATAAAGTGTGGAAACTTTCAGAAAAGCCGGAACAATACTGTCACCAGTGTCGCAATGACAGAACGGAAGAACAAAAAAACAAAACAAAAAAACATTTTCAATCGTCGACATTGTGAGGTAATCCAAATAAATGTTCACTGTTTATGACATGTAAGATTCTATTAGCAGAAAAATATAAAATATGTCTATAATAATAATAATAATAATAATAATAATAATAATACTAATAACTGGCAGCCATATTTGATGTGGCCTCAACCTCAGCGCCACAATTTTCTTAACGAGATGAAAAAGACGGTTTACTTGTGGTTTTGGCTCGAGAAAAGCAGAAGGGAATTAAGTCCATTAGGAAAATAGACTTCCCTCTTTCTACGCGGACCTACTTGCCTATCAGACTAGAAACGTGGTTAGGTTATGGTCACAATCCACGTGCCGTCATCTCGCTGAAACAATTACAAAAACCGTCCGTAGACCAGTGATGTCGGCGACACGTGAAGAAGAACCGCTGACCAGAGTGAGCCTGGACCACTGGAGAAGGACTGGTGCTTTTCGGAGATAAACAAAACAAACAAAAAAATAAATAAATAAACTATGTGACATTGGACATGCCGTTCGAGGCCTCCCCCACTCTTTCTGCGAAGACTGCAGCCTCTGTTTCCCTCTCTGAATGTTTGTTATTGTCCGTTGTGACAAGCCAGGGTCAGTCTTTTTGAGATCTGAACTGTTACGAGCCTCAGCGTGCTTCCGATGCAGCGATAGCCTAGCGTCTGTTTCAGTCTTCCATTACTGTGATGGTAGTGGGGGGACACGCCTGCCTAGCTTTTAAATCTGGAAATACTGAGGTTTTGCATTTCCTTCCTTTTCTAGAAACGTTTGTGAGTTTAGAAACAAGTAACAGTAGCATTTAGCCTACATGAGACTGCAAAGTGGCAGTTATACTCTCCCTCATTCTGGGGGAAGGCACGTGTATCGTGTGGAAAATATACCACCCCCAGCAGACACATAATTGTCGTACTGGATGAAAGAACGTTTGTTTTGTGTTTCGGAGTGGAATTCAGCAAACTCTTCATCTATGACATTTTTAAAAATATATTTATGTTTAATGTATAGGTCACATTTTGAATTGTGTTGATATTTTAGTCGGTTATTTTTTTCAGTTTTATGTTCTGGCCAATGGTGGGGACAGACGGACAAGAAAGACCGAGGCATGGGAGGGGATGAGTGACAGTTAAAGGCCCACGTGCTCGCAGCGCTGAGAGCGAATGAGGAATGAGGAGGAAGCGAGCGACTAACCGTCGCTCAACGGCAACGCAGGCTTTGCACCACACACACAATACGCAGGTTGTGCGGAACTGTGCTGAGTTTGAGAGGCGATCTGTTGGCACTATAGAATCGGGAACACGCGCAGCCAAAAGGTAAGGGGGTTAAATCCCGCAAAGCTTTCAATTACATGTAAGCCTGGAGCGAGGGATCGCTGGCTTCAAGAGGGAAAGTTGGGTGGAAAACTTGAGACACGCGGGCCCAGCCGCATGTGCTAGTCGAATGAAAGGGCCCGGCTGTGCAGTATGAACAAATTGTGTACGTAGCTAGTTTTATACGGCATCTTTGGCTCAGGCCCCTCAACGTGTGTTTAAGCTGCGGCCGAGCCTTCGAAAATGAGTTAGCGGGAGACTGGTATTTTAACCTTTAAAGAACATAAAAATGTCTGAAGTGCTGTTTTAGATATAACCGGAGCCAAACGCGCGTGGTTGTTACCTGGACTTCCGTAGCTGCAGACAAGTTAACGAAAACAGAGATTAACATAGCCGGTTTACACAAAACGATATTAGTAGGAAATGATCTTGGCACGGGTAAGAAGATGATGGTGGGGGGAAAGCTCCAGTGGGTAGCTCAGTCAAGATCCAGAACTCCCCACCAAATTTAGTCCAAGCACAGTTATTTTACTTCATCTGATCATTTCAAAACACACACTCAAGGTGTCTTCCATGCACCTGGAGTCCAGGGTCAGAAATGACCCACCCTCACCGGACGCTCTGCGTTAAAGCCTCTTCAGTGCATTTAAACCCTAAATCAATATTTTTCATGGAGAAATAACTTGCCACTCATCAGTAAATTACTGAGCAACTTTTTAGATGCAACATTATGTGTTTTTAGTCTCATTTTAACTACAAAACACGTCATAATTGACTTTTTTTTGCTGTTATAGATGTGTGGCTCTTTGATTAACTTTGATTATGACTTTGATTTCATAACCACAGGGTTTAAAAAGACTTTTTAAAAAAAGACTATCTTTGTTCCCTAATGCAGTACCGCTTTTATAAAAATACTTTTTTTTAAATGGCAATTTAAAACTTTTTCTAATGTTAGGGTCACCCCGAGTCATCAAATTTCATGAAAAAAAAGTAATTTAGGGGGTTTTTACTGCTGGGACCCTGAGGACAACACGAAGGTTAAGGAAAACACGACACGTGATCCTTAATTCCACTGCGGCCTTCTTATTGGCAGCTTGTTGGCTACACGGTGTGAAAAAATCAGTGGACGCAGTGCCATTCCTGGTCTCTTCTATTACTGCATATTAGTCAAAGAGTGGTTTCAGATCTTTAGACAAAATGTAATATGAGACAAAGGGAACCTGCATTAAACAGAAAAACATTTCTAAACGTATTATTTCATTTATTTAATTTAAAAAAAACATGTTATCCAGCACCCTTATTGCCTCTGTGAAAAAAGTAATTGCCCCCTTAGTTTCTCAAACAATGAACCAAATTTAATTGATAATTAGATTCAGGGGACCAGAAACGGATCAAGTACCTTTTCATGGCACTGTACGTAGGCTACACAACAGAAATTCAGAACAAATGACATCACCTAGAAGTGGAAGGGGAGAGGAGTCTGAGCAGAAAGTACAGGAAATGGATTCAGAACTTTAAACGGTCGTTCCCAGCTAGGCTGGCTTCTCAGATGTTCTCGTTACCACAGCTTATTTTGAAATGCAACACCTGAAGAACACACAGTTCTCTTTTAAGTTAAAAATAAAAATAAAATAAATAATTTCAACACATTACGCGCAACCATATATCGCAAATAACAGATCTACCGGCAGGCTTGTTGTTTGCTGTTGAAGTGCATTAAGTGCGGGCTGAAGTCACCGGTGTTGTTTACCGGGCTCGTGCTGCGGTCTATTATGCGCAGCGAGAGGATGTGGGTGGATTCTATACTCAATGTTCCAGTTCACAGAAGTCCGCGGCCTCAGTGAGAAATGAAAACCCGGCACCCGGTGGCGGTCTACTAAAGCAAATGTCAGAGGTTCACCCGGCAATTACCATTTATCACGTATTGTACGTGCGAATCTGAAGTCGGTTAAGATGCTTTCGGCTTTGACAAAATCCCGTGAAGCCTTTGATAATAAAACTACAGTGAGAGTTAATAATAGGTCAGATCAACTTCACTCGATTTCATATTCAGCATAACACCCCCCACCAACCCCCCCTTCCCACTCCCACTGCATTTTTATTGCCATTTCTGAATGATTTCTAATGCTGTCGGTTGTGTCTGAGCACAAAGGGGTCACTGCAGAAGTGCTTGAGCCCCGTATATAGAATGTAATCCCAATTAAACGTATTCAGCCGTCTGAAGTACGGCTTTATACAGTGAAATGATGTGTGACACTGACAGACCGTTGGCACGGCTACGGAAGTGATACTTCGAGCCATTGCAGTGCATAAATTTCCTGTCTGTGAAGGGAAATGACATTTGAATACAAATAGGAAGTTTTTACGCAATTTTAACGCAGTCTGAAATGGTGTGTGTATGTGCGTGCGTGTGTATACGTAGCACAGTGTACTACTAGTCTATATTTTCTGTGTTTTGTTTAGACAGTACTCATTCGTCTTTCTTGCAGTTTTTCATTTTTTTTATTGGAATTTTGAATAGATCGGTTGGCTGTTTAAAAAACCGTTTTTCTCAGACTGGTTCGGTCTCAGCCTTGCTTGGTGCTGGCGCGTGACCGTAAACTAGCCCACACTTTGCCTCGGTAGCAGACTTAGCCCCGCTACTGCAGGGGCGGTCAGCCTCGGTGCTGGACGGCCACTGGGACCGCAGGTGTTCTCGTCTCGCCCCAATGACAGCAAGCAATTTAGACCCCCGGGATCCTGATCAGACCACTCTGTAATCAGCTGCATCCCTTTATCAATTAAGTGCTGGGTAGTAATGAAGACCAGCAGGCCCTGTGGCTCTCCAGAAATGGGGTCAGCCACCAGTAGCCTGCTGAGTGTGTTGCATTTTAGGTGCTTTCTACGGAAAGCCATCCGTGTAGGCGACCTAACGCAGTGCGCTGTGTATGATTGGGGCTTTTGCCGCTGTAGATGAGACTTACCGCACGCTACTGTTACATTAAAGAGACAGAACAATGCATCGCCATCTCTTATTAATGAATGGGATGAATGGGGGTGACTTTGTCACTGTCTGTTTGTTTTTGTCTCCCTCTCTCTCTCTCTTTCTCTCTCTCTCTCTCTCTCTCTCTCTGCATCCCTTACTCGATTCGGGTGGTATCAGGTGTTTGTCTCTCCTCCCTTCTCATTTTCGTGTGTGGATTGTGTTTTTCAGATGGCGTTTGGGTGGGTTTATCTCTGTCTGTCTGTCGCGTTAGGAGGTGAGTCGCGCATAATCTCCCTGTTTTATCTTTCTGCCGTACAATACTGTGCGCTGATATCTCTGGTCCTGCTCTACAGCAAAATCTATTCTCAGATTCTCCTACACTTCCCCCCCACCACTCCCCCTCCTCTCCCTCTTTCTTTCCCTCTTACCAGGGCTGATGCAACATTCAGTGAAATGCAAATGACCAGAAATTTCCACTTGTTATTAGTAACACATTTCCACACGACAGAATCAAACGCAGATCAATGCATTTGCTCTTTAGAATTTAGCCTAGTGTTAATTGTGAATGTTAGCTAAATGTAAAAAGGAAATAAAATGTGATGTATACTAAAAGTTCAGCTGTTCCACAATAAACAATAAAGGGTTGTTTAGAGCCGTTGGTTTGTGAACAGGATCCTATTGTTGAAGTGCCAGTGCAATTTCCACACCAGACTATTATACTGCAATAACTGCCTCAGAATTAGTTAGGCTGTATTTTACAGCGAAGTTGTTTGGGTTCGACACTGTGGCTACCTCCGGGGGAAGTCGATCAAAACGGGGCCACTACGCACAGCTCTGCAGTTGATGACATGTTTATGTTGTGTACTGTGCGGTGCATTGTGGGTGCCGTAGTTCGCCTGCCGCATCACAGTGTAGTTTCCACATTTTCCCAGGCTGCTCAGCACAGCTCTCTACGTCCTCCAGGCTGGCTAGTTCCACTGACGGGCTGGCTGGTTCCACTGTCTCTGCGCTGGTGCTTTCCACCGCTGCTCCACAAACAATGCCAGGTACACATTTTGTTTTTTCCATCACACGAACGCAGTCATTTTTACTGGAGTCCTGCTCAGCTTGGTGGATTAAAGGATCCCTAGGGCTTCTGTTCTGTTGCAGGTGAAAAAAATCTGTCGTTTACCTTTAGAATCATTTTGGGGGGGGGTGTTTTTGTTGGTCTGTACAAAATGCACACCGAGTCCACAACTTGTTTTTAAAAATGCTTTGGCGTGTCCAACCAATCTCTTCCACAGGAGTTTTTTAAAAATATATTTATAGTTCATCAACTTTACTTGCCCATTTGATTTCTCATTCTTTCTCCCATTGCTTTCCAAATAGCACTTTGAGCTCCTGCACTGATGTGCTCTGAAAACCAATTCTCAAGTGAAAAGTGATTGTCTGAGTCTTCAGTGAAATCCTGGGCTTTGCCTCAATTTTTCTGGAATGTGGTGGGTATTGAAAAGTGATTGTTCATGCCCCCCCCCCGCCCCACCCCCCTTAGAAAGCAACGCCCTGACGACCTCCAATGCCACTGCAGCTACTCAAGGTCAGAATACAGAAGCCCCTTTTGGCGATGACATCAGCTCTGCAATAACAGAGAGAACGGGCTCCTCAGGTAAATACTACCTTGTGACAGATGGGAGCAAATGCACTGTTTAAAGAGACAGCTTGATTATAGAGCTGAGCTTCAAATTGTGCATCACCCCTCTCCCTCTCTCTCTCTCTCTCTCTCTCTCTCTCTCTCTCTCTCTCTGTCTCTCTCCCTCTCCCTCTGTCTCTTTCACTCTCTCTCTCCCTCTCCCTCTCTCTCTCTCTCTCTCTGTCTCTCCCTCTCTCTCTCTCTCTCTCTCTCTCTGTCTCTCTCCCTCTCCCTCTGTCTCTCTCACTCTCTCTCTCTCTCTCTCTCTCTCTGTCTCTCTCCCTCTCCCTCTGTCTCTCTCACTCTCTCTCTCCCTCTCCCTCTCTCTCTCTCTGTCTCTCTCCCTCTCCCTCTGTCTCTCTCACTCTCTCTCCCTCTCCCTCTCTCTCTCTCTGTCTCTCTCCCTCTCTCCCTCTCCCTCTCTCACCCTCTCCCTCTCTCTCTCCCTTTCTCTCTCTCAAATTTCAAATTCAAATTCTTAATTCAAATGCTTTATTGGCATGACATATTTAAAAATACATATTGCCAAAGTGTAGTGACAACAGTAATCAACTACAGTAAGAATATATGATTAAAAAGAAAAAAGAAGACAAGCAGCAACAACAATAACAGCATAAATGACAGGAACATAATACTTATTATCTATTAAGTTAACTGAATTAAATTAAAACTCTACCTCTCCTGTCTTGCATTGACCATTTACGTTCTTCTTTGGGTAGCCATGTTTTTTTGTGCCTTCCTTTTTCAATTGCTAAGGTGTGGTCACTGAGCGTGTACTTGGTCAGGTTTTGTCTCTGCTTTGTATCTCTGACAGACTCTGCCAAATTGTATTCTCTGTTTAGGGCCAAGTAGCAATTAAGTTTATTTTGTGTTTTGGTTTCATTATTCCAGTGTTCCAGATAGGCATCTTTTGTTTGTTTAATTATTTGGTTTACTCTAATTTCTGGTTTTAAAGCAGCGCTGCTCTGAGTTTGGTCAGTGTTTGGTTTTAGGTGGTTAGTGAGTCTCATGACCAGCTGACTGAGAGGACTCTTTTTGGGTTTCATGTCTTGGATTTTCAGTTCTTGAAATTGCACTCTCTCTCTCTCTCTCTCACTCTCTCACTCTCTCCCTCTCTCACTCCCTCTCCCTCTCTCACTCCCTCTCCCTCTCTCTCTCTCTCTCTCTCTCTCTCTCTCCCTCTCTCTCTCTCACTCGCTCTCTCTCACCCGCAGCCCCCCCATCTGAGCCCAGCAGTACCGCTGGAGCGAAGGCGACTGCAGCCAGGCGTGGTGAGGAAAGCCGGCCCCTAAAGCCGTTCCTTTATTACAATCACGTTTTGCCGTTTGGGCGGGCGGTCCTGTCCGGGGCAGCGCCCACGGTCTGCGCGTTCACTTAACCCTTCACCCGAAGCCTTCGGCGTTACGGTCGACACAAAATGGCCCGACAGCTTGTCAGTCAGTTTACAGATGTCAGCTTACGTCAGATGACATTTGCCGATAAAAGAATGACGGTTTTGTGCCATTCGGACATAAGCTGACCTCATCTGCCGTGCCATGTTGTGACAGCTGTTACGTCACGCGCCTTATGTCCAAGCGTTCGAAGAGCAAGAGCAGCGTTGCCCGTCTTTAAATGCAATCCGTTCACACAGCTGCATGTTTACAGCAGCGATGCAGTTTTCAAGGGTACAACTGCAGCACTCTAACGTGAGAGTCAGACGCACAGCCTACAACCTGTGAGCTGCAAGACCAGTTCCCTAACCATTATACTGCACTGTTGTCATTTATAACCAAAAAAAAAAAAGAAACCGAATCAGTTTACACAGCAGGGTAGTGCAGTGCAACGACGTCACTGAAGCGGTTAAGTTAGCATCGTACCTCAGCGGTGCACTAACGGCAGCGCGCTGGCTATTCGAACCCGCGACTCCCGCCCGGCTCGTGCGCCGCCCCGTCCCGTACGCGGACGGTCAGAGACGGCCGCCTCTCGGCTGAGATCGCCCCTCTCCTTCCTGAGACTCGGGCTTTAATTCTGCCCCACGGCGAAGCACTCCTCCCCCTGCTCTGTTTTAACACAGCGTAACTCAGGTTGCTGCTTTATCGTCCCAAAGTATACCCGTAGCATTGAGTCTGGGAATGAACAAACAGCGTTGCGTAATGTGTTTTTTTTTTTTTTTTAAAACAGAAGCTGAAGGGAGAAGTCTGCCGTGGGCATATTGAGTAGAGCAGTGATCTCAGCCTCAGATCCTGGAGTGTGGCAGTGTGTGTCGGACCCTAATTTCTCAGTTGCGGTAACTGGTTGCCTGAAGAGTCCACACGCCTTGTTTCCCAGGCCTAAGTGTAGGCAGTGTAGCACAGTGGGTAAGGAACTGGGCTTGTAACCGAAAGGTCACAGGTTCGATTCCTGGGTAGGACACCACCGTTGTACCCTTGAGCAAGGTACTTAACCGGAATTGCTTCAGTATATATCCAGCTGTATAAATGGATGCAATGTAAAATGCTGTGTAAAAAGTTGTGTAAGTCGCTCTGGATAAGAGCGTCTGCTAAATGCCTGTAATGTAATGTAATGTAAAGTTGGCTACAGATTGTAATGAGCCACAGAAGCCTGCAGGCCCTGTGCATCCCCCCTCCAAAACCCCCAAGCACTGGAATTCGCGATACCCGAAACAGAAGAGACTGCTGGCGTTCCAGAAAAAAATAGGCGGCGATGCCGTATGGAACCAAAGACCCGTTTCGCCCGGCTCCTCCGTGGCGGAGAGGCGTGGAAATTAATATTAATTAGCCGCCGGCTAGGTGAGGTGCGGTGCCTTTTCCTGGCCTGGGAAAAGCGTGGAGGTGAGGGGAGTCCAGTTAAGCGTGCTGGAAGGCACACGCTAAAGGATGCCGTTGTGTGCCGCTGATAAGCCTGACAACGTAATAAGGAGCCGGCTGAATTAATTACACGACGGCTTGCCTGTCAGACACGAAGATCTTCCGTTTGAATCGCCCGGACGAAGCCACCTGTAAAATCATTAGATATGCGTGGATCCACGCGACGGCAATCGAGATATTAGAGGCATAGGTTTTAATGAGCTGCCGCTGCCTTGTGAATATTGATGCGCTTTCTAAACGTGAGACTTGAATCGCGCAAATTGTTGTGGAGTAAAAGTTGAAAATGCTTTAAATGTTTTTTTCCTCTCTTCCCTGTGGCAGAAAGCGAACCCACTGCACGCATCACCAAGAAGAAGACTGCACATAAGGATGACCGCGTGGCCTTAGACTGTATGTGCATGCCTGTTTTTAAAAAAAGTTTAAATTACGTTTTATTGCACGTGTGATCCAATTTTAAAATCCCCCTGCTGCTTGAACAAAGCCCTTTGACTAAGCAGAAAAATGGCACATTTCACACTTACCTTCCCATCAGTTTAGCGCAGATGTAGTCAGTCTGAGGAGGCGAGTGTGGCTATCCGCCCTGTCCCCCGGCAAGCTTGCGTAAGAGTCAGACGGCTGCCGTCAGGCGCGGGGGTGGAGCTTTCTGTTCGGAGCACAGCGCGACATTCCCTCGGCCCCTGGCCCGTTGCTGTCGGTAACGGGCCAGTTAAGATCTGTGACTGCATGTGTGCGTGAATGAGTGTGTGAGTGAATGGGTGAGTGTGTGAGTGAATGGGTGTGTGAGTGAATGGGTGAGTGTGTGAGTGAGTGAGTGTGTGAGTGAATGAGTGTGTGAGTGAGTGAATGAGTGAGTGTGTGAGTGAATGGGTGTGTGAGTGAATGAGTGTGAGTGAATGAGTGTGTGTGTGAGTGAATGAGTGTGTGAGTGAGTGAATGAGTGAGTGTGTGAGTGAATGAGTGTGTGAGTGAGTGTGAGTGAATGAGTCATTGTGTGAGTGAATGGGTGTGTGAGTGAATGAGTGAGTGTGTGAGTGAATGAGCGTGTGAGTGAGTGTGTGAGTGAATGAGTGTGTGAGTGAGTGAATGAGTGTGTGTGTGAGTGAATATGTGTGTGAGTGAGTGTGTGAGTGAATGAGTGTGTGAGTGAGTGAATGAGTGAGTGTGTGAGTGAATGAGTCATTGTGTGAGTGAATGGGTGTGTGAGTGAGTGTGTGAGTGAATGGGTGTGTGAGTGAATGGGTGAGTGTGAGTGAATGGGTGTGTGAGTGAGTGTGTGAGTGAATGAGCATGTGAGTGAGTGTGTGAGTGAATGGGTGTGTGAGTGAATGGGTGAATTCTGTTCGCTGTTCACTCTTTCAGTCCAGCGTAGCTCTTTGGACAAGCAAAGGCTTTTCCTTTGGTGGAAAGCAAAGGGATTTGAGGCTTGCAGTGTGTTCACAGTGCGTTTCCTTTTCTGTCATAGATGAGTCTGAGGATGGACCTTTTAATTACGGTAAGTGGTTTCTGGTTTCTTTCTATGAAGCACATGAGAGGCGGAGAAATGTGAGCGTGTTTTGTGTGTGGGGCCTTCCTCCCCCTGAGTCTGGTGGTTGTTATTGTTAGGGGCTGTTGTGGGGGCTCATCCTGATAAGGCACCATTCCAGCGATTCGATTGGCCCGATTCGAACATGTGCGACAGGCCGCTTCGCACAGGGTGGGCCGCGGTGTGGTCAAAGAAGGAGGGATTTAGTCAGCCTGGGTGACTTTGTGTCGTTGCTCACCATCGCACTCTACTGGTGGATTGGGGACCTGCGGTCTGCCCGCTCAAACTGCTCAGGAAACGCCCTCCTCCGACTGGCGCCTGTGCGAGCTCGGCTTGCGGACTGTTGGTGACATCACGCTTTTTATGCGGAGGTGTGCTTGTCTGCGGCGTGCTGAACTGACCGCCCCCACAGTCTGCCCCAGGCCAGCGAAGCGAGGACTACAGTGTGATAAGAAGTATTGTGTTCAGAACTGAAGGACAACAAATACGTTTGTAAAATAAAATAAAACGAGAGTAAATTTTGTTTTAAAAACAAATAAAAAAATCTTTCTTGAACAAACAATTGAAAATCCACCAGCCGTACAAGGGAAATGCAACTTAGGGGTCTGGTCACAGTCAGGAGATGAAGCACTGTGTATTTATATCTGTCTTCATAAAAAATGTCAGGGGTTATTCATAAAAAAAAAAATTGCTTTCAGTGTCGCCATGGTAATGGGGTGCTTTTTTCCCGGCTGCTAAACACTGGTTACTTTTTTTTTTTTTTTTTTTTTTTGGTATTGCACTTTCATATTTGCATGTCATTATTTTCACCGAGATGATTGAAATGAAAAAGCAACGGTAAAAAAAGGAAAAAAAAACCTCCTTCTCCCCTGTGGTCTGAGGTAGGCAGGATATTACTGCTATTACATTAATGAGTGTGCAGATGAATAGGCTCATTCTGCTGGACTGAAATCAGAATGGAGGAGGCATTATACGCTATTGTTTAGAAATACAAGCGCTGAGGTTTTATGTGGGAAGCTTTTTACGACCTTGCAGACTGCAACT
Organism: Anguilla pacifica; assembly: GCA_039654925.1. Classification (NCBI taxonomy): domain Eukaryota; kingdom Metazoa; phylum Chordata; class Actinopteri; order Anguilliformes; family Anguillidae; genus Anguilla; species Anguilla pacifica. The sequence continues at coordinate 90,505,499 of CM077284.1, read as the reverse complement.
GACGTTTGCCATTTCCATGTCATGGAACATTTATACAGATGTGCGTATGTCTACTTCAAAATTTATATTTCGACTGTCGTACCACTTCGTGTCTTACAATATTAAGTTCCACCGTGTGGCATTGTGGGTAGTGCAGGATTTGATTGGCATCAGTCCATTTTCTTATCAAGGTGGCTGTCCGAGTCACAGAAAACAGAATGTATGTATCCAGACTCTTGTGGCCCAATTTGCTTGCCATACCCAATCCAGGGGTGGCCCGCAAGGGAGGTTCAGGTGTAGCTTGCTGTATTAGAAACGGGAAGTAGCCCAAAAGCGGGGCCAGACGCAGCTTGTGATTGGACTGTCGTTCGAGCTGACACCAGGCCAGAATCGGGCTAGGTGCGCGTGGCTGTTGCCAGCAGTCAGCTGACTGCCAGCGCAGTCAGCTGACTGCCAGCGCTTCGCCCGAGGTTGCTGTGCGGCCTGGGCAGAGTGCCCTGGGTTTATTTATTCATAAAAGGTGCTCAGAAACGATCTGCAAACTTGTTCTGCAGCGGTACTCTCGTGGCACTGTAAGGCAGGCCTAATTTACATACTGTACAAAGTTTTATTTGTCGTTATCTTCGCCCTAATGTACCGTGAAAAGCAGGACTGAGCTAATGCCCTTGCAGTGATCATCGAAGGTAAAGTTAAAAGCGGCCGTCGTGCAGATGTTGAGAGACGCAGAGAAGGTGGCATCGTCATGTTTTTAAAAATAACTCATTTTGAATTGTTAAGTGCGCTGACAAAATTGAGTTGTGTAGAATGGGTTGTTTCACGGTCGTTCTATGGAAAGGCGTAATAAAAAAAGATGGGGAAATGAATTATCTCGATTCGAGTGATTTGTTGGATTTAATATTGTCGTCTGTTGAGCTTGACTGCACTCGAAATGCTGATTGACAGGTGTGTTGATTGATAAAACATTCCGTGGCGTGACCAGTGAAACCTATGGCTGTTGCTATGGTTGCGGCTGCTATTCAGAAGCATGCCTTCGACCAATAAGCTTACTGCAGGCTAATTTACCGCCAGTTCAGCGCTTTGTACTAGCACGCAATTAACAAAATGGGCCACAAAGTCACTTAGAGCCCCTGCAGGATGGGTCGTGCTTGGACCAAGCTGTCGCCTTCTCGCGTGTTGAGCAGTGTACTGAAGTGCCACGCTTATTTCTGAATTGCTAAATGTGCGGCTTCCTGTCAGAGTGGCGAATACGAGTCTCTCTCTCTCTCTCTGCCCAGATTACAGTTACCTCCGACGCATTGGCCTGGGCGTGGCCTTCGTGCTTTTCGTGATGGGCATCCTGGTCATCGCAAGTGAGTACGAACTGTCCTCCACAAGGCTGTTATAGTTTAGCCTTTTCCATTTTTTTCCCCATTCCATTTTCACATTTCATTTCCAGATTTGTTTTAAGTTCTTTGTGTTAGTTTTTTATTTTTTATTTTGTTTTATTGTATTGTTTTTATTTTTTTAATTATTCGTCGTGTGTATGTTTTAATCCGAGGGAGGGAATGGATTAAAAGCACTGTAAGAATCGGTAACCTTTTTTCAACTCTCTTTTTGTTAACGCCCAACAGAAAGAGTGAAAACAATGGCAAACGACAGTTGGACACTGAAAAGTTCTTACATAACGTGTTTTAATTACTGTTAGGTTTCACAGATTAAAACGAACAAGAATTTTTCCTGTAAAACAGATATGATTAAGACAGATTCCGCCACAAAAGACAAGGTTAAAAGCCTCTAACCAAGTAGTGTTGCTATTTAAAAACAGCTTTTCAAATTAAAAGGTACAGTACATTCAAGGTAATCCTTGACTGTGTTTCTTTTGCTCAGCTCTGGGCTTTGTGTACTTATAATTAGTTGTAAAAATAAAAAAAGGAAATTTGTTTTCGTATTTTATTTTAGTTGGAGGCAAAGATTCTAGTTTTAGTTTAGTTTTACATTGGACAGGTGAGTGTTATTTTTATTTCATAACCTTGGTTGTCCACTCTCTCCACATGGTAGAAACATTTAAACCATAATGCAATGAAATTAAAAGCAATTAAGTTCACCCAGCTTTGGCATGCTCAGGCTTGAAACTGGAGCTTCATGTAATGTCATACCCCCCCCCCCCACCCCCACCACCCTGATCCTACTCTTTAGTCATTCAGGGAAGTGCAATTTCTTACTTGAAGTCCGTATCTTATCAAATTCCCGTATTCTCTGATGAATTCACAGTATAGTCATCCAGAACAACAGTAAGCCAGTTAGGAGCGGCTGAGATGAGATAACAGTGATTAATTGGTCTCTGTAGAGCAGTAGAACAAGTCTTGATGAAATGCTAGGGATGGGCAGTTTGAAGTCAACAGCTGAGGAACTACCTCACTGCCTGGCTTTCTCTTCAAACCCCTCCACTCCAGGCAGCTAGATGATAATTACAGTTCATAGATGGATCTTTTTTTTTTTTGGTCTGTTGTAAACAGAAATTTGCTGTGATTCGCCACTTACATCTGGAGACACGTTTGACAACGAGTAATGATATTGTGAGGAACAAGTGAGACGGCGCCTGATGATGAGGTCTCATTCAGGCCGGCCTAATGGGACATCATCTGGGCTAATATGTGTTCGGTCTCCGTGATTACCAGCTCTCGTGCTTTAGCCGCCCATCGTCAGCGGCAACACGCGCAAGGTCGAAGTGGAGCGATGTGAAGGTTAACCTTCGACGCCGGGGAACAAGCTTAATTAAAGCCGAGCTAGAAGATGCCTCCGGGCGTCCGGTACGACGCCGCGCAAACGGATTTTGGTCGGCAGAAGGCGCTCGTTTAAAATGGCTGCCGTGGTTGAACGTTGGCGAATGGTGCGAGGTTCCTGACCCTCCTGTTGCGCTCCTCTTCACGCAGGCGGCAGAGTGTCCAGGATCCCGAAGTGCCGCACGAGCTCGGGAAAGTGAGTACCGCCAACCAAGGTCGCGCCAAGGTCGCGCCAAGGTCGCTCCGCTGCCAGGCCGAACGCGACAGCTCGCCTTCGAAAAAAACATCCTTAAGAGCACCTGTCTGCCGAATTCTGAGGCAGCGATGCTGAAAAGCATTTTCAAAAAGAGGCCGGGGGGGGGGGGGGGCTTGGGGGGGGCAGGAGAGAATAGGGTGTGGAATCAAACGGTCTAACTGCTCTGCTCATCTCTCAGGACCTACGAGGTGACCAGAGTTTGAGGAGAGGAACGAGCCCCGCGACTGCTCACCCCGGGGGGAACGGAGCAGAGGAAGGGAGCTGCAGGCTTCACGGGTTCGAGGAGCAGGCTGGGCGCTGTAAATATGTTTTAGCCGAAACTCCGGGGTCGTTACCGTGGCTCAGGGACCGGGACAACAGAAGCGCGGCGTCACGTTGCGCAATTAACGTGTGACGATTAGGGGAGAAAACAGATCCAGTACTCAGGCAAATTCAGAACAAGTTCAGCTGCCTGAAAGCCCTACCTTGATTTTTCAATAACTGGTTCATGCTTCTGTGTTTCATCAGCTAAAATATTTCAAAGCTTTTTTTTTTTTTTTTTTTCTTTTCCTTTTCCTGGTATTCAGTGAGATTGACGACTGGACTGTATTAATCTAATAAAATTTGTGTTACCAAACGTGACGGCTTCTCACAGCTCTTAAGCGCCCCCAGGAGGATGTTTGCCTGTACTGCAGCTTGAAGTGTGCCTCCATAAATGCGGTCCTACGGGAAGGATTTCAGGCTAAATTCCTGCTCCTGGGAGTTTTTTTTGTTTGTTTTTTTTTTTTTACTGCATCTGAAGTTTGACACAAATTATATTATTACATTTCTCCATTTCCTGTAGCTTTATGGTTCATGCTTAAGTTAACCCATTTGTCCATATTTGACCTAAGATTAAAGTATGTGTGTATATATATATATATATATATATATATATATATATATAGTATGTGCACTTTTTGTGAAGTTAATTGCTTCCCTAAAGGAATTTTTTTTAAAACATGTTGATATATTGTCACGGATATCCCCCGTGTTAGTTCCGCAGACACATCAAAGAGTGAGCTGTGGCATTAACTACGGCTAATGGATGATTCTGAGGGAAACGAAACAGAGACTCCTATCGCCCTATTAATCTTTGATAAATGCTTTTGCATTAGCTTATCAAATGGAACGGAAATAAAAATTGATTGCGGGTTTCAGGAGTTGATTCTGCGACTGATAGCGATGCACTGGCTGGGCATACATCTTCACATCCTCTCTGTACACACTCCCAGAAGAAAACCCCATTAGCATTGATTTTGTTTGTGATGCCCGCCTGGGAAAATTTGTTTTCTTTTTCTTTTTCCCCCCCCCCCCCAGCAGTACACCACCCCCCCCCAGCCTTTTATTTGAAGTATGCAGCTGGCTTCATACAAGAGTGTCCAATCAACACGTGGACTGCTTTAATCAAATCCAATCAAGCGGTTAATTGGTGTAATAGGTTGATGAAGTGCTAAGGCCTAGCAGAGATCGCTTTCTGGCCCTCCAGGACAGCGGTGGGTCCGCACACTCAGAACTAAAGTTTATTAACGCTGTTCTACCAGCAGCTGGCCAACACCTGGAGCAAAGCCCTTATTCAATCACCGGCTCAAATTATAAAATTAAGGCCCGAATTATAATCAAATAGCCAACGGAACGGAAACACATCCTCACATTTAACATTTCCGAGGCATCGGCAGCAGAGAATTTTTTGATCTGAGAATTTTGAAAGCATTCGAAAGGTCAAATTGCTATTACGATGACTAGTACACGAGGTTTCTTTATTTAAAAAAACAAAAACAAACCGTTCTACAAAATCACACAAACCAGAGGATTCTTCTGTTGCACTTTATTTTAATATGAGCATCCATTTGTTCTGCAGTCACGACGCAGAGCTCCAAGTGCAGACACAATCAATTAGCTCTCATTAAGACTACAGCGAGCTCTGGCCTCACCACAAACCGCCTCTCCACCCAGGACTGGGAAATATTGGAAAACATGAAAAATGTGTAGACTAAAAGCAGCCAGCTCTCAGGTCACGTGCTTCCGCAAGTGAACCAACTCTGGACCCCAGGTTTGTCTGCCCTTAATTTTGAGTGGTCAAAAAAAGGATTACATTTTCTTTTATTTGAACAAATGAATACATGATGAAATGGTCCTACATTTAATCACAGATTGGGTTTTTCTTTGGTTTGTAATTATAATCGGTACAGGGTCATGTAAAAAAAAAAAAAAAATTATATATATATATATAATCTGTTCCATACCATACAGCATCTCACTTGTAAAGAAAGGTTAGAGCAGAGCTACTCTGGAGAGTCTGGTGCTTTGAGCCAAACAGGTCTGCCTCTTCTCATTTTTCCCCACTAATCAGAGCCTGATGTGTACCTGGGACATCAGAGGGGTGGAATCTGTGGCTCGTCAGTAGCATTAATCAAGCAGTTAACCCCCGGGGTGGAACAGCGGCAGCACTGCTGGGCTCGGGGGCCGGGCGTGAGCGTCTCGGGGGAGCGTGTCAGGGGCCAAACCGCCCGGGGGCCGCAGCGCCCGTGGGGTCTCCTGGCTTGCTCTCAATCAGCGGCCACTTAGGGGCTCGGGAACGAGGTGTGTGGGTTCTTCAGCCAATCAGTGACTTAAATGAACCACTGAGGTGGAGAACACCCCTGAAACCAGCAGGCACTGCACCCCCCCCGCCCCCCCCCCACTCCCCCTTGACACCCCCCCTCCGTGGCCCAGGGCAAAGGTTTCAGACCACAGAGTGCAGCAGTATCTGCAGGTATTTGTGGCTTCCTGTTCAACAGCGGAAAGTTAAAGCCTTGGGAAGAAAAAAAAAAAAAAGCCTTGTGGGTTCTTTAGCCAATCAGTGACTTGAATGCAACACTTGACACCCCTGCTTTGGGCCATCAATGGCGAATGAATCACTGGTGCTGAATCACGCCGAGAAACCTGCAGACGCTGTGGCTCTGCGAAACTGGATTCTGACACCCGTGATCAAGAGATCATCGACTACTGAACAGGGACGCCTGCGCTGAGAGTGCCACAGGAAAAAAAAAAAAAAAAAAAAAAGAACATCTTGAACAGAAATAAAAGTGCAGTAGACTACATTTATTTTCACACAGATGTCATTTGGTCCTCAGGCAAAAATGAACTAATACAGCGTTTAAAATATATACAGTGAAAAAGTGATCCACACCCAGTTTTTTTTTCTTCTTCTTTTTTTTAATTCCCAGTGTTCAGACCATGCTAATGCTACGCCAGTGAAAACATCTTTGTATTTATACACATGTATATCCTAGATTACATCCAAAGCCCCTGTAAAATCTACGAGTTAAAACTGATAACAGGTTTTTTTTATTGGTGGTTTAATCAGTTTGTCTTATCAAAAAAATAAAACAAAAAACAAAAGCATACCCCTTTAAATTGCTTAGCTTCTCGGTTCAACAGAACAGCTTTTCATGGACAAAATGTACAGGCTGGTCAGAGCAGGGGCACTCCATTACAATACGGGGCTTTTCTTTGTCTTATGGCTTTTATGCTATCGCTCCCAGTGCATTACTCAACGAAGGGCAGCGTACAGTGCATTAATTTAAGGTCCCGGGAGTAGTCTAGCAAAAATGAAATGCAATCAACATCGTAATAAAACCACTACCACTGCATTTAAACAAAACGACGTTTAAATGTGATGTCGTAAAAACATGGATAAACAAACAACCCATTCCCCTTTAGATATAAGGCATTTGTAAAGAAAACAAATACATAAAATAATCAGTATATCCAGAGCTCATTAATTATAATGTAACAATTTCAGTGATCGAGCGACTAGTGGGACTAGTAGGAATTAAATAGTCTGAATAAAGACATTATAAAGAAAAATTATTCAATGTACAAAAATATATATTTTTATATTGCATAGAACCTCCCAGCAAGTAAAATCATTTTTACATATATTGCTGGTTCCCAGTGCAGTAGAAATGCTATCCCTCGTACTGCCCAAGCACTTTACAGATCTACTTGTTTGATGCATTTTAAGATTACATTTAAAAAGATGGAAATGCGGACCTTGGACACTTACAATAATTCTGCTGGAGTTGGAAATAAAACCTATTTCAGACAGACTTCTGCATCAAGGCCCCCGAGTGACGAACGTTGACGGGTCGGGCCAGGAACGGTGTAAACGCACAGTGGTTTGGGCGGCTCGGTCCTGCTTTCATTTAATAAAATGGTGATTGTTTCAAAACGGCAGGGAAAGTAAAAAAGCGTCCCCGAGGAACCGTAACGTAAATGACAGAGTTTCCGGAAAACCTGATCAAGATTTTTTTTCTATTTTCAAACACTCAGCGCAGCAGTTACAGGCAGCGGTGGGGTTTATGGGTCTCAGCGTAATAGGCACAAGGCACTAGCCACATGTAGAGACCCTAGCGAAGAAAGAGGGGAGAAAAGAGAAATCACTGGTAAAAAAAAAAAAATGAATAATAAAAAAAAATTATTCACAGACAAGGTAGATTGGCTGCAGCGCTACGAAACGTGCGCACGGAGAGACTCGGGAGACAAAACGGGGCACAAAGAAGGCCAAGGATGCTCACTTTAACATCTTTTGGCTTCAGCTCAAACGGGCCAGGCTTACGCTAGTCATTTGCCAATCGTGCCTCGTCGCGAACCGCTGGCGTATCTCGCTACTTTGTTTGAGAGCACAATGAACTGCCTTTCGTCCTATCGGGTTGTCAAACGGAAGAGAAAAGTGAAAAGTGGGGGGGGGGGGGGGGGGGGGGGAAGGAATTCCTGAAATGATTTGCTGCTTTAATATCATCTTCCTTATTGAAATGGTTTCAGCACAGGAGCAGGCTACCAGGAATTTCAATAACTTTATGCACACACACGCACACAAACACACTTTATTCTCACACACACACACTTTATTCACACACACGCACGCACACAAACACACACACTTTATTCACACACACTTGCACGCACAAACACACACGCACGCACACACATGCACACCATAGGCGGGTTTACCATAGGTCATAGGTAGGCAATTGCTTGGGGCCTCGTCCGCCAAAGGGGCCTTGTGAATTTGTGTTTCCTTTTTTTATTTTTTAAATTTATAAAACATTTTTCCTTTCTTGTCACTCCAAACGAATGATAATGTGTAATAGATAAAAATAAATCTATCTACATGTAAATGTGGGCCTGTCCAATTAAATATCTATATTTACCAATACTTATTATCACCCACATTTCACATTTAATGGACTATTCCACCTTGACCTCCCTGCATTTGCGCCTAATCAATGACGTGGAAATTCGAGTTTCCATCAGAGGCAAAGTCACTATGTTACCGTGAAGCGTTTTAAAAGTGGACTTGAGAAGAGAAAGAAGAAGAAGGAAGATGCCAAGTTTGCCTAAACGGACAAAATTCTTTAATAAAACAGCCAGAGACTCCACGACGGAGGAGCAACAAGTAGAGTGAGAGCACCTATTATCGACCACCCTAACCGCTAGTGTATTTACTTTGTATTTATTAGAACTGGACATTGATACCTATTTAAATGTAAGTCATGTTAAAAAAACACATAATAAATTGTCTAAATGTAAAAAAACCAACAGCGTCTGCGCCATCGGATGTAACGGGTCGCGATGTCGTAAACCGAAACCGTTCCTCTGCTCCTTTCCCGCCTGTGCTTCCAGTGATCCGGAGCAAACAGGCGGGAGCAGCGCCGGGTTCGGGCCAGGCCCAGGTCTCACTTTCGGGGAGGCGTGGCGCGCTGGCGTTCCGCCCGGCTGACCCAGCGCCCGTGACATCAGAGCCGCGGGGTTGAGCGGAGTCAAGGCACCGGACGCCACGCTCTCGCCAGACAAGATCATTTCTACATTCGATTTCTCGCGCAAGGGGCCAATCCTGTGGCTTGAGGCTAAGTTAATCTCCATTGAATCATCTTTATGATCCTGGGGTGAAGTAAAAAAACACCCTCACGCCAAAACATGTTGCATCCCCCCCACGCCCCCCCCCACCCCACCCCCCCTCCCCACCCCACCGCCTCACCTCTGACCTGCTGCTGAAATTACTTTCTTTTTGGGAATATGGAGATAACTCGGCAAAGTGGCAAACCTAACCATAAAGCTTTTGCACCGAGGCGACGGTGATTTCCATTTAAATGAAAAGAGGGAAAAGGTAGCCACTCCAGGCGCACTCTGTATGAGCGAGGCGCGCACGGCCTAGGCACTGTCCAGATCGCTTCTCCATGCACGCTCTTCCTCCTCCCGCTACCATCTAATCCAAAAACACTGAAATACACGACCAGCGCTCGCTATCAGAGAGCCATTTACAACGGAAACACTTTCTGTGAAGGATCCTACCCAAAGAAAATGACATGGGCCTTCCTAAGCACTGCATAGCACGTTCATAAAGACTGCACAAACATCTGCTCCAGCTGACATAGGCTGTCATTGTGTGAATGCCATATATAGCACGCATAACAATAATCAGAATGCCATGGAGATGTCATGTGTGCGTGTTACACGACACCATGACCGTCAGTCAGCAGCACTGAACGTTTATTCAGTGCTTACGAAGGCGCATAGCACTTATGTAGGACGCATCGTAATCAGTGATAGGGCATGAAGGGGAAAGAAACGGGAGCTGTCTGACTACATAAGGGACATTTACGCTGGCTAATTAGCGCGATGCTAAGTTCAGACCAGTGGTTTCCGTCTGAGTTTTGCTCGCAGCAGCTGAAAGGCTTAGTAACATTTCTCCGTCTTTGACTGTGATTCATGTTGGTAGTGACAGGCAAGAACATAGAAACACTGCTCTACACAATGAAAGGGGGAAAAAAAAAGCAGGTGCCCATGCGGGGTATTCATGTTCAGCAGTGTTTCCCCAGCTACATTTAACAATGACAGCTACATGCCACTGCTATTAAGAATTCTTGGGGGGGGAATTCCCTACAGGTCTGTGTGAGAGTGGTTTGGAGTGGCTTTGATGATGTGATGTCTCTCAGTATGGCCCATAATAACTGTTAAATTATGTCTTGTTCAAAAACCCAAATTGTAGGGGGATTTTTTTTTTTTTTTTTTCCCTGCAGGGCCAGAGAATCATGGCTGAGGTGAACCGGCCCCTTAGAGGAAATTTAAATTGCCTGAACGTTGAATAATGTTACAAGGTGGGTAGGGGAGTGTTTTTAAAGCATGTCCTATCTCTACAGGAAATGGGATGCCATAGGATTTTTGGTCTTTTTTTTTTTGTTCTTTGGTCTCTATTGGATTTCATCTTCTTGCCTATGCTGAGGAGCCTCTTCGGTTTCGCAGTTGTTTCACACCGTGTGAAACTGCAGCTGTGGTTAGAACCTAACCACGTAGCCATGCCCATATATGGACAGTCCTCAGTGGGGGAGCTAAGGAAATGAAAGAATTGGAATGCATACAACTTTAGCAGTCATGTAGTAGTCTGATTCACAGGATACGGACTGTGGGAATAAGCCTACCACTGGCCCACTATTTCAATCAGAATTCTCCTCCCTGCATCCTGGGCTTAGCGTCGCCCAAGACGACTGTGATTGGTTTTTAAAGAAATACAAACAAGCCAGAGCGTTTTTTTTTTTTTTTTCCCCCTATACCGGAATGATAATGGGTTCAAGCCAGACCTTTCCCCAGCGCTGGCACAGCGCTGAAACGTGTGGAGATGGGTCTGGCTATGCGAGACTGATTCTTTAGCAACTCCCTGATCAGGAGCGTGGGGGTCCAATTAGATAGGCGAGGATCCAGCATAAGTCATAATATCCCAGTGAGAGAGAGAGAGAGAGAGGAGCCAAGGTTGCCCACAGCTGCAGGAGAAGACACCAGTATTGCAGAAGCCCATGAAGCAGCGCCCCCTACAGGTCCTCCTCAGGTGGGCCAGGCTTCGGTGATGCTTAGATGGCGGGTTTCTCCGACTGCTCTACGGGCACAGAGTACACTCTGGGGGGAGGAAGGGGGGGGGGGGAAGAGACATCAAATAGGTCAAAACGTCAAGGAGAAGATCGATTTTTAAGGTTTCTCAAAAAATTCAAAATGGCAGAAAATCTAACCACACACACTTTCTCAGGGTAGTGACCGTTTTGTCATATGAGAGGAGATAAATCTAGCAAAGAAATAGTTTTGATTCCAGATCACAGGGTTCAGGAGTCGTGGCCTGTAAATGGATTGTCAAGTGTTTTCTGTAGCGCCACCAAATGGCCAATCAAGGCCAAAATCGCTGCATCACCATTTGGTGTACCCCTCAGTCAATGAGCAAAGTTTGGTAAAAAAAACCAACCAGGCGGTTTTCCCAGAACTGCAAAAAAACACGGCAGAATAATAATAATAATAATAATAATAATAACAAAACTAAGGAAAACAATAGAGTGGCTTTGTACCTTCAGTGCTTGCCCCCTAATAATCAGAATACACCTAGATACACAGCCTGGATACACCGCAGAGGTTGCTAAGGAAAGGCGCTGATGTTGTTTTTTTCCAGTAACAGCTCCAGGTAGGCTTTAAGACCGTAGCAGCGCGCTGTTTATCCGACACGCTCGGGGTTGCGTTTGTTTTTAAGCTTCTTTCTCAGCGAGCGGATCACTCAGCGCAGCGCCACCGGCGTCAGCCCCCGCCCGCAGGGGCACCTGCGAGCTGCCAAAAGAATTTAACCCTCGCAAGACGGCCTCGCTACAACGGCAGTTTCGTTTGTTTTTAAAAAAAATTTTTTGTTCGGTTTTTAATCCGCTCGGTGTGGGCTATTCGCGCTAAAGACGCGCTCTCTTCCGTGACCTCCCAGGTCTGCGGGCGGTGCGCGGACGGCCCCGGCGAGAACAGAAACTCGATTACTCCGCAGAAACGGGGGAACGCGCGGCGCGCTTGTGTAACCAAGCGCTGCTAACGCACATGCGCACATCCCCTCCAGCGCGTTGCACTGTCTTGTTATTTTCAGACCGAGCGGAGGGAGAAAAAAGAAAAAAAAAACAACAATGTCTCACCGTTAAACTGGTTAAGGCAGTTTCTCCCCTGTTTGTTTTTGGCGTAGAGCATACGGTAATGCAGGGGTTTTTTTTGCTTGACGTACAGCTGTTTTTTTTTTTTTGTTCCCTTCCAAAGAAGCCTGTTTTGTATTAAAGGTGCAGTCACCTCGGGGACGTGTTGGGTCTTGCACTGCAGGGTTAGACTCAGGCTGATATCTTATTCTTCTTTTTTTTTTTTTTTTTTTTTTTACACGGGGTGGGGGTGGGGTGGAGGGGGGGTGCAAAGGTGACTCAAACGACGCGTGCAATTTCAGAGCAAGTCCGTGCCGGCCCAAAGTGGGTGGATGCACCTCTTCTGCTCAGCTTCACATTGTGAGGGGGGTGAGTGTTTTGGATTTGACGTTGACGTGTCCCTAATGCTGTACAAATTGTCAACCTGACGGGACTGTTACCCACCCGACTGGTTCTGTCACCCTCCCGGGGGAGGCACATCCAGTGAAAAACTGAACGCTCATCTCTCTTCCAAACGATCGGTGACGGCTGGTTTTAAAGTAATAATCTCGGTGGTTCAGCGCCAGCTCGCCGCCACAGTGGAAGGAGGAGAGGCCTTGAGCACTCTTCTTTCAGCAAATTCACATTAATGGTCATGAAACTGTGCCGTGGCCGACCCGAATAAGACAAACGACTTTTCACAGTAAGCTAACGCAGAAGCAACCACAGACCGATTATACGTGGCATTTTTACCTAGCTCACTATGTGACAAAACTACCAAGCTGAATAGGCCTGCTTTTTTAATTAGAAGTTGTGTTATTCCAAGCTTCTTTTTTCCCCACTAACTGTACAGCTAATCACAATAATTTATCAGGTTGTTATGACTTTTATTTACAAGCGATGTGATTGTGACTGGAAACTGTCGTCTCTTACCCTTGCTGTCGATTTAGCATGTGGCGTCTGACCAGGATAACGGCTGAAAAACAAAAACAGAAGAGGAAAAAAGTTAGTTCTCCCACTGACTCCTCTGTGTTATGTTACCTGCAGCCTTCCCAGGTCTGTATTTACAAACCTTCCGTCAGGCTTCTGATAGTTACAACATTGTGTACAACTCTGAAAATTATCCAACACACACACACACACACACACATTCATGCCCACGCTCATGCACACACACACACTGCACATGCATGCCCACGCACACACACACACACACACAGCACATGCATGCCCATGCACGCACACATACACATGCATGCCCATGCACACACACACACACACACACACACACACACACATGCATGCCCACACGCATGCACACACACACACCGCACATGCATGCCCATGCACACACACACACACACACACACACACAGGTATTTCATGTGCTGACTAAGCGGGCAGTCTTAAATATTCATGTGGAAATAAAGGAGCAACGTGCACACTGCGTTAGTCACAGCAGCAGGCTGGAACAGGTGAAGTTAGCAGGTTAGTCGTGGCGCCTGCACGGCCATTTTGATCCGCGGGGGCCGACGCCCATTTCCCCCTGGAGCGCTGCTGCTCGCAGAGTGTTCCACGGCGTCGCGAACGCAAATGCCTCTTTTGAATATTGAAGGCAGACACATCTAACCATGCAAATGCGGCCCCCCTGCAAGATGGGAAGGGATCAGCGTATCGGAGCAGGGCGGGTGGCGGACAGCAGAGCCAGGTACGGGTCAAACTGCCGAGAGGGCGCGTGGGCGGGGTGGGGGGGGTGGGGTGGGGGGTGCGGGGGGGTTGGGCACTGCCGTACCTGCAATGGCGACGGCAGCCAGCGCCACCACGCACACGACCGCGATGACGATGTTGCTGGTCGCACCCTCTGCGGGTGAAAGAGCAGAAAGGCAGGTGTTAAAATCAAACGGACTGATCCTGGTTCGACTCCTCGAGGGTGGCTGGGTGCTCACAGCGTTCACATCCCAGTCAGGACAACGGCACCGGTGCCCGAAGAACAGAGTGCCTAACATAGTCATAATCGCGAAACCTAGCAGCGACCGACCCCGGAACTTGTGACATTCTTAAAAGGAAAGCACTTGCATAACGGCATATTCGGCAGGAGCATAAATCAAATGGACGGAAAATCCTGGACGTTGGCCAAGTGTGGTCACTAATTTACTGGTGTCAATTTGTTAACCATTTTGAAATACTGTTAAGCAACACTCCAACACCGACGCTCACTATGTTCATAAACACGCTTGATGCTGCAAAATCAATATGTTTACAGAACATATATTACATTTTGGTAGATAAACAGAGGTGTGCTAACCTGCATATAATGATATATGGGCCAATCACTAGCCTAGGGTTTGTGAGAGTACAACACAAACAGACATTGCCATTGATGTACACTGTATACAATGGAAGTGTGAAAGCCCTGGCATGGCGCAGGTTTAAATCAAGTGTGGAACACTGACTGGACCGACCTTTATGCAAGACACCTTATTAATGAACTGGATAATTCACTCCTACACAGTTCACAGTTGTTTTTGGCAATGAGGTGCCTACAGCACATAAAGATCATCAGTATTAATTCAACTCTAATACTGATCCAACGGCGATGAAACACACTATATGCGTGTAAAAATGTACTGCATGAGTTTATCTAACACTAGACACCTAAGTGTGAGGTACATATGCATGCTTCCCCATGTTCCTCCGTGTTCTGACACACGTGAGGAATATTGTACTTTTACCTTTTTCATCATTTGCTTGTGCCTTTTCCACAGTGTCAATCATGCGTCCGGCGTTGTTCGTCGGACCTCGCTCAGCTTGGATGGCGTTATTCTTCAGAGCATCCTCAGCTTGGATAGGTTGCTCAGCTTCGAAACCAATTTCTGCAACAGAAAGATATTATGCACACTGACAGCTGTATAAGATAAGATATAAGACATACTTTCATTAAACCCCGTGGGGTAATTTGTCCTCTGCATTTGACCCATCCTAGTTAGGAGCAGTGGGCAGCCACACTGCAGCGCCTGGGGGCCAACTCCAGTTCTGAGGCCAGTGCCTTGGTCAAGGGCAACTGCAGGAGCGCGCCTAACGTGCATGTCTTTGAGTGTGGGAGGAAACCGGAGTACCCGGAGTAAACCCACGCAAACACGGGGAGAACATGCAAACTCCACGCAGAGAGGATCCGGTCGGACCCGGATTCGAACCCGGAACCTCCTTCTTGCGAGTGTCCGCCCACTGTATTCACCGCTGTGATTACACGCTCGGCTCCTGGCTGTACGGCACTAGCGCACACACACAGATGTGACAGGTCAACCCATTTACGAGGAACCTAGGAGTGGACACTACCACTACAGCCATCAGTGGACTCTAGGCCTCTGCTGTAATGGCTAAATTGATCCCAGCACTTCGCTGATCCCAAATGAAGACTGTTTCGCTCTTGCAAGCGAATGAGGACGAGCGGCAGTCAAACAATGTTGGGAATGAAACGCAACACCAAAGTTCCTCAGCCCTGTCTGAGATACAGCGGATCAGAGTCTCCAGGCCTCCTTCAGGGGATGACGCATTATCTATTAGGACCCAGTGAATATACAAGAAAATCCAGTACACATTAATAGGGTAGTGTTCAAGACACTGACACGCTGCCCTGTCACACCGCACACCCCAGAGGGGTAGGGGGAAAACTTCATGAGTAACAAAGTGAACCTACGTCCATCTTCGTCGTCACCTGCAGAAAAAACAACAAGGAAAGAAAAGGGGAGTGAGGCTAGTTGTTCACATTTCAGAGAAAAGCTTCGGCACACATACACCCTGGAGCATTCATTTAAACTATACAAAATGCAATATCCATTTGGACGTAAACAAACACAAGCCATTGTATCTGAAGACGGTGTCAAAGGTAATTCTGACACATATTATATCATATGATGGAATCACATACCAAGCTAACAACATGACATTTTGCCCTTGCTTCAAGCAGGAACACATTTGCATTGTATTCGCAAAGTTGTGTGGAGAGAGAGAGAGAGAGAGAGAGAGAGAGACAGGTGGGTGTATGGTACAAGTTAATGTGAAACTGAGGCTTGGATTAATTCAGCATTTGTCCTTTGAGTGACAAATCCATACTAGTTTTTGTGGGCCTTTTTTTTTTGAGTGGGCAAGCTCAGAAACCTACTACTCAAAGACAAGGACCAGCGCCACTAGACCCGAAGTATTATTACCACCTTATGACTAAACACCTGTTTGTTAGGAAATGCACTGCGGATTGATGATTGAGAAACATTACATACCGTCGTCCCCAGAAGATTCATCGTCTACTACTTCCGAAGTGACTGCAGGAGAAACGAGGGTACAAATTAAGCCAGGCCTCTATTCAGCACAACAATGAGAAAAAAACATTGCACTGACCGCAATTATATCCACATTAAAGTCAATTAGCTTGTGCCTTTTATTATAATCAAAAACTTGCTAGGGCTGGTACTTTGTTCCATCGCATTATCTACCATTAAATGTTGCTTTCACACAAGTGCAGACCCATTATGTCTTTTCCCATTTCACCAACGTCTCTGTTAGAATTACACTCATGTATTTTTCTGTTTGGAGTAATTAAATTCAATACAAAACGCTGCAGAATTACACTCCAGTATTTTTCAGGATGGAATAATTGAATTCAATACAAAGCACCGTCACATGTGACCACAGCTCAGAGACGCTGTGTCATTTGCTCGGTTTGTCTTCTTCCACAAGGACACAATGGTTGCCCTCGACCGGGAAAGCACTCTGACCAAGTACAAGTCAAGCATCCTACGTAAGGTGCTCTGTTCTATGACAGACATGACAAAAGCCTAGATTCCAAATGGCAAAACGTAGGCCTAGTCTGCTCAATAGTCATTTAAACCTTTGTGAAGACAGCATCAAGCCTTGAGCCTCAGGAAAACTAACAATCAGTCTCTGGCCGTTAAAGAAAAGGTATTCTAGGGCCATCTGGGTAGTGTCAGACGTTCCTACGAACACAATTGCCAGTGTTCGAGGGTGGGAAGCCGGTGAGGGCATGAGTCCTGATCGTTGCATTAGCGACTCCTACTGGTTGATCGGGGCGCCTGTTCAGCAGGGAGGGGATCGGGGGGAGATAGCGTGAACCTCCGCACGCGTTACCCAGTGAAACTCCTCGCTGTCAGATGAAAAGAAGTAGCTGGCGACTCCACATGTATCGGAGGAGGCATGTGCTAATCTATGCCCTCCCCAGACCAACAAAGGACAGTGCATCGACCAGAACTGTGTGATACACACGGGGGAATTGGTATAACGACTAAATTGGGGAGAAAATGGGAGAAAAATGGCGAAACAAAGGTATTCTGAAGTCCTAAGCATCCCTGCACAAATATTGTACATTGGTTTGCACACGCTTCGCTGTTCTAAAGCATATATGACCATCAACAGATATGTATGGGAATGGGGGTACTGAGAGCAGATGAAGTTAAATGATAGGCATACAAGCACTTACCCGCTGTACTTAGAACCAAACACAGAATGAGAAGTCGCAACATCTTTAAACCACTACGGGGGGAGAAGAAAAGAAAAGAGTTTCTTAACATTAATTCATATTTATTCATATTTATTTATTAACATCATTCACTAGTGCCAAGTATAAATGTGAGAGCCACAGGTATCTGAATACGGCTGCTGTATTATAAATGTGTGTGTTATAAATGTGTCTCAGGGTGTTCTCAGGGCTATTCTCAGCATTTGAAATGAACTGCTCACGAGTGCTGTGGCTCTGCTGAAGCCAGGCAATCCAAGTGAGGACGAACAGCTGCTCAAACGATCATAGCATTATGCGCAGGCATGCAAATGCGACAAACAGGGCTTTCCTGTTCGGTTCTCACTCAGTACCGCTTCAAACTGACCTTTGACATTTGATGCTTGACCCAGCCCACCCCCCTGCTCCCCCCCACTCCCTTCGGAAAAAACAAAAAAAAACTAACCACAATGCTGACTTTCATGCGGAATTATGCCAAGCTGACTGTTTCTGCTCAGCTTTATTTAGGCTGGACAAGGAGCAACTCGACTGAATATTGTCCTCCCTCCCTGACCTCAGATCTCAATCGGCTGTGCGAAGAACAAAACCCTTTTTTTCCACTGAGCTTAGCAGAAATCGGCTTCTGCTTTAGTCCTTCGCCAGGGCCAGTCAGCATACGGCAGTCATGCGTTCAAAAGTACGCCAAGCGATATTTTCCCAAGCCATTCTACCGTGTCTTTTTTATTAGAACACGCCAAGCTTCCATCAAATATTACGAGCCTTTAGAAAGAAACAATGATCATTTATTTTTTTAGTTTTGTACAACGTGTGTCGTTCTTGGCACTTGCTAAGAACGAACATTGTGTTTTCTATTTGTTTCCGTGGTAGTGCTATATTTGTTTCATTTAGTGACACAAAAGAAGGTTTAATAAATCTAGCTAGGTGAGAGGTCCGTGTGCTTTCTCACAGCTCCTGACACCATTTGGTCCATAACAATAAACCTTTTTTTTTTTTTTTTTTTAAATTGCTTTGTCAGATGTACAGAGCAGGTGTTGCACATCTGTTTCTTTCCCACGCATCCACGTCAGCCTAGAAAAGCCTCCACGTGCAGTCTGGGAAATAGGAGCACAATCGGCCGGTATTTATAAACAGGGCTGCACTGGGACGACTTCCGCCCAGGGTGAGAGCCCAACGAACTCAAAACCCCTTTCCAGCATTTAAACAACAGCGTGCCACACTGGGACGTAATCGGGCACTTCATTTCAGAGCAACCCCCCTACCCCTACCACTCATGCCCGCCCCCCCCCTCCCCACAACAGCAGCCAGAGAAGCCCTCTTTTGAGAATTGAGGGGGGGGGGGGGGCGGAGGATTAGCAGTGTGCCAGCTCAGCCATTGTTATCAAAGCCATTGTGTTCAGACCCAACTTCCTCCAGCTAACGACTGAGTTACCGCTAGCCAGCGCGACACGGGCGAACGGCTGGCCGGCTCTCTTAGGAAACGACGTCCTTCTTTTTTTCAGGGGGGAGCCGGACGCTTCCGGCTCCCACGGCGACCTACGCTTCGGACGTCCGGCCCGCATCCCGCTGAGACCTGGCGCAGACTGGAAGGCCCACGGAGGGGCCGGATTCATTCATAGATCCATTCAATTGAGTTTTTTTTTTTTTTTTTTTTGTGTTTATTTTAAGCAGGCTTGGCGCAGTTTGTTAACCTTCTATTGCATTCTACGTTCCACATGTTGAATTCTTTGGGCAGGAGCTGTTAGCAAACTCGTCTGCAGCAGGGTCAGGAGCGTAGCTGAGCCTCACACCGTCGCTAGTCTCATTTGTTCATCGTGGAAACTTTGCACTTGGTCACAAAGACCTGAAGAAGCACACCAACAACACTGTAATGGCTGTACAATTCCCTATAAAATTGAAATGGCTGTACAATTCCGTATAAAATTACCTAGGAAGTCATATTAAAATCCCCCCTAGATCAAATTTTATGGGAGAGCTACTGAGTCCATCTAATTTAGAGGAAAAAAAACTTAACAAAGCACAAAGCCTCTTAGCCAAAAAGCTACCCAAAGCTTATCATTAGACAATAGCTGATGGATTTGTGTGTATTTGTAAGCAAATTGAATGTACCCTTCTTGCTTATTTCTGATTTCACTCAATTTTCACTTTTAGAGTTAACAATGCACAGGGGTCGACATAGCTCAGGAGGTAAGAGCGATTGTCTGGCAGTCGGAGGGTTGCCGGTTCAAACCCCACCCTGGGCGTGTCGAAGTGTCCTTGAGCAAGACACCTAACCCCTAACCGCTCTGGCGAATGAGAGGCATCAATTGTAAAGCGCTGTGGATAAAAGCGCTATATAAATGCAGTCCATTTACCACCGCTAAGAACACTGTCCCTAAGTCAGTTCTTGAAAAAAAGAAACTGAATTCATAAATCTATCACAAATCAAGTGCCACAAGGAAGCAGCCACTCGTAAGAATATGATTATTTACTTACATTTTTTTAACAGTTGTTTTTACTGACAGGAAGATAAGACATGCAAATACATGCACGTACACACAAGCACACACACACACTCACACAATGCTGCTAACCACAGGAACAAAAGCTTGCTACATGCTGACACCCCCAAAAAAAATTTTGTTTATAGTCTTAGTTTTTTCGTGGAAGACCAGGATCTTTAATCCACCACTTCCTCCTCATGCTGATGACTGACATGAATTTGACACCACAGATAAGAATCAGTTCTGACTGTGGGACAGACCGGAGATAAGCGGAAGTGGCTAAAAAGTGTGATGAAGTACAAGCTAGTCACGTACAGCGCAAAGCACACACGGCCGCACTGCGCCGCGCTACGCCACGATTATCCATTCCAAACATATGTACCCGACCTTGAAAGAAGCCTTCACTCTGGGGAATAAAAAGACTCGATCCTTTAAGATATTATCTCACTGTCACGGTTTCTTCTGATTCAGTGGAGAGAGAAATTATTCTTACGGGAATGTCGATTCTGATGGTCAAAAAAAAAAAATTAGATAACAAAAAAAATTTTGTTTTCCCTAGTCAGTCGGTGCTAACGCTCCAATGCTAGCACCCATTCAAAGCCAGACTTGATATGTTTACTATGGTACAAAAGACTATTGTACAAACAAAACTATAATGCAGCCAGGAGAAGCATGGCTTTGTATGCAAACACACAGGGCTATAACTCAGGGCACTGCAGAAACTTTCTTGCCTGCTTGGGGCCCCTGGAAGCTGGATGGGTAAGGGATAACCTACGATGAGGTGGTCAGCTAGTGAGAAATAATGACCGATGCAAAGGTCATTATTTCTCAATAGCTGACCACCTGAGAGTGGATTATCCTGCTTGTTATACTGCTACTTACCATATGAAAGAAATCGATCAATAATAATTTGACACATAATGTTGATTTAGAGTGATTTTATTAGTTCAAATAAATGTAAATTATTATTAAACAAATTTTCCATGGCGTTCTCATAGATAATATACGCTATTCGGGGTTTTCGGTTAAAGAGGGTACTGGAGTAAGATACAGGGCAAGTTAACACTAGTAATAGAGCCTACTTGACGTCAATAGCACGGTAAAATGTCCAGTATACTCTAACAGTGTAAATTCAGCTCTAACAGACAACGTGGTATACCGCGGAATTCTAGAAGTGGTTAATTGGAATTAGAATCGAGCGTTAAATAAAGCCGCGCAATAATGGATCATGTCCAACGTGCATCTCGTTTGAGCGCGGTCTACTGTGACAACATCAGCTTGCAGCGCAAACCCCGCCTTGTTCGAGCACGGGGAAGAATCACGCACTCGTGAGAAGGGGGGTTTGTGTCCGTCCGTCTCTCCAGGATGAGAGGAAGAGGAAGCACGCAGTCCACGCTGCCGGCGAGTCCGGGCCTGGATCTGTGCCGATCCTGGCCTGAAGTCCCCAGCTATGACGGATCTTCCCTTAAAAGGCCTGCCGTCTACTGCCACAGACAAAGGAACCGCAGGCTGGTTTACTTCCTTCCTATGCTCAATAACCCAGCAGCTTCTCAGCAGCCCCTGCAACAGCTGTGAATGTAGCGTCACACTGCTACACACTGTGCTTCCTGTCCCACTCGTGTTACGCGTACCTCCATCCAGCACTTATTGTGCCTTGCATCGTTGTCTTCACGTTGTAGCTGGTGATGCCTCCCAGTTTGACTTAGTATAGGTTAGGTCAGAGTAATGCTCACTGTGTGAACTGGACTTGTTCACGGCCATGAATAACTGTTACATAATGAGTACTGCCCCTTATCGGACCCGTGTTTTGTAGTTGTCCCAAGGACCTTTGGTAAGCACTTACTGTACGCTGATGTGGACAAAAGCGTCGGCCAAATAAATGTAATGTAATGTAACTTGGGGAAGGCTGACTACTATCCTTACCCTGAAGGGGTATGGGGCATATACGCTGCTAGCCCCTAATCGTGAACTCAACACTTTGATCGGTTGCCTGTGCGGCTTAAATTAGGACGCTTTTCATAAACCCATATAAAATTTGCAGTACCCAGAACTAATCCAGGAGGTTAATTCATATTAACGCCTTCTGGGCTTCTTGGCAAGAATGTCTTGTAGTATTCTTATAGATTTGTTCCCCTACAACAACAACAAAAAAAAGAATTATGGATATGTAACCGAATTTTGAGTCACTGTACCTACTAGGAATCACTGTACACGGGCAACCCTGAGATTTCTTCCCATCAGGGGGCTTTGACTGTTTATCTTTGCCTCCCTGCTTGCTTTTTAGGGTTCTGGTCAGGTTTTTTGCCCAATTTTCCTTCTGTTACTTCTGTAAAGCGTCTGTGTGACAGTTCTCCGTAGAAAGTGCAGTACAAATAAAATTGATTTGATATGAATCAAGATTTAATCCAAGGACTCCAGCACTGCATCGCAATAACAGTAACAGGTTGTACTTCAGGATTTTTAGACAAGTTACACAATGATCAATAAGAATGCTGCTTGCAATTCTTACATGTCTACTTTATGATGTCTTTCATCCCACGTACATTCGCACAGGATGTCAATCAAAGTCTATGGCAGGGCACAAACTACATTAAACTATAAATATCTGGCGCCATGGTAATTCCAGCTGCATCGCAAGTAAACCCCTTGTTTTCTTGGAAGCAGCAACACAGTGTCAGCAAACAGCTTGCTTTACTAGAGGCAACATCTGACTGACAGCCACTTCATATTATAAACAGAAACACACACACAGACACACACAAATGTCTACCATACAACTAATAGTACATGGAGTTGCGTGGAAAAATAAGGACACAGACATGATTTGTGTGTTGGTGCTGTGTCATGTGTTATCTCTCTGTAAATCAATTCCACCTCCTACCACAATACCTCACTATGGTAAGCTTACTAGCGGTAATGGCCATCTTTCCGTTTCGAATTTGTCGGCATCACCACATGACATTCATTCAAGCATATCTAAACATCCCCTGATATCCAAGGATTCTGATGATACTCAGAGACAAAACTGGAGGAAGTGTTTACCATCTATTGTACATGCACACCAACATTGCCTGTTCTGCATCTCCAGAATATGGTTGCTAAGTGCGCTTGACATTTTCTTCTGAACTGTGCTTATTTTATGAAATAGTCTGAACGTTTGGTTCTCTGGCTCCACACTCCATAAGCTTGCTGATTGGATGCCAGTGTGGGCCCGCTGATCACATGACATCACCACTGAGGACACTCCAGTCAGTAATTCATAGCTTCTATGCCTCTGCAAAAACTCGGCTGTCTGAGACAAATATTCATGTCACATCCATACACAGTGGCCTTTGAATTCGTTTTTTTTTTGTTTGTTCGTTTGTTTCCTTTTTTATCTCTGAGTTGCAAGTAAGATGAAAAAAAAACAGTCACTCTGTCTTAGTCACAGTGAGAGGAAGTCAGCATAACTTCAAAGCCTATGTGCTGAGCAGTTTTGAATCCACAGACGGACGGCATTTACCCCATGAATATGCAGCTCTTGCGGACTGTTTATTCGGCTTTGGAAGAGTACAACAACAAATAGAATAAAGCAGACGCAATCCTAATGCATTCACACGTGGACGGTGCACGTGGAACGAGTTTTTCCAGGGCCTCAGAACTGCTATGTAACCTTAAATTTAGGATTGGTCATCTCTAGGCTTTCTTCTGGATTTTCTTCTCACTCTAGCCACGAAATACTTGGATGCCATTGCAACCAGAGCATTTAATTTAATTAGAGAAAAATAAGACATCCAGGTTAACTATCAAAGCCACAGCTTACTTTTTCAGTTCTGAACTGACAAGCACGCACAGGCATTCACACTGTCCATCAAGACGAGCCAACGAGGACTGAGTTCAAGCAAGTTATTTTTTTGAGTAATCAGTCTTTTAGAAGTCTTTACATCTTTGTATTTTTTGCTGATGGTGGAGCAGAGACCCGAGGCTGTTGGTGGAAGCAGACTAACTTGTTCTGTTCTGGCAGAAGTCCAGAGAACTGAGGTCATTCAGAGAAGGTTTCAACATAAAATTCAGAATTAGCTGAGAACTTGCTACAACAAACACTCAAATGTTCTCATGTCGAACGAAATAAGCGCTTGTGAATACTTTCGCACGTTACGTGTTATTACTACTGTGTTCACTGAAGGTTACCGAAATAGACTAAAACAGATGGCAGTTCACAGAAGGCACATCTAAAGTGTATGACATGCAAACAGCATAAACATTTTGTCAAAACACTTAAACACAGGTACGAGATTCTGAATAAAGTACTTTATGAATACAATACCGAAGGCACAGGGACAATCTGCTTTAAAAGCAGGGCAAATGGAAGCACACTTTACAATACAACAAATAAAACGTCCAATCGATTTTACAGTTACAGTATTTGCCCGTATTTTTTTTTTTTAGAAACGAGAATACACGACCATGCAGCCATAGCCTACAAAAGATATTTCAATCAATAAGTTAGATACCTAAAAGCAGAGACAAATATTACATGACAAAGTAGAAGTTAGGCTCACCAGAAAAAAAACCCCCACAGTTCTTACCTCAGCTGCAGCGTCAGGTGCTTTGCGTTTGACTGTACTTCACAGAATGCTCGACTCAGAAGCAGGAAACCACACTCAGTACACCCCCATCATATTCAGAGGAACTTGCGCAAAACCATAAATGGGATGCACAGGGTAGACTTCGAGCGGGAGGAATTCCTGTGGTGTTGTGCCAATGTATGCGTATAAGCGCACTTTCTTAGTGCCCGGAAAACAAAAACGTACAGTCAGAAGTACAACGAAAGTCAAGCACACATATTTATTTTTTTCTGACTTGAAATTGAAATATTTGGTTCAAAAAGCAGACTGGTCATAATTAACAGTCGCCTTCAGTACTCTCTAGAGGATAGTCTATCTTCATCTTGTTCTGCTGCGTGCAATTATCCACTGTCTTCTCCTTGGATATTGTGGTATGAAAAAGTATGTCTCCCACGAATTACGGCCATAATCAGGCGGAGTGGACAGACTTGAGATTCCACGCGTGTTGGGGGGAGTGTAGGTTATACAAGAATGCAGGTTACTTCGGCCAGGGGGGCGCAACAAGGGCCGATCCGTTTCAGGATTTTGTGCCAACTTCTGCTCTTAGCTCAATCGTATCTTGATCTGACATTTCTACAAGCACCACAGCTGCAGACTGCACATCCTAAAGATTTTTCCTGTGCTCAAGTACAGGATTGAACCATTACAGTTTATATAGCTGTCAGAAAACTAAAACAAAGATAATTTGTTGGAACAAAACCCAGCACACAGACGTACTCTCCAGGACCGGAGTTGTACACCTTTGACATGGGCCAATTTAACAGCCTAATCAATTTAAATAGTTTGAAAAACGATTTAAATTGACGCATATAAAGTTGGTGTCTCAAAAACGAAGATATATAAATAGCGTCACAGTCTAAATTTCAAACTCAAGGGTAAGTAGGCTAAAGACCACCCAAACAAGCAGTCTTTGGTCAGGAATTTAAATTAAAAATTAAATAAATAAATAAAAAACAATAATTGTGCGCAGTACTTGGACCTGGCAGCATATAGACTAATTATCTGTGTCAACTAGTATCGCATCATGATCATATACCGTAGGCTACATGCCCCTTTTCTATTAAAGAAATCTATTAAGTAAATGCCAATGTTCCATGTCAGAGCGATTAGCCGTGAAAGAAAGATGAATAAAGCTGTTTAAACGGGATCAATCAAGCAATCAAGTGCAACACGATTGGCAAAAGACATGGCGTACCTTCGAAGTCCCACAGACAGGCCTACACTGCGCCTCACGGGAAAGGTCGTGTGCAATATCTGTATTAGTTTCACCTGTGGTGCACTGCTTGCGCTCAAATGTAATTAATCTCAAGGAAATAAAGGTGTAGGATCCAAAGGCAGTCTGTTTGGAGGAATGCGCGTTTAGGAGTGAGGTAACGCATTTTCTTTGGCCTTCTTGACCTTTACGTTTGGTAGGTTACGTTTATTTATGAATACATAGGTTCTAGCCCACTCAAATGCATCCAGTGAATTCAAACCCGCATTTTAACGTATAATTTACTTATGCTTCTTTTTCAACAGTAATGTTCAGGTATCTGTTGATGCTTTGTGCGTCCATCCACGTGGGTTTTGGTGAGTATTGTATTTGGGTACTTAATCTTCAGAACCCGTTATTGATTGTTTTGTTGCAAAATGTAAATTTGCGTCTGCAAATTTAGATGTGATTCGTTCTATAAAACCGCTTACTTGCACTTACGTCTGTCGGGGGCGGTCTGAAAAGTCTGAACCTGCAAACTTGTACTGTTGGCACTTATTTCGTGACTAAAATCAAATTGCCAAAGATTATCCCTTTCCACCTGTGTGTCTAAGTGTTGTACATGCATTAATCAGACTTAGTCATGAGTATGGATATTGTTCCCCTACCTCTGAGTCACTCCTCTCTCGAGAGCTGGTTGAAAAGTTCTGCTTTCGCTGTGCTACATATAGACGCCATTTATGCATTTATACTTGAGGTTGGCATTTCTGACATCGGCGTCTACCATGATGTCTGAATTAGGACTGCCATGTTTGTTTCCCCCTCCCCCACCATCTACTAAACTTCTTGGCATGAAGTATGGCCAGCATTGGTAGGTTAATTCAAAGAATTATCAAAAACCATTGCTTGGCACTGTTCCCTTTCATTTTACAAAAAGCTTGCATTGTTTTATATTGTAATTTTACATCCAGTTCCTTCTCACAATAAGACTTGAATTTTTGACCAAAGCTAACTAGCCACAGTACTGATTGGTTTAGTGTACATTTCTCAACCCCACAAGTTTGTGCATTGATCGAGATCATTCAATGACTGTCTGAAAATGGCATGGTTAGTATTTATTGACGACCTTCCTAAGGGGCTTGTGATTACAGGAGACAAGGGTGACATTTCATGTTAATGCATTGTCATCTACCCTTTTTGTTGTAGAACATTCACTTGGTTGATTGTTGTGGTTACCTGGTTGTAATTGTTTGCTCTTCTCCACATCTACTAGTCCCCTTACACATGTGGTTATCTTTAGGAAGGGGAAGGGGGAGGAGAGAATTTGGTTACAAGATGACAAGATAATGAAACCTTGGTTAACTGACATTTGCAGGGGTTTCTATGAAGGCACCAAAGTGTGCATAGTCTAGTGTCTAATGCTTGTTGCTCACATTAATTTTTTATTTTTAAATAGTTTAGTTTTTTAGTTTCAACTACACATGCTTGTTCAATAGACCTGCTGTAGAATGGTATATGGTATTTGCAGACTGTAGCTATATTTGAATGATTACAGGGTTTTATGATTCAAGTGCTCAAGTCACCTACCTTCTGAAACTTGAGTTTCTGTTGGTATTGCAAGGGAATCTTCTGGAATGTTTTCCCTGTTCTTGGTTGTACCTCCTTTTTGTTGCCTTGGCAACGTGTCAGCTTCTTGAATGTACTGTGTGCGCACATGCAGGTGTAGCCAAGGGTCATGATTTAGGAACTGTGGGGGGAAATGTTTGGTCAGTGCGCCTGTTGTGATTGGACACCTTCCCCCTTATCTGATGTTGGGCATTGTGCCAGACGTGTTGCTATTGGTTTAAAACGCTGAAAACAATTGCTGATCTTGTTGTACTTCAAGAAGGTAATCTGGGGTAGCTGGCATTTCTTTGTAAGCACATTAATATTCATGACCACTTTGACATTTCTTGTTTGTTTGACAGTAGAGGTAGGGGTTTCTGGCGTTTTGCCAATGTTGTGCTAACCACAAGCATCAAGGTGGGAAGCTCTGCAATGTAACCTCAATGCCTGCACTGCCTGGTCTGTTCAGAGGGGAAGTTTTGTATTGCTGCTTTCAGTCATTTTTGTAGTTTCTTTAAATGTGTTGGTGCCAAAAATCCAACTTCCCTTAACACCCATTACATCCAAACACCACTTAACTACAACTGCTGCCCTCCCACTTTAGTCTCATGGTGCCACCTGCCTCATGACCTCATAACCACTTCCCCCCTGGGAAGTAAATGCATGTAAATTTAAGGTGCCACTTGCTGCGTTCTGGTCTTGTTTTGCTTGCTTATCCTCGTGCTTGCTGTTGTGAATGTGCCTCACATACGTGTTCTGGACTCTAACACAGCAATGAGGATTGGAAGATATTGTACCCCTTTAGGTCCTAGGGGGGAATTTCCTCCTATTGAAGCCTTATGACTTTGGCACAGATTTGACTTGGAGTGGCCCCAGCACATCTGATGTATACCCACCTGTTATGGGAAAGATAAGGCAAGAAAGCTTGTTTGTGTAGGCAATCTTTTCTTAACTGAACAAAGCTGGATTAGCTGCATAGTAATTTGCTTGTGGTCAGTTTTGCCAATGCAAAAACTTCAGCACTTCAAGGTCGACTTGACCAAAGTATCTGAACATTTTACTTTGAGAACAAAGTTACTGGGAGGTTTTTATACTTAAGTTTTACATTTTTGGATGTCTAACCCTGCTCTGTGCCCCAGTAGCTGAAGACCACTGTGAGGTGACGCGCTGTGACCCCAACCAGACATGTATAGTCCAGGACGGCCTGCCAGTCTGCCTGTCCAAGACCAGGCTGTGTTCAGCCTGGGGTGAATCTCATTACCACACCTTGGATGGCAGGACCTTTGACTTCCACGGCACCTGCAATTACACGTTTGCCCGAGCCCCCTGCCATGTCTCTTCAAACGTATCCAGCCCCGTCGAAGTGCAGATTGCCAGGCCGCCCACTGCCAACGCCACGGCCTCCTTCGACAGGGTCCTTGTTGGTGTCCAGGGGTTTGACATCACTATGATCAAAGGGGAGCTGTGGCAAGTCTGGGTGAGGCATGGGTGGGGACACTGCCCCTTCTGCAGCCTGCAAGAATCTCGCATACCTGCCAACCCCTACTGCTGCCAACCCAGTTCTTCAGTACATCTGAGAATATTGAAAATCCAGCTGGATGAGGTTTAGTAGAACTGTCTGTTTGGCCCCAAAAGTAAATGACTAGGAAAAACACTGCCGGTTGTACTGAATTTGTCATGCTCACTGACCTACTCAACTAGCTAGCTGAAGTACTGGCTTCTTTCAACATTAATTTGCTTTGGCAAGATGCTATATACCCTACTGATTTTTGCTGTAGTGATTTGTTGGCTAATATTGGCATCCTCCCAAAATATAATTTGGATATTGATCTTGTTTCTGCTTAAACTAAAATAGACAGCCATCAAGGGGTTGGCAAGTATGCTAACTTAATTTGTGTGACTACTCTTTTCAAACTAGTGTTCATTATCCATGTGCTCTAGTGTTGTCACTATCTGTTGTGCACATTGTATTTAATAGTAAGCTGTTTAGGGACTGCAGATGAGAAATTAGCTGAAGCTAATTCTGGTACATCAAGTAGCAACATTTAATGTCTGTAGTCCCTTAATAAAAATTCTGGCGTATCTACAAATGATGTGCACGCTTTCAAGAGTGCCTGACTTCTCTTGCTTGTGACGGCGGTGGTGCTAGTGTGTTCAAACCAGCGCCTCAACGTTTGCTCTGCTGGCTGAACGCTTCCAGTCCTCAAACCAACGTCTCCCCGTCGACCCTCCAGGTGAACGGACTGAAGCGCCTCCTGCCCTGCTACCTGAGCAGCACGCTGCGGCTGTTCCCCAGTGGCTCTGGCGTCGTCTTGGAGACCGGCTCGGGCCTGTCGCTGCGGTACGACTGGCTCCACCACCTGGAGGTGCGCGTGAGCCGGGAGCTCTCGAGCGCGGTGTGCGGGCTCTGCGGCGGCTCTGGCCTCAACTCGACCCGCGGCCTCCCGGCTCGGGGCGCTAACGCCACGGCCGCCGACCGCGCGGCGGCGGTGGCGGCGTTCGCCCGGTCTTGGAAAACGGGCGGCAACGGCAGCCTGTGCGGTGACGACTGCGGCGGCTCCTGCCCCCGCTGCGAGCCCGCTCAGCTGGCGGCGACCCCCGGGGTACGAGCATGCGGCCTCTTGCAGGACCCAAAGGGCCCCTTCGCCAACTGCCTCAAGACTGTCGATCCTGCCCTGTACGTCCAGGCCTGCAAAGATGACCTCTGCACTCAGAAGGGGGATCATGCGGTGGCTTGCAGGGCCCTTAAGGCTTTTGCAGACGCCTGCCAGGGTTCTGGGACCAGAGTCTCTCCCTGGAGAGAGCTGGCCAACTGCTGTGAGTATGCTCCCTTATTGCTCCCTTATGCAACCTACTGCGTAGTGAACATGCCTATAAAAGCAATTTTCCGCTGGTGCTATATGCATATGAGCAAGTCCTGAAGAGAAGTGGTTTCTTCACACTGCATGTAATTTACCTTACCAACTA
Source organism: Anguilla pacifica (assembly GCA_039654925.1). Classification (NCBI taxonomy): domain Eukaryota; kingdom Metazoa; phylum Chordata; class Actinopteri; order Anguilliformes; family Anguillidae; genus Anguilla; species Anguilla pacifica. Next base: position 90,475,161 of record CM077284.1, on the reverse strand, counting down.
GCATTTTGGAGCAGGTGTTCCCACGTTGCTATGGAAATGGGCATTTTATATAACCTTAATGTTCCAAAGTTTCACAACATTTTTGGATGTTCTTGCAAAGTATACCTGGCCTAGTATACACCATTTGCACTGATTCATTAATATGTATTGCATATTTATCTTGTAGAAAGTTGCTCATGATGCCTTGTCATACTTCAATGTTAAAATGTCCCCTACATTGCAGCGCATGTGTTGGATGAAGGTGTGATGTTTTATTGAAGTGGGGGGGTCTTCAGCCTGATTAGGGAGCCTTTGAGTTTGGAACCCCCCCCCCCCCCCCCCCGTTTTGTTTGTTCCTGCTGTTGTAGAAATCTTACTAAAGAAACCCTTACTAAAGAAACCATTACTGAAATGAACTTTATTTTTGCAGTTTTTTTTTTCCCCCCCTCTTGATGCATGAAAGTTAATTTTCCCCTTGACCCTCCAGCCATGGCTTGTGCGGCGAACAGCCACTACGAAACCTGTGGATCCTTGTGCCCAGCCACCTGTGGCGACCCCGATGCCCCCTCTCGGTGCCGGTCTGGCTGCGCAGAGACGTGCCAGTGCGACCAGGGCTTCCTGCTCTGCAAGCAAGGATGTGTGCGGCCCAGCCAGTGCGGCTGCACCCACCAGGGCTTCTACAGGCCGCCCAACCAAACCTTCTGGGCTGACAAGTGCCAGCAGCGCTGCTCCTGCAGCCCCGCCTCCAGGAACGCCACCTGCGTCCCGGCTCGGTGCGAGCACGACGAGAAGTGCCTGGTTCGGGACGGGGTGTACGGCTGTCACAAAGGGCCCCACGGGCTCTGCCTGGCTCAGGGGGATCCCCATTACACCACCTTCGACGGCCGCAGGTTTGACTTTCACGGAAACTGCCTGTACCTTCTGGCGACGCACTGTCCCAGCAGGGGAGCCCTGCCAGATTTCAGAATCGAGGTGCAGAATGAAAGGAGAGGGACCATGGAGTCCTTTTCTAAAATGGTCCGAATACGGTTGCATGGCTATGAGATCCAAATCTCTTTGGAGGTGGAGGACAAGGTCTTGGTAAGTTGATTTCTTATCAGTTTTAATTACTATATACAAGTGTTTTCTGAGATTCGGGCAATAGAAGTGCATAATGCTCTTCACCTGAAGTTAATGGAAAAGATTGTATTATGTTGGATTTTATCTGGAAAATGGTAATGTAAAAACCTGTTACTCTCTATTAGGTCAATGGCCTTTTGTTGGGCCTTCCAACTGTGCTGAGCCGAGGCAAGGTGAAAATTTACAAGACTGGTCTTTCGCTGTACGTGGAGAGTGATTTTGGGCTCATGCTGAGATACAACTGGAACAACCTTGTGACCCTGGCCATACCCAGATGCTTCGCTGGTGCCATGTGTGGCATCTGTGGGAATTTCAATGGAGACAAAAATGATGATTTGGTCCCCCCAATGAGCTCCGATGCCAATTCCTCAGTTTCTCTGATCCGTTGGAAGACTAGTGAGATTGCGGGGTGCACAGACATGGTTGGTTTCAAGATGGCACGGTGTCCAAATAATGTCAGAATGATCCTCTCTAAGGGGGACAGCTGCGGGAAGATAACGGACCCAAAGGGGCCATTTCGGGACTGCCACGAAACAGTTGACCCTGTCGACCCATTTGAGAACTGCATCAGCGACGTCTCTATGAACAATGGCAGCCAGGCTGTGCTGTGCCAGATTTTGGCGGGCTATGTGGCTGCCTGTCAGGATGCAGGGGTGGAAGTGCACAGCTGGAGGTCCCCAAACTTCTGCAGTAAGTTCACATCTTCTGTACATGTTAAATATTCACCACCTGAAATTTCGTTGGCACCTGAACTTACTGACTATCTAGATGACAGGTGGGGAAAATCTATGAAGAATATTTTCAGTTTTCCTTTGTTATAACTCTGGGTAGCCCAACCCTGTTCCTGGAGATCTACAATCCTGAAGGTTTTCAAATTACTTGACATGAGAACATACAGGATGGTTTATCTCCAGGAACAGGGTTGAGCAGCCCAGTGTCTTGGGTTCAACTCTGGGTTGTCTTTTTTTTTTTTTTTTTTTTTTTTTTTTTTTAAATATAAAAAAACTTAACTGTCCTTATTTACTACTCCCCAACCACCACTACAACCCCCCCTGCTCTGCTGAACTACATGTATTCCCTTTGTACAACATTTTGATCTCAGTGGGTTATTCCTGCTTGAATAGAGGTGGTACTGTGACAAAAGTAGTTAATGTACAAGAATAATAGGACAATGGAGCCTCTGTCCTGCAGTGTTGGAAGCGGTGAGGAGTTGCATCCTCACCAGCTCATTCCCTCCATCACAGGCATGTCATGCCCTGCCAACAGCGAGTACGCGTTGTGTTCCCCTCCCGCCCCCAACTCTTGCGCCGAGCCGCCCAGCCTTCACGCCGCCGTCTGCCAGGAGGGCTGCCGGTGCCTCCCGGGCCTCTTCCGGAGCGGGGAGGCGTGCGTCCCCGAGCCGGAGTGCGGCTGCCTGCTGGACGGGGTCTACCACGCCTCTGGGGAGATGTTCTTCCCGGACGAGCGCTGCCTGTCGGAGTGCGTCTGCGAGGGCCGTGGCCGGGCGCGGTGCCGGAACAGCACCTGCCCCGCCGGCACGCGGTGCGGCGTCCGAAACGGCACGCGGGCCTGCCACCCGGAGCCGGGCTCGGGCCGGTGCAGCCTCTCCGGAGGGGTGCACGTCCAAAGCTTCGACGGGCGCGGCTTCGACGTCCGGGGAACGTGCGGTTACGTGCTGGCGCAAACGTGCGGGGGGAGCGCGGCTAAAGGGAGCGACACTAAGGGGAGCACGGCTAACGGGACCGAGGCTCCCTTCTCCGTCCTCTTCCAGCCTGGGCGGGTGCACCTGCAGATTTATGGAACAAATCTGACCCTGACTGCAGGCAGGAGCGGAAAAGTCGAGGTAGGCCCCGTGGATGGATGGCTGACTCTCACTGCGGATGACTGAGTTATTGATGGGATGTAACAAATGGATCATTCTCCCTTCAATCAGATATGCTGCATGTTAAATGGGAAATCTATATAGTAGATGTGTTTTTGTTTTGGGGCTGATCTGTTTTCAGAAATCTCCCTTGTCGTATCATTAATCTGCTTTCATTCTTGGTTGCTGTAATTCAAAATGGGTTTTGAGGGCCTTGTTCCAATTCAAGCCTAGAACTGTATGGGATTTGCTTACTAAAGTACCTTTATGCAATGCTGATGAGCATCGACTCCAATGGTGATGTCTAGCTGTGGGAGCCTTTTAGTCATGGAATATTTTCAACTCCGCCCCATGTTTTTTTTTCCCCCCCACCACCACCAAGGTGAATGGTGTCCTGTGGAACTTGCCAGCTCAGCTGGGTGAGCTCCGAGTCCTTCAGCTTGGCCTGAGAGTGCAGGTGGAGGCTGACGCAGGTGTGATTCTGGCCTACGACCGGCAGGATTTCGTGCAGGTGACCGTCCTCCGCAGCTACGCCGGTCGCCTGTGTGGCCTGTGCGGAGACTTCGACGGGAACTCCACCAACGACCTCCGGCTCCCCGGCGGCGCCCTGACCTCCGACCTCACGGCCCTGGCGGCGTCGTGGAAAGCTCCGGGCCTGGCCGCGAACTGCAGCGACGGCTGCGGGAGCGGCGGCTGTCCCGCCTGCAACGCGACGGAGGCGGCCCGCTTCCGGTCGGAGGAGCACTGCGGCTTGCTCTCTGCGCCCGCCGGCCCGTTTCGGGCATGCCTCTCCGTGGTGGACCCCGGGCCCCAGCTGGAGAACTGCGTGTACGACTTGTGCGTTTCCCATGGCGACCGGGGGAAATACTGCAGCAACCTGCAGGCTTACACGCTGGCCTGCCATGCGGCTGGGGCTCGCGTCGAGACCTGGAGGAATCGTACCTTCTGCCGTGAGTAGATCTGTGCCCACCTACGATGCCCCCCCCCCCCCCCCCCCCCCCACCATGACTGCACATACAAGAAGCTTGCTATCGCATTTTATTTTCACTAGTTCTGTAGTTCTGACATTTCTCACGGTTTTTTTTTTATTTATTTATTTTTTTTTTTTAAACCTTCAATCTGTCCTTGCCTGGTTTTATTATACTCTAAATTTAGTTTGTGACAAGCCAGCAAACCCTGTGATTTTTACAGAAGCAGTGTTTGAGGACTCCTGTTCTAAGCTCCGGTTTAACATTGTGTAATCCCCCCCCCCCCCCCCCACCCCCTCTGGCTTGGCTGTTTTGCTTTCCTGCAGCTCTTGCCTGCCCTCCCAACTCGGAGTACAGCGTGCGTGTGGACACCTGTGCGGTGACCTGCGCCAACGTTTCCCACCTGGCCTGCCGGTCGTTCAGGGCCGAGGGCTGTCGGTGCGACCCTGGCTTCCAGCTGAGCGTGAATCGCTGCGTCGAGGCGGAGGCGTGCGGCTGCTTCCAGCACGGCCGTTACTACGAGGTGGGTGCGGTCACATCCCCAAAGCGGTAAATGGGTCACATCCCCAAAGCGGTAAATGGGTCACATCCCCAAAGCGGCAAATGGGCTGCATTTATATAGCACTTATCCAAAGCGCTTTACAATTGATGCCTCATTCACCCATTCACACACACCCACGGTGAAAGGCTGCCATGCAAGGCACCAATCAGCTCGTTGGGAGCAGTTGGGGTGTCCTGCTCAGGGACACTTCAACGCGCCCAGGGCGGGGGGATCGACCCGGCAACCCTCTGACCCCAGAGACGTGTGAGGAACGGGAATGTGGCTCTCTATGGTCGTGTTCCCCAAATCTGTTTCACAAGTGGGGTTCATTCACAAAAGAACACCTCCATAGAGGGGTGAGAACCGGCCGTGTATGGTCTCGTTTATAAGCAATCAATCATCAGCTTTGCAGTGGGGGTTACTTGCGTGCACGCTTCATGGCAATCATGAACTGTTTAATCTGAACTAGACGTTTTTCTACGGCATGAGCATTGCAGGAGGTATATTCCGATTCTGGAGTCATTAGTTCTTGATCTGAATTGTCAGATGGGAGTCTGAATTTTCTCTGGAGCTCCTACTGAAATCAGGCAGCCACCCCTGACCCACATCTCCACACTCCTGCTGAAGTCCAACTCCAGTATTGGAAGTGTAATCCTATTCTCAGTGTTCATAAAAATGTTACATTAAAAATATCAGTTCTATATATAAACACTTGTGAGGGGTGGTGGAGGTGTTGCTGTAACTATTTGAAAAGATGAGTCAAGTTTACAAATTTAATCGTTTTCAGTTCAGCTGTGAACTGAAATTTGGACTATTTTTTTCTTCAATTTGACTTCTGCTCCATTAGATATGGCGCTGGTTTTTTAAAAAAAATAAAAATAAAAAAAAACCACCTTGATTGCTCTGTCTTGTGCTGCATATGCTGAACTTCGGGGCTGAGCTTGAAACCTGTTTCTCCTCCCCATGATTCACTTCCAGCTCTTCCATTGGCTTCCAGCGACACTGTCACCTGGATGAATTCCCAAAACTAATTAATGAACCTGGTCCCTGTGTCAGAGGAAAGGAGTGGGTCAGGGAGGAGGAGGAGGTGGGGGCGGGGGGTTGCTCACAGCACACGTCATGTGTTATTTATGACTCAGCTCAAACAAAAGGTTTCCTAATCCATTCTCTGGGGGAGTGTTTGTTCTGTGTGGCAGTTGAGGTAGTGTGTGTGTGCGGTTTTTAAGCGACTGGGGGTGGGTGCGGGTTGGGGCGGGGGGGGGTGTGGTATCAGTTGGCTGACTCATGCTGTCCACAGCTGGGGGAGACGTTCTGGGCTGGAGGGTGCAAGAAGAGGTGCCACTGCTCCACTCCCGGAACTCTGCGCTGTGAGTCAGCGGCCTGTCCCGAGGGCAGGGGGTGTGGCCTCCTTAACGGCTCCATGGAGTGCCTTCAGAAAGGTGAGTGAGGGCGCTCGCTGGCCTGGCCTGGCTGGATCTCCCTGTTGGTGATGCAGGGTACACCTGTTCTGCTCTCGTCAGTGGTGCCCAGTTCAGCCAGTCTTTATTCCTTCATGCCTGCCTTTTACAGACAGGTTGTTGCAGTTGACATTTTCCCGGGGATTTGACAACACACAATTCTCACTGAGCCAATTTTAGGAAAACTGGAAACTGATACCTGAATAACCCGAAACCACCTCCCCACCCAAAAGGCAAAGCTCAGCTGGAAAATGTTGAGGGGGGGGGGAGGGAATACAGCAAAAAGTTTACTTGAAGGCACAGAATAAGCAGTCATGCAAGCATCTAATGGGATTTTTCCAGTACAATGAAATGGCCTTGAGGCTATTCAGGCTTGATGCCGTTTTAATTCTGGTGCAGTTGGTAGGGTTTGGTTTGGAATGTGCCCAATGGACCATTGTATTTGTCGTTTGCTCGCGAAGGAACATAAAACTGAAACAGATGACAGATTTGGTAGGGTTTCGGTTCTGATTCCGAGGGTGGCCTGCTCTAGAGTGCTCTGGTTTTTGCTCCTCAGGCTGGCTCGCCTATGCAATCTGGGCTGTAAAACTTGGTCTGCCTCCCTCTGGAGGGGTGGAAGGCCAGGCTGAGGACATTGACTCTAATCAAAAGCATGGAATCCTTGCTAACCTCCTGAAAATAAGATTCACTTTTACTTAATTTTTTTATTTATTTAAATGAACTAGTGGTGCCCATTGCTCATCTCCCAGATGTCCGGCTGAATTATGGAATGAAATCGGTGCAGTCGGCTCTTCTGAATGTGCGCCTGCCTTTACTTACTCCCAGCAAATTGGGAGCGGCCAAGCACATGGAATGGCCTTAGCGATATAACACTGGAGCACCCGAGCATGTGGAGATGGCCCCAGCAATACACCGCTGAGGCAATAAAACGGGCAAGCTGTGCCGGTTTGCTAACTGCGTGCGCTGGGCGCCCCCTCCGAATGGCTGAATCACACCCCATTAATCTTGGATTTAAATAAACAGACTGGTACAAACGTTAATGTGGACCGAGGAGAATGGAGCTTTAAAGCTTCTCCCTGATTAAATTCACTCAACTGCTTAATGTTCCCATTGAACCTCTGTTCCGTCTGGGGGAGGGGCCTTGCGTTGTGACTGGATGTCGTTTCTCCAGGTGCGGGTTCCAGTGTCGCCTACCCTGGAGCCAGCTGTTGGGTGCTGGGTGGCTCCCACTTCTCCACCTTTGACGGGACGGACTTTGACTTCCAGGGCAACTGCACCTACGTTCTGGCCCGAAAGTGTGGCAAGGGGGCGTTGTCTCCCCCCTTCACGGTCCTAATCGAGAAAAGCCAGGACCTCTCCTCTGCCCTGAAGACCATTCTGGTTGACGTGTCTGAAGACCACATTGTCATGAAGCCTGGGAGCTCTTCTGTATGGGTGAGTGCCCTGTGTGAGGTGTGTGTGGGTGGGTGCGTTGGTGTGGGTGTGTGCACTTTATTTGCACAGTCCTTAAAAATGAGGAGGGTGGCCATGGGTGCAGTGTAGATTAAAATGTACAGTCCATGGTATAACTGCCTTTCCCCTCTGGCCAATCATCTTGTGAAACGGGCTGTAATTGTTTCATTGTGAAGGGATATTTTATAATTGCGCGGTAGGAGTCGGCAGCCAGCTGGCATTCAGCGGTGTTGATTGACAGCTGGCTTTCAGGTGAAACGGGTCAGGTGGTTGGTAGTCGGGTAGTTTCGCCAGCCCAATCAGCCTTTTCCGGTGTTGTCAAGGCAGCGGAGTTGCTTTAACTCTTCGTTACTGGCTTTTGGTGCAACGTGAATTCAGATGGGCAAGCCCCCAGGAATGCTCGGCTACATTTTTAACACCAGGAGATCCAGCACTGATTGCTCTGACAGCAAGTCATAAATGCAGCTTTGACTGTCCGTGTTTGTCTGCAGCCCCAGTTAGAAACTCCCGTGTGACCTTTGAATGCCTTGATGTGCCCGGTTGCTTTATAAAGGGCCTCTTCTGGTTCCTTGGATCCTGAATGGCTGCTGAAGACTGGCTGTGTTCAGACGGCTGTGCCGGATCTGGTGCGCAGGGTCCCGTGTTAATGATTTTACTCCTGTGGGGGGGGTGACTGTGTCCCTTGCGGTTCCCTCCGAAAGGTGAACGGGCAGAAAGCGTACCTGCCGGCGACGCTCGGCGACGTGACGATCCACCGGAGCAGCTTCTTCATTTTCCTGGACACCACCTTCGGCCTGTCCCTGAAGTACAACGGGGCCCAGTACCTGCAGGTCAGCCTCCGCAACTTCTCGGACGTCTGCGGCCTGTGCGGCGACAACAACGGCGACGGCGCCGACGACCTCCGGACACCGGAGGGCGCGGTGGCGGACGCGGTGGCGTTCGGGTGGAGCTGGAGGGTCGTCGACGGCGACGACCGCGACGCCGCCTGCGTGGCGGAGTGCTCCGACGACTGCGCCATGGCGGAGGACGACCCCCCGCCGGGCGAGGACCCGGAGTACGAAGTGGCCATTCGCATCATGCTCTGGTCGGAGTACAGCCCGTTCATGCGCTGCCACGTGACCGTGGACCCCAGCGCCTACCTGAAGCTGTGCCAGGTGCACCACTGCATGAAGCTGTGGGACGCCCAGTTCCTGTGCCAGGCCCTGCAGTCCTACACTGCCACCTGCCAGGCTGCCCGGGTGCAGATGACCAGCTGGAGGAACAGCACCTTCTGCGGTGAGTACTGCAGAACGGCATGCTTGTCTGGAGGTTAAGGGATCAAACATCTTACAACACTGGAGTCGGGGTGGGGGGGGTGTTGGGGAATCCACGGCCCTTGTGTATGAGGAATGCCTTTTTAAAATGGCAAGTTTTTTTTTTAAATTATTTTTTATTAAAGGAACTCATTTAGTCAAACTCCCTTGGGGACTCACTCCTATTGACTTTGAATCTAATTGGTTATTCAGTTTATCGGAACATTACAATAAAAGCATTTTGTTTGCACTACAGAAGTGCCTTAGGATGTTGTTTTTTATATAATAAATAAAAAGTACCTGACTACCACTGCTCCAACTTTGCAGTTCTATAGTAGTTTCTGATTAGTGGCTATTGGCTAGGTTCATACTTTACTGGAGCCAGCTTCAACAGTGTTGCTCTGTAATCCTGATTGCAGTCTGTCCCTTATATTCTTGCTTTTGGTGATGAGCATGCAGTGCCCTCAAAGTATGGGAACAGTGGTGATGTAGGTGATGGGGTGTAGATGTGAAGCAGTTGCATACAAGTGACAAACGGGCCATTCAGCCCAACATTGCTTGCCATTTTCTGACTAAGTTGTACCTAAGTGCTCTAATTTACCTCCAGACTAGGTGGCATCTAAGAATTTAAGGGCCATGCAACTAAATATTTGGATTCTGTTAAATTTGCACAGCAGAAAATTGGGTGAAAGCAGCAGTCTGGAAAATGGTGGTGTGTGTGTGAATAGCATGAACTAAAAGCTAATTCTGTCCTTGTTTCATTCATCTTTTGATCTCCAATACAAATGCCTTTAAGTATTTAGCAGAACATGAGCGATCTCCCTGCCAGTGCCATGCTTTGAGGGTGCTGTGTTTGCAGAAATTGTCATGGGTAATGCAAGGAAAGGCCTACATATCCTGCTAGGCTTCTGTTCCTCCTACCCCTGCTCCTGTCTACTTGTAACAAACCGATGCCAAATGTTTGGCATTTCAACATTGCCCCAGTTTACAAAGGTAGCATGTTGCACAATTTTATTTTTGTTCCTTCTGGTGTTAATTGGTGCATGTCTGACCTGAAATGAGTTGATTTGTTTGACTTGTGCTGATTGCGATCAATAAGGGACTGGCTGGGATCAAAGCCTCTAGTTATTTAATGAACGCTTGGCATAACTGCCGGTTGCTGCTCCCCCCCCCTCCAAAAAAAGGCTAATTGGCATAAATGAGTACAAATGCAGGATTTCAGTTGTATAGTAACTTTCATTCCATGTCTAATGTGTACCAGTTTGCAAAAGGCTAATGCGAATTTTTTTTTTTTTTTTTTTTTTTTTTTTTTTTTTTTGCACTAGTTGCAAATTGCCCCGAGCACACCCACTACGTGGTGTGTGGCACGGCCTGCCCCGACTCCTGCTGGTCTTCCGGCCACGCCTCCAACTGCTCGCTGCCCTGCGTGGAGACCTGCCAGTGCGACGACGGCTTCGTGTTCGAGGGGGAGTCCTGCGTGCCGGCGGCCAGCTGCGGCTGCCTCCACCAGGGGGCGTACCACCGGCGGGGCGAGCCCTTCTGGGCGGACGAGGCGTGCACGGAGCGCTGCGTGTGCGAGCGCCCCGGCGAGGCCCCCCGCTGCGCCCCGTCCTCCTGCGGGCCCCGGGCCTCCTGCGCCGCTCACGCCGAAGGCCGCGTCTGCCTGCCCTACCGGCTGGGGTCCTGCGCCCTGGAGTGCGCCCGCCACTTCCGAACCTTCGACGGGCGCGCCTTCGACTTCCAGGGGAGCTGTGCGTACCGCCTGGCGGGCCTGTGCTCCGAGGGCGCCGGCCTGACCCCGTTCGAGGTGCAGGTCCTGAACGCCGGGGACGACGCCGAATCCGCTCTGACAGTGGTGGTCAGCGTGTACAACGTAACCATGGAGATCTGCAGCCAAAATAATAGACAGGTTAAGGTGAGAACCGAGCTCTTGCAAGCGAGCAGCACACGCATTTGCATTTACAGTAAATGTGTAGTGTACAGCTAATGCCTACTGTGCCTCTTGTTACCCCGAACGCTCTCCACACTCGCTGCCTTCTCAGATTTTAAATTGTATTCCTGACAACACGGAGTAATCCGAGGACAATGCCGTGACCCATTGCTTAACAGGGTTTGATTGAACACTGCCATGTTTTTTTTACAAGAGGTGGGAATCTGTGATTACAAGGTGCATTGTGAGCAGATTAGTCTGGTATTTAACACTGCTGATCCTACTGCTCAAAACAGGGCCATCTGCCCTAACATGATTGAATGATTGGAGAAGCTTACACAATGTGCAGTCTTTGTTTTTAAAGAGGAAAAAGAAACCCAGGCAAGCTTGGACCTGTCTGACTGTCAAATTAAAAAAATTTTTTTTTCCCAGCAATCAAGAGCTTTCAGCATGTTCAACAGAGCCATGCTGCCATATTGTCACTAAACTTGTTTGTTATTAAAAAAAAAAAATAATTGTAGGTGCATTTGTTCCCATTTTGAAGTTTTTCATAAGGCAATGCTTCAGGGGATGAGGCTGGTAGATTGACTAACATTTTGAGCAGTCCATCTTTGCTGCCATGTGGATTTGGACAGGATGCATGGCACCAGCTGGGCAGGGAGCACACCCCAGCACCCAGGACTGGAACTAGGGCCACTCTACTGGATGATTCATTTGCATGATTAAGTATTTGGGAATTTCAGTTGGCTGGCTTTTTGTTTCATGCTTGACGTCCTAGATCAGAAACACTTGCCTGCAGCCTGATGCTGTAGGCAAAATAACATGGTAATTTAGAATTTATTTTCAGCATGCATTGGTAGTGTTGGGTCTTGTGCCATTTCAAATGGCACATTTTAAGTGACTATTTGGTCTTAAATGCCAATCTAAAAACGTCCTGTGCATATTACTGTACTTTGCTAAAGTGGTGTTATTTAAATACTGCTCAAATGCACTCATGTACCACAATCATGAATTAAGCTGAATGTGCCTTACCTTTACCCTCCTGACTCGTATGGTCTTCTGCAGGTGGACGGTCTCCATAGAAATATGCCATACGTCCTGAGCGGAGGCAAGGTTGCCGTGCACACCGCAGGTCTGCGCACGCTCCTGCACACCGACTTCGGCCTTTCTGTCGCCCTGTACGCCAACGACCGCCTCGCCGTCATGCTGTCCAGCGAGTACGCTGGCGCCACCTGTGGCCTGTGCGGGAACTACAACGGGGACCCCGCCGACGACTTGACGGGCCGGGGAGGCCGGCTGGCCCGGAGCCCTGCGGAGCTGGTGAGGAGCTGGAACAGCGGGGCGCTCCCCTGGTGCGTGGAGGGCTGTCCGGGGGGCTGCCCGGCCTGCACCCCCAAACAGCGGGCGGAGTACTCCGGGCCCACCGCCTGCGGGAGGCTGCTGAACGCCACCGGGCCTTTCCGAATCTGCCACGCCAAGGTGGCGCCCCAACGGTTCCACGATGACTGCGTCAGCGACTTCTGCTGGCAAGCTGGCGCCGGCTCCGCCCTCTGCCGGTCACTCGGCAACTATGCGGCTGCCTGTCAGGAAGAGAACGTGAAAATCTATGACTGGAGAAGCCCGGACTTCTGTGGTAAGCGATTGTGGGGGGGGCCCCTTTGGGCAGTCCTCCACCCCCCCGCTCTTGCTATCGATTATCCTGCAGATTTAATTGCGCTGGAGGTGAAGGCGGCTTTGGAGACCTCCCTTGCTCCTCTGCAGGCCGGTGACTGGCTTTGTATTCGTAAGACCGGCCACTGTGGCCGTGTGCTGGGCTGTTCATCGACACTGATTTGTTCATTTAAGTTCCCTTGGTGGTTGCTGAAATTTGTGTTCAAGTAAAGTTTTTAAAGTAATTGTTTGGTTCTTTCATTGTATTTGCCACTAGATGGCAGTACTGTATTGACAGAAAATTGCTGTGCCTACATTAGTGCTGCCTTCCAAATTTGAGCATTTGGTTAAGCATCTGTACCATTTTGCTAACTTGAGTTTAATTCTCTACACAGAACAACCATGTCCACAGGGTATGGTGTATGATCTCTGCCCGATTTTCCATAACAACACTTGTGAAGGCTTTCCCACGTCCAGTGCTGCTTTCCTGCCCCCTGGAGTCTGCTACGAGAACTGCGTCTGCCCACCAGGCCTCATGCTCAGTGGCGCTCTGTGCGTGCAGCCGGGGAACTGCGGCTGTGTCCACCAGGGGGAGTACCTGCAGGTGGGGGAGGTCCTCCTGTCCTGCAGGGAGCGCTGTGTTTGCCAGGCTGGGGGAGTCGTGGCCTGCCACCCCGTCTTCTGCACGGAGGACAAAGAGTGCCGTGTGCAGAACGGCCTCCGGGGCTGTTACCCACGCACCCGTTTCGGGCGCTGCTCCCTGGCGGGACGCTCCCACTACAGAACCTTTGATGGGTGGGACTTCCACTTCCCGGGTACCTGCAACTACACCCTGTCCCAAACCTGTGGCCCGCTGGACCCCCGCCAGGGCGTGGTGCCCTTCTCAGTGCTGCTCCTGAACGGCGCCTCGGACCAGCGGCAGATCTGCGTACAGGCTTATGGGCTGGAGTTGACCCTGTCTCCAAAACATCCCTACCAAGTTCTGGTAATGCAGAATTTATTTCATTCCTGAAATAATTATTTGGCCTAAATCATGCTTGTTCTAAACAAGTTCTCAGAACATTCCAAATATGAGGACTGAAGATCCTGGTCTGTTTGCATTTGTTGAAGTGCTTTTACATTACTAATTGAGTTGAAGGTGTAAGTTTTAGGAATTTTGTTTGTGATGCTCCCTGTCATTTTAATGTACTGCTCTCGCTCTCAGGTGAGTGGGGTCCTTGAGACTCTCCCTTTCTCTACCGGGAACCTGACGGTGTATCGGCAGGGGCCGTACCTGGCTGTTCAGGCTCTGAACTCTGTCGAGGTGACTTTCGATCTGCGGAACCATGTGGTGGTTCGGCTCCCCGAATCCTACAAGAGCAGGACGTGCGGCCTGTGTGGAAACGACAACGGCGACCCCGCCGACGACCTCTGGCTGCCGAACGCGAAAGGGGGCCCGGACTGCAGCGACGGCTGCGGGGACAACTGCCCCCTGTGCGTTTCCCTACGACCCCGCTACGCCTCGGACCGCCACTGCGGCTTGATAAAGGCTCATAGCGGGGCCTTCAACGCCTGCCACCCCCTGGTAGACCCCGCCGGGTACTACAGGGACTGCATGTATGACCTGTGTGTGTCGGAGGGCCGGGTAGAGCAGCTGTGTGACGCACTGCAGGCCTATGCCATGGCCTGCCAGGAGGCAGGAGTGCAGGTTGCCCCCTGGAGGAATGGCACCAAATGCAGTGAGTGCGCACCCCCTGTCCTGAAGCATGGTTGGGCAAGCACAAAGTTTGGGCTAGGTACCAGACCTGTGGTGCGATTACTTGAAGGGGTCAAATTCAAATTTGAAATGCTAGATTATGGAATACAGCAATGGACATTACAGATTAGAACAGCTGTTTCTAATCTCTCCAACTGGACCAGCCTTTCCTGCTCAGGACAGTGGTTTAGTAAGGCTGGTCCACTTGCCAAAGCAGGTTTCACATCTTAGTCAAGCGCTTAAGAGTGGTGTAGACTGCAGTTAAACTCACGTTTGCTTGCAGGTGGCAACGTCTGTTCGGTTTTTTTTTAATGTTCATGGAGTCCAATTGCATTAAATCTGGTAAGCAGATGCTGTTATCCAAACAAACTTGTAAAGAGACCTACGCAAGTGCATTTGAGGCAACCGCTGCAACTGTACTACAGAAAGGACTGAAGCAGCATTTCATATCCCATAGTCTATTCAAAGTAAATGAGAGATGCCAGGCTCCTGCCTGCTGTAATTTTGTAGGTTCATATGTAGTGGGGGGGGGGGGAGAGCAAGTTTAATTTTTAATGACACTGAATGTTAAAAGGAACTATTGCACAATCCTTCTGGAGAAGTCCCTTCGCAATTAAAATATTTGCCAAATGTGTGAACGATAAGCTGAGCCAATATCATATTCAAGGGTGTGCTTACTGATAGTGCTGCTTGTAGTCTGAGTCATTCTTATCACTAAAATGTATTTCTGATTATTGCTTTTGTTTTCATTTAGCTTCACATTGGCACCAGATTGCGAAAGCACAAGCACCAGTCAAAGGCATTGTTTAGAACCTACCTGAGTTGACACCTGTGTCTTGGTGACTTGTCTCATCTTGTCAAGTGAGGTTTTCCTGAGGCGATGCACCTGAGCACACCTGTTACCCAATGTGTTGTGGTAACAGGTCTTTGTGCACATCTGATTCTTGGATCAGTCGATGTCTCCTAAATTAAAAATTGAAATTGTTATTGACGTGAATAGTGTTCTGAAGGTACATAAGATCACAAGATATGCATCAAAGATTTTACCAGCTGTAATTAAACTACCACCCCCATGTGATTAAAACAGTGGAAGGCAACTTCCTCTACTGCAGGGCTACTGAATTCTGGATCTACTGTCCTGTGGGTTTTAATTTCAGCCATAATAGCTGAATGTGGTGCGCTTTGGTAGGGTCAGAGTGAAAGGCTGCAGGACGATGGGTCTCCAGGAGCAGGGTTGGGTCTCCCTGCCCTGCAGTACTGGCCAGTGGATGGGATTTTGGTTCTGGTTGGGGTGGGAAGGGGGGGGAGAGAGCTGAGCTCATTCTGGTCTGTGCTCCTGCAGTGTTCCAGTGTCCCCAGTTCAGCCACTACACCCCGTGTGCAAACGCCTGCCTGACGGTGTGTGCTGAGGTTGGGCATGTGGTGGACTGCCCTGCCGGCTGTGCGGAGGGTTGCCAGTGCGACGCTGGCTTCTTCTACGACGGCAACGGCTGTGTTCGGCCAGAGGAGTGCGGCTGCTTCCTGGGAGGTCGCCGGTACGAGGTGAGGGGCCCCCGGGAGGACGCCGGTACGAGGTGTTTTAGTGGTCCTATCGGCAGACAACGTTTTTTGGTCTACAACTTTCAGCAGAGTCACTTTGGTTGTACACTAATGTTTTGCCTGCTTTTGATCAGGTAATGTTCACCACTAAAGCAAATGCTAGATTCTCAGTCTGAAGTCAGTGTTGTGATTTAATTGGTTCTTCATTTCTTCCATTCTCATTCCTGATTAATCCCCCCCCCCCCCCCCCAGCCAGGAGAAGTGAGACTGCTGCAGAACTGCACCCTGAACTGCACCTGTGGGCCCCCAGCGATATGTAAACCACACACCTGTCCTGACTCACACACCTGCGCAGTCAGGGATGGGGTTATGGCCTGTCAATCCTCAGGTACTGTCCCACTGCAGTCTCCCACAATAAATTTGGGGGGGGTCCAGACTGAAGTCCTGGAGGGGTGCAGCTCCTTCTGGTTTTTGGTGTTTCATTCCTAAGGAGTCCAGTGTTGCTGTTTTTACCAATTGCTAAATTTCTCCCATGTAAGGGACCCCCCCCCCTCCCCCCATTATAAATGCATAAATCTGATTCGGGGGGGGGGGAGGAGAGAATGGGAGACGAGATGAGTGGTTAGTCTGCTTTTAAGACTGCTTTCCCCCTGGGCTGGGTTGCTGACCCCATGTTCTTGCAGCATGCAGATTAATTTTTTAATTTCCTCCCGTTAGACCCATGCGAGGGGAAGTGTGGAGCCCATGAGAAGTGCTCGCAGGGGGCGGGGGGTCCTACATGCCAGCCGCCCGAGCTGGACCTGTGCTGGGCCTGGGGCGATCCCCACTTCCGCAGCTTCAGCGGGACCGATTTCGACTTCGACGGCACCTGCACCTACGTGCTGGCCGCCAGCAGCGGGGGCAGGGGGGCACTGACCCCTTTCGTCGTCACGGAGAACAGCGAGCGGCGGCACGCCCCCTGGGCCTCGTCCGTCCGCATGGTCGGCTTGAGCGCCTACGGTTACCTGGTGACCCTGCGCCGACAGGAGAGGGGCGCTGTGAGGGTGAGCAGGGGGCACCCCCATGAGGCAGATTATATTTGTGCATCATGTTGCTCAAGCAAAAGCAGATAGGTGTGGTTCCGGTCGAGCGACTGTGCTGGCTGCCTCAGGTTCTGAGGGGCCTGTGCCGGCCAGGCCTGTTTGACAGCCTAATTGTTTTTTTTGGCAGATTTGTTAAACCACATCAGCTAAACCCATAAATTTATTTCTCTCTTGCATATTTGTCACAATGGCTTCCTGCCTCACGGCAAACTGCTGTCTTCTGGTTTCCTTAATGTTTGTAATATGAGTGGTGAAGAAGCCAGTTGGTGATTCAGCTCATTGTCTGGGTAAAGTGGCAGTGCAGCACAAGCTGGTCTTGTAACAGAGGCTGCAGGTTTGATGCCCAGGGGAGGCACTGCTGTTTTACCCTTGAGCGTAGTACTTAACCTGAAGTCTTTCAGTAAAAAAAATAGCTATATAAATGGATTGTAAATGATGGATTGTAAATGAAGAATTGCAAGCTGTGTAAATCAATCCTATTAGGCTTTTGGCACATTTCTATGGCTATACTCTAGATCTGATAGACAGTGAAGATGAGCCACATAAATGCTGTTGCTCTTAGTTCAAGTACTCCTTAACTTTTGTAATTGAATCTATTGTCAACTACTTGGGCTGTAGGCCAAGTAGTGCATACAAAACCTGTTTTGTTTTTTGTTTTTACATATGTAGTCAGCTTTTTGCACAATTGATTCAACCATGCATGCATTAAGTGTTTGCTAGTTTGTTCTTGTTGGCAACAAAGGCATTTCTGCCAGTGGGCCTTTTTCAGTGAAGGGGGTGGATGACTGGCATAAGTGTGCTTAGGCCTTGAATGTGTTTTCAGCTAGAAAAGCCAGTGGGGTGGGCCTGACGTACAATCGGCAATGTTTATAGTTCCATGGTGTTAACATGGCTGTATCCCGTTTAAATGAGCTGCTGCTTTTAAATGCCTATGAAGTGGGTGCGATGCGCTGCTGTTTCGCACACAGGTGAATGGCCTGCTCAGCCCCCTGCCAGTCAGTCTGAGGGACAAGATCAGAGTGGATTACTGGGGAGACCTGGTCATGCTGCAGACGGACTTTGGGCTGCAGGTGATCTACGACTGGGCTTCTCTGGTCCTGGTGGCGCTGCACCCGGTGTACCGCGGCGAGGTGTACGGCCTGTGTGCGTTCGACCGCGCGGCCCACGCCGGCGACGCCGCCCGCAGCGTCATCGAGTGGGCCAAGCTGCAGGCGGTCAGCGACGGGGACGCGGACTGGCTGTGCTGCACGGACTGCGGGCTGACTCCGCCCCCCCTCAGGCCGGAGGAGGAGCTCCACAGCCGAAAGCACTGCGCGGTCCTGGAGGAGCCCGCCGGGCCCTTCGCCCTCTGCGCCAAACGGGTCAGCGCCCAGCCGTTCCTCCAGGGCTGCGTGCGGGACCTGTCCCGCAGCGACGGAGACCACGAGGTCCTGGCGCAGACCCTCCGGTCCTACACCTCAATCTGCCAGTACCACGGCTTCAGCTTCCAGAACCCCGGAGACCTGTACCACGGTAAGTGTCAGTTGGCAGAATAGTTTTGAATCCCTGTACTGTTCTCTGAATTATTTGCCTCAGTCACCTGTCAGTGCGCTAATTACATTTGCTTAGGAGGGGAGGGAAGTTCTCCCAGGCGGTTGTGGCGAATGAGATGTCTGATTCAGACAGACATGGGTCTTCATAACTACCAGTCTATTGAGCTTGTGCAGTGTGCTCTAGTGAAGTAGCAGCATAAGGATTGTCTTGTGAATCTCATCTGTAATACCCACTACAGTTCAACTCCATTATCTGCATCACTGGTCATGCCAGCCTCTGCCTGCCGATTTGAGCTTTATTAATCTGTCCTGGGTGGGCACCGTGTCCTGTTTGCAGACGAGGATGATGCCTGCGGGCCGCATGGCGAGTTTAACACGTGTGTGTTGCCTTGCCGTCCGGCCTGCGACCACTTCACCAGCCCGGTCTGCGCCCAGCCGTGCATGTGGGGCTGCGTCTGCGACGCCGGCTACGTCTTCGTCAACTGGACCTGCTTGCCTGCGGACGACTGCGGCTGCCTGGACTCCATCGGGCAGCAGCGGCACCCCAACGAGACCTTCTGGTCTCCCGAGGACTGCGAGGAGCGGTGCACCTGCGACCCGTCCAGCAGGGCCGTCGCCTGCGTCCGGGTCCCCTGCCCCCGGGGCCAGCGCTGCCGGGTCCTGAGCGGCGTCCGCGGCTGCTACCCCGCCGCCCCGGTTAACTGCACCCTCCTCGGCGGCCTCCACTTCCGCACGTTCAACGGCCACACCTTCGACTTCCGCGGCGGCCACACGTACACGCTGGCGGCGGCCCCGTCCCACGCCACCGGCCTTGTCCCCTTCAACGTCTCAATCGGCAACGCCAGTAGCAGCACGCGCCTCTTCCTGAGCCTGGACCTGAAGGTGCAGGTGTATGGGCAGGTCCTGATCTTCGCCAAGGAGATGCCGCACAGGCTCCAGGTAAGTCTAAGCTCCTTGGATGGGGGACCGGCTGTGTGCCATGTTCCTGTGGGGCCCGTTGATTAGCAGGATGACTTGCAAAGGTGTTGCAAATGGTGACCTCTCTGGATGGATTTATAGGTTTTTCTTTCAGTTCATCTGAATGTAGGGAAACTCGGTGCCTTTTGAAATGGGATTCTTTCTGCATTCTCATTGCTGACTAGTTTGAGTTGCTCATTGCTAGCTGGGTTAATGGAGTTAACCTAATGAGTGATATTGGTTCTGATGTACAGACAATTGATCTTTGGGTTTTACGGAGTGGTGTCATTGTTAAAATACACTAGGGCCATTACTCCCTTCTAAGGCCAGGACCCAAAAATATTGAAATCAGGCTTGTACCTGCAGTAGTGATTGGATGCAGGAGTTGGGATGCATTCCTTCAAATGTGGCAGAGGGGTGGTAGTGTTAATCACTGTGGAAGTGAGCTCACAGGATTGATTTTAAATCTGGATACTGCCAGTGTACCCTTGAGCAATGTACTTAACCTGAATTGCTTCACTAAAATATCCTGTTGTATTAATGGACTGTATGTGAAGAATGTAAGCTGTCTGGTAAAAGGGCAGAAAATGTAAATTGTCCAACTGCTGTTCTGCATTTTAGCAGGGTAATCAAATGTTTGCATTTACATAGAGTATTTGGGAGGGGGGAGGGTGGATGGAATGCACCAATTTACTTGAAGGCTAATTAACTGGAAAGAGCTACCTGTGCAGGTTTTTCTTGTCACAAATAAGTCAATGGAAGATTCAGTCTCTGCCATAAGTGGCTCACAGATTTAATCTCTTCAGGCATTTAACATGGTTTGTGCTCCTCAGTTAATGTATTACTTTAAAATCAATTTTACTCATTTGCTGCACACCCCCTCCCACCCCCCATGTCAGAAGCTGATCAGTACATCACAAGATGGATATTGTGTGACAGTTTGGTGTGGAAACCACTGCAGATAAGAGTAATTGATAGTGTAGCACTTCTGGCAAATTCAGGGAGGAACTAAACATGCTGAGCTGCCATGCTGTGGAATGACTGAACTGAGCACCATTAATAACCTGTTACATGGTGCGGCTGAAATGACATTTACGATAAATTAGGCTTTATTTTTTTTTTTTTTAAACCCCCTCCTGCAGGTGAACGGGCTGTACACACCCTTGCCATACTCTTTCAACAAAGGCCAGATCCTGGCCTACCACTCCCCCTCGTCTGTCGCGATCCAAACAGACTTCGGTCTGCAGGTGGCGGTGTACAGGACCGGCGCGATAACTGTGCTGGTCCCTGGATGGTACAGCTCAGTCCTGCAGGGCATGTGCGGTAAACCCGGTGACCCGAAAGGCGAGCTGGTGACGCCGTCTGGCCGGGCCCGCGACCCGCAGGAGTTTGCCGACAGCTGGAAGACGGGGGCGGATGGTCACCCGCTGCCCTCGGACCCGAAACGGTGCAGCGCAGAGGAGCAGGATGTTTTTAAGGACGTCCACTTCTGCCAAGTGCTGCTGGACGAACAAGGCCCGTTCAAAGAGTGCATCGCCGTCCTGGACCCTCAGCTGTACTTCGACAGCTGCTTAGCGGACACCTGCGCGCACGACGGCCACCCAACCGCACTCTGCAACGCCATCAGCGACTACGCCACCGCCTGCCAAGCAGCTAGCCTCACCGTGCGCCAGTGGAGGAGCGATACCTTCTGTGGTGAGAACCGCGGGGCTGGGGTCCGTTTGGGTGGGGAAATGCCCATGTGCGCATATTGGTATTCAGGGTGATGCTCCAATGCTAGGTCTTCCCTCCTTTCCCTCGTGACTTCTTGCATGCTCTTTTAGATCAGTCAACCTTGATTTGCACAGGATGGGTCAGTACATTTTCAAGCCTGAATTTCCACATTGACGAGAGGAGGTTGGTCTTTCCTGCCGTCTGCTGTGTAGATCAGATGAAAGCAGTTTTCAGAAGCGACAGACTGTTGGTGGAGGGGCTGAGCTTGGTGCTTGGGGGATAGATCGGTGGGGAATGATGGGTTTGGGTGTGGTGCTGGAAGGGGGAGGTTCGGTTAAGGTTTGGGGGTGGGGGCAGAGCTTGAGTGGGTCTGAGGTGCTTTTCCTTCCTCCAGGGGCGGACTGTCCTGTGAACAGTCACTACGAGCTGTGCGGGCCCAGCTGTCCGTATGCTTGCTCCGGATCGGTCAGCTGGGCAGCCTGCAGCAGTCCGTGCCAGGAGGGCTGCCAGTGCGACTCCACCCTCGACATGGCCATCAGACTCGTCCTCAGCGACGGCGAGTGCGTGCCACACACCGAGTGCGGCTGCCAGTACAAGGGGCAGTACTACCCCAGCGGCACCTTCGTCCTGGGTGCCCGGTGCCAGGAGAAGTGCCACTGTGGCGCGGGACACAAAATGGTGTGCTCCTCGCCTGGCTGCGGAGACCTCGAGACCTGTGCGGTGCAGGGGGGCGTCGCCAAGTGCGTGGCGGCCCACCCCGGCACGTGCCAGGTGTTGGGCGGCTTTGGGTACATCACCTTCGACGGCTACGCGTTGGCCCATCACGGAATCTGCACCTACGTTCTCGCGCAGTCGAACACGTCTGCCCTGCCTCCCTTCAAAGTGCTCGTGAGCATAGAGCGAGTGGAGAACGCACTCGATGACCCGCTTAAGGCGATCGTCTTGATTCTGGGTGAAGATAAAGTGGAGCTTTTCCCTGGAATTCTTTGGAAAGTCAGGGTGAGTGGTTGCTGCTTCAATGCTAAAGGTCAATGTTTGCTAGTGAAGCAGTTCACTTTAATTGAATTCTCATGCTCCCTCCACTATGGGCAGCAGTGTGATTTTTTTAAGTTGGAACTGGGCTTGTAACCTAAAAGTTGCAAGTTCCTTTCCCAGGTAGGTCATGGCTGTTGTACCTTTTGAAAGGTGCTTAACCTGAATTGCTTCAGTAAAAATCCAGCTGTATAAATGGATACTATGTAAAAATGAGAATCTTGTAAGTCACTCTGCATAAGAGCATCTGCTAAATGCCTGTAATGTAGCTATGAAAAGTAATTTTAATTTTCAGGTCAACCAAGAAGATTTCACCTTACCCATGGACATTAACAACAGTGCAATAAAGGCTTACCAAGATGGCGGGAGCAGTGTCCTGGAGACTGACTTCGGGCTGCAGATTCGCTTCACCTCAACGCTCTACGTCCAGGTCATCGTACCACCCGGCTACTCTGGCGCCACCTCTGGCCTGTGTGGGAACTACAACGGCAACGCTGCAGATGACCTGAACCCTGACCCCCATTCCAAGCAGCCGGCAGTCAGCCCCTCCGCCTTCCTCGAGAGCTGGGCCGAGGCGGCGCCGGGCCAGCAGTGCGCTCTGGGCTGTGTGGCAAACTGCGGGCCTTGCACCGGCGTTTCGGAGCGGAAGGGGCACACCAGCGACCCCTGCGACCTCCTCACCTCCACGAGCGGCCCGTTCAGCCGCTGCTGCAACGCGGTGCCCGTTCAGCCTTACCACGACGCGTGCGTGCGAACCCGCTGCTCCACTTCCAGGGGACAGGAGGCGCTCTGCTTGTCCCTGGAGGCCTACGCTGCAGCCTGCCGGGCCAAGGGAATCCAGGTGGATGCCTGGAGAGAGCCGGGCTGCCGTAAGTGCCCATGTCGGAACGGTCAATTTTACTGGAGTGTACAGTAGATCTACTGAATGTATTTATATGAAACATTAACGGGAATCAAATGTATGTATGAAACTGCTGAACTTACACCGACCGTTTTACAGTATAGGAGCTCCACGGAGGGGGCCGATGAATGGTTGTGATGTTGGGTCTCCCTGGCCTGGCACTGATTCCATTGTAACTGGTTTAAACCAGATTGTTGCTGAACTCTAGCTTTGAACGTGGATTAACCACCACTAATGTACTCAACGTGCGTCGTTGCTAAAGACCTACATTTGTAAATTTGATTAGTGACGACTAAACATCGTTTTAAAGACATCACAAGACTACTATGGTCTAAAGAAATTGGAGGGAAAAGAGAATCCCATCCCTTTATGTTGGATTCTGGAGTGATTTCTTGCATACGGATTATGGCGGGCATTGTGCACAACCAGTGTTTTTGTTTCTCTCTAGGCCTTCAGTGCCCGGACCAAAGCTACGCCAGCAGCCTTGTTGATTCGTGTTCCACTACCTGTCCTGAGATAATCACTCCTGGCCTGTGCAAGAGGCGCTCTGAGGGCTGCCAGTGTAATGGCAGTTTAGTTTTCAACGGCGACGTGTGCGCGCGGGTCAGGCAGTGCGGATGCGTGCATCGTGGAAGATACATCAAGGTGACAGTTTCCTTCCACACATGAAATATGCAGAAACTGTACCATATTAGCCAGGACGATTTGTATGCCCGCCAGAAAAGGTTTGATGCTTCAGTAAATTGCACCTTCAGTC
Source organism: Anguilla pacifica (assembly GCA_039654925.1). Lineage (NCBI taxonomy): Eukaryota > Metazoa > Chordata > Actinopteri > Anguilliformes > Anguillidae > Anguilla > Anguilla pacifica. Next base: position 90,451,664 of record CM077284.1, on the reverse strand, counting down.
TTGTGCACTTAGGGTGTTTAATTCAATTGGCGCTCTGCTTGGCCGTGTCATCTGGAGGTGATTATCTGTGTCTGTACTCCGCTAAACTGGATGTTGCTGCATTCAGATGGAGCTTACAAAATACAGGCGGAAGCTCCAAATTGAGGGATGGGTGGAATTTTTTTTTTTTTTTTTTTTTTTTTTTTAAATGATACTTCAAGGAATTGTTAGCCCTATAAAATGCACCAAGTTTAAATGCTTCAGTTCCATACTATTGCCTTTCTCCAATTCTCAATTTAATAAAAAAAAAAAAAGATCCCAAAATGCACCTAGGGAAAATGAGTGGTCATGCAGCCAGCCAGTGTGTTCCTTTAAGAATTGTATACATTTTGTCTGATCAATGGCCGTAGACTGATTTGTAAATGTTTGTACCTTCTCTTCAGAATAAGGAGTTCTTCTATGCCAAAGGCTGCACTGAGAGGTGCTGGTGTGAGCCACTGGGGGGCGCGGCCTGCGCCCGAACCTCCTGCAGCCCTGGACTGCGGTGCCTGCTCAGGGACGGGGCGTGGGGTTGCCACGGCGATGCGGGCGTCTGCCAGGTCCGGCCCGACCTCTCGTTCAGGACCCTGGACGGCCTGGAGTCGAACCTGCTGCCCGACACCGCCTTCAACCTGGCTTCCTGCTGCGACCGCCAGTGCGACCTCTGGTTCCAGCTGGTCCTCTTCCGAGGTCGCTGCGCGGGGAGTCGGCCGGTCAGCGCGTTGCAGCTGCTCCTGCACGGGGCCACCGTGGTCGTTCAGAACGGGGTGGTGTACGTAAGTACGCCCGCGGGTTCCAGCTGGATGCCGAGTGGCTGGCGCAGTCCACTGGGGTGACGTCCCCCCCTTCTGCTTTAGCAGAAGGTTGTGCCGCTTTGCCAGTTCCTGTCCCCGTGCTTTCATCTGTAAGGAACAACGAACTGGTGAAGTCATGTGGGGGGAAAAATCAAATTCACTGCTTTCTATTGCCTCTTTGTCTGTTACAATCCATTTTGGCTTTTACTGCTACCCTCTTGAGGAGGCTAAAATATTGATTTATCTTTGGAGCACAAGATCATCTTGCCTTCTGTGGAGGGTGGGGGGAACAATCCCTTGCTGGAATTAATTTACCTCAATTCCCAGCATTCAACAGCCCAATTGAATTGCTTGCTTAGGTGTTGGGAGTGTAGCCTGTTGCTCTCTGGCTGCTATGTCACGTATATTGTGAATTTATAAAAATAATTGCTGTTAGTTATGAACACATGGTCATTCACAGCTGTACTGCAGATTGCTTTGCTTAGAATGAAATGCTTCAAATTCATTATTGCTTGTGGGGGCTTCTGAGTGACAGTCACTAACTCCTCACCCGTGCAGAACTTTCATGCTTTCCCCATATAGAGTTTTAACATGGTAATTCAATTACCCAAATGACTAGCTGCTTTAACCATTTATTTTTTTTTTTTATACATAACTGTTCCATTGCCTCAATGATTTGTGCTAGCCCAGTTTTGCTGATTTATCAAATTTGTCTCAGATCATGTGCACATTCTCTCAGTGGCTGTCCTTCCACTGAGATTCTGACTCTTGGCAGGTGGATGGGGACCTGGTGTCCCTCCCCTTCTCCTTGCCCTCGGGAGTTTCCGTAAGCCGCATCTGGGACTGGCCGGAGGTCAGGGTTGTGGTGAGGAAGGGTTCGGGGGCTGACTCCCAGCCAGACCTGGAGCTAGAGGCCAGCACATCAGGAAGCGTGCGGCTGACGCCGTCTTCGGTGTATTCTGACAAGCTGTGCGGCGCCTGCGGGAACTACAATGGTCTGGCTTGTGATGACCTCCCCCATTCCAAAAACTGGACCATGAGCTTAAATGGCTGGTAAGGCTCATAAGGAACCACTGGTGACTGGAGGGAAATGGCTAAATGTGTTAATAGACGCACGTAGTGTGACGCTGTTGCGTTGTCGCAATAGAAGTAGTGCTGTGATTTTGGTTGTTGTGATGGAAGTGGTATGATTTTGTAAATTAAAGCTTGGTATTTTTGGTGTCGGTACTAGTAGCATTTGTATTGGCATTGGCACAGTATGTGTATTGGTAGTAATGAGCTAAAGAACTTGCCCATTTGCACTAACTTCTAGAAGTGATGTAGCTGCACTTGACCTTGCAAAATACTTGAATTTTTCTCTTCTCCTCCTCTTCCCCCCCCCCCCCCCCCCCCCCCCCCCAGTGGCTTTGGAGACTCAGGGCTTTGAAACCCAGCTGGCTGATGTACTTTGACCATGTGTGCACCGTTCTGTGAATCTGCTCCTACAGTGCAATAAAGTTTTTAAACCCAGGCCCAGCAGTGTCTCATGTCCTGCCTCTGTCATTAATCCAAATCAATAGAATTTGATTGGTTTGATCGGTTAATCCAGCTTTGGTTTCCCACTTGTTGACTTTACATCTTATTTTGAATGCTCCCAAAAGAACATTTAAAACTCAACATTCTGACCTACAGCTTTTTCTTGGGTATAGCTTTAACATGAAACAAGATGCTATAACTGCTCATTAGGAAAAGGTAGATCCTCAAGATTCTGATTTATGTAAATGGTGACTGACAACTCACACGGAATAAATACCAAATGGTGATATGCTTTTGAAGCAACAAATTTAGTGGCAAATACCACCTTGGGGATTACATATCCTCTTGGTGGCGGATCTTCAGCTGAATGTGAATGCACTGCCAAGAGGCATTCTCTGGAAAAGCAATCTCAAACAATTCCCATGTAATGGGTACTTATGGGCTTTTAAACAAATATTTGTACAGTATGTAGTCTTAAATCCCATTCCTATCTGACACCTGGTCGTAAGACTTGCCTGGGACCTGGCAAAATGAAATGGCACCATGTTCACAAAGTAATTTGTCTTGCATTCTGCAAGTGGGGGGGGGGGGCTTGTTCTGCTGCCTAACCAAGATAATGTAAGACTTGGAATTGATTTTAATTACTTGAAATACTAATCATTTGCTGAGTGGCCTGATGTGCATTCAAAACCACCTGAGTGTACGCTTGCATGGCTGCAGTGTTTTGTTTCCTTAAATGTTGTAAATCTGAGCCCGCATTTCCTCCCCCCCCCCCCCCCCCCCCCCCCGCTTCGGCACAACGACAGTACTGCGTATTATCGCAACTCGTTGCTAGGAGCATTCACAAACCAAAGCCAGCACAAGTCTACAACTCGTACTATGAACTTGAACAAGTGGCAGGTTTCCTATCAAATTTGGTATGAATAAACAGACTAGCTGTCCAACTAAGTTATCACTAGTTTTGCATTATGTAAACGTACATATAATTGAATCACGTCACACATTCATGTGTGGAGCACTCAAAAGTCAAATTGGTTTTTATTTCAAACTAAGTGGCAGAATCTATACAGTGCACAGGGACCAAAAGTCTGAGGACTCTACCAACACTCTTAAGGATGAATACAACACTTGCTCTGTTTATACTTATTCAAGGATACACTGTTCAAAAAAAAAAAACGTGTAGCTGTCTATACGAGCACTAGCTCAAGTGATGGATGGTTTCTTACTTGCTAATAGCCACAATTTTCACATTGAGCTTTAAGAACATTAACTGTGACAACGTATAGAGTAATCCTTAGCTTATGGTGGACGAACCAGATATCCACATGGCTTCCCGTTTCATACAAGCGTTTTGAAAATGTGTTTTCATTTGCAACGGTTTTCAATAAGTGTTCCTTGGCTGTCATATTTGCGTTATTCCTTCATTAACAATGAAAACAACCAGGACTCAGCAGTGTCCTCTGGCTTTTGATCCCCACTGTATCTTTGCTTGATCTACTTGAGAACTTTAAGTCACTCAAGTCTTTATATTGCTCATCGTTGCACCATCGGGTTAGACTGCAGAGGTGGATTGATGAGATGAGCAACCTTCGATGGGCCTCCCCCCCCCCCCCCCCCCAAAAAAAACCTTGGATGATTTTGACTAATCAATATAGCAAACCGCAAAACTGACCTGTTCATGAAAAATGACGATCGCCCAACCCAAGATCATGGCACACCACCCTTTAATGTGTACATGGGTTTCAGTTGTTTTCTTGGGGATTCTTTTTTTTCTTTTCCTTCTGTGAAGAATGAACTGCGATCAAATATTTTTTTACTGTGTCATGCTTTATTTAGTTATGGGTTGCCTTCCCCAAATAAAACATCAGTGTATTTTACTTGGACGTTATCAAAAAGGTATAGCCCAAGCCTTTTATTATTCTGGTAACTCCTTCCACCCTCTACATCAACAGAGACCATAATCTACTGTTAACAATTTAGATTTTTTTTTTTTTTTTTTTGATACGGCATGAAGCAGAATTCCTCTCCACCTCATGTAGGCTCTGGACTGAGGCGTTCCCCGATATCTCGCACTGGAAGGAAACCGCTTTTGCTTTAAGATTTTAAAAAATACTTTGGTGGTGTGCTGTCATGTGGGTAGGCTAGTTGCACCATTCTCCAAGTGCTCTTTGAACACACTGGTTCACGATTAATCTACTACTGTCCCTCTCGACCTGGTTTGAGTGTCTTTCTACCCAACTTCTGTAAATGATATGAAGTAACCCCACCCCCCACCCCCCAACACAATTATGCGTCGTTGCATGTGGCGCCACTTCAACTGGACAAAGAGATCACACAATTGACACTCTTGGCTGGGAGTTTTATGCACATTGTGCCAGTCAATGTCATCACACCTGCATGCAGATACGGTGCTGAAGGCCGTGGTGGTGGTTTAAAGGTAGACCCGTTTAACGCACTTTCATTCCGCATAGGGGTGTCCATAGGCCACTCCGTTCCTGGAGGGCTGCGCCAATCTGCATACGTTGTGGTTTCCTCACAATCGGCAACCAGTTTGGTTGTATGGACCTCGCTGGACTACAGAAGACGTTGTAGATGTGGACACCTCTGTTAGCCACTGAACTCCGACCCTGAAAAAAACCTGTAGGCTGTCTCATTTCTTTGCGAAGGTTTTTTTCCTCTGAGCGTCCCTGTGCATTTCCGCAACGGGATGTGCCACCCGTCTCTCTCCGTGGAAAGTAAATAGAAACGCCCTCCTGCAGAAGCGAGTCTCGCTCCATCGCGCATAAATAGAGAAATATTGAGCCGATAAATTGATCTAACATTAAACTAATATTTAAATGGATTATACGATTAGCAATACCCTGGGCATGAGGCATGTTTCCCTTAAATGCAAATAAGCATTGCCTATTCCATAAATCAACTGCATGAGCTGTCCTTAAACAATACAGTGTGAAGAACAGGCTGGGCAGTTAAAAATACCAAATATCTTCAACCTTCATTGTTGCAATTTAGGCTCTATCGATCCGAAATGGCATATGGCTGCCAAAATATCTTGGATTTACTCTTGAAGTTAAAATATATCAAAGGCTGCAGGGGAAATGGACACATTTAAACCTTAAAATGGCAGTTTAACACGTTCTTCTAGTCAAAAACCTGAAACTGGTGGTTATACAAACACGAGTAGGCCTTTTTTTTTTTTTTTTTACCCAGCTCTGACTGAAAACCTTTTAATGTTCTTTTCTGATCTGACAGTACCGTAAATTATTCCATACTCTCAAAAAGAAAACTGAGAAACGGTGTGTTGGTTGTGGAAGACAGCGATGTTTAAATCAACCGTGGAGAGTTGGTTGGATTGTAAAGAGAACAAACGGGCTGATTTCACGATGTTCTCCGCCGGAGAGCAGATGTTCAGTTGTCTTCTGCCACCGTGTCATCAGGGCCTATGATGCGGGGACCGGGCCGAGAAGGACAAGTGACCACAATGGCCGCATGTAGCTACTCGTCCCTGCCGTCTGTTCAGTATTACCGGTGCTCCCGCGTATTTGCCGAACCCCTTCGGGGACAGATCAAGCGCCGTTTCGTTACACCCGCTATCCTTTGTAAATAAGGCTTTGCTGGAGGCTGGAAATGTAGAGTCCATTGGCCTACATGTGAAACCGCAGCAGACTCTGGGGACAGGACTGAATTAAATTAAAGTAGCCATGCTACTGATCTGCCCTCCTGAATGTTTTTGGTCCGATTAGGTGCATGCGTCCCGTTTTAGATGCTGTGGTTCAAGATACACAAGATACACACGCAACTCCTGTTCTGAGAATGTCTGAGAATGGCTGGGTGCCATTTTATTCTAGATTTGGAGAAAATCACTGTTCTGTATGAGAATTTTACATCCTGGTATATTTTCTCTGATCGTAATTCTTAGATCCAGAGCAACATGATATTAGATATGTATAAAGATATAAAGAATCTTTATCAAGTATCTGAAGTTATATAATGTTTTGCCCCTAGAAAAAGAATCCAGTTCAATTTGTCTGAACTCAAAGGGAGGCTTCTTAATTCCACGCTGAATAGAGGGGTATTTGACATTGCTCATGTGTTCATATTTGGCAAGTCTTGCTCATGTGTTTGCTCTTTGTGAACACATATCTTATCTAACGACATTGGACTGGTTTCAATTCTAAGTTCAAATAGAAATTGTGCCACTGCCCCAGTGGCAACTTTACTGGCACTATTCACTCAAGATGCGGAATGTGTTAACAGGCAGTGTGTTTATAAGGCATACTTGTCTTTTGGAGACACTGATGTTCAAGCATTCTGATTGGATGCCAGGACACGACCAGGTGTGTATTTAAGGATGGCACGCAAGGGGTTTTGTCATATCAGTGGACCCTCTTCAAGTGAGTATGCTTTCTTTCTTGCTGTTGCAGTCCATTCTATTTAATTCATTCAAATTCTGTAGTTATAACACCTAATTTTATTGTACAATGTTTCAATATTCATGTCTGTTTTTGAATTTTTTTAAAAGAATTGCTTCACCTTCATGAGACATATTATACATTAAACAACTTTAAGTCAGGACTTGTGTGACTTCAGGTTTCGGCAGTGTAGCAGTGTTCAGGTCTATACTGACAGGGTATAACTGTCCTTAAATTATACATCTCTTGGTAGTTACTGATGGTGAACAGGGACATTAATACATTGTTCATGTGTTTCAGCCATGGGGACCAAACTGTTACTGCCTTGTTTTCTGGCTCTGCTGTCATGTGGTAAGTGAAATATACATGTTTTAATTGGCAGTAGTCTACTGGATAACACTGTAAATTCTTACTGTTTGATTCTCAGCAATGAGACTAGTTTGGTGCTACTAAACTTGCATAAGGCCCATCTTATACACTTGTTGCTAGACCTGACAACTTCACTGACAAGTGAGTCTATTTCATTATTTATTGAAATGGGTTTTTACTCCAGCTGTCTGTGAGGAGTAGGGGAAATTCAAATAGTGATAAAATAAATAATTCCATTGAAGCCAACAGGGAAAACCCATAATGGATGCTTTTATAATAATTTCTTTCAAGTGTTTTCTGTAAAGAATGTAACACTTTTTCATGCGTTTTAAGTCCGCATTGTCATGGTTGGTGCATTTTTTCAGTTTGGTAATTTTCTATTCTGGGTCGAAATTGAAGTTGGTCGTAAGTGTAATTTTATTCGTTTAGAAATATTATGCCGTGAGGGAATTTATGAAACATGCAGGGGAAATGTATGAACACTGTTATTTATTTAGTTATTAAAATATTATTTGATGCATTATTGCAGATCAGAGGAGAGCAAAAATCTTTGAGTTCCACCTCATTAAATTTTAATACACTCCATCAAAATCACTGAATATCATTCAATAAGTCCTGGCTAGCAATCTGGAATAATAATGAGCAAAAAATCTGAACATTGTTTGAAATTTTGTGCTTTTAATGAGCAAAACTGTATGGAATAATGTGGTTCATTTTATGAAAACCGGCGTGTGAAAAAATAAATGAATTGTATCATTAAAAAGAACGATTTAGGTGAAATCATACGCATCTGTTCACTTTAATTTATAGATAGGATAAATTAAGCATCCTCTCTTGTAAATTTGGGGCTAGCACACTGGGTCTAGTGTTGTCCAGGGATGGGAGGGCTTCAGGTGGCAGGCTTGGTCAGATCCCAATGCGCACCTGCGACCCTGCTGGTCGATCATGCGCAGCTCAACTGACACACCTAACCAGGGGTGCCCGGGTGAAATTCAGAAATGATATCATTTAGAGGTTCACAGACCATTGGGCCCCCTCCCCCCCCTCCCCCTCCCCCTCCAGGGAATAGGATACCATACCCAGTTGTGTCCCCTCTGATGACCCATGACAGCCCTGCACATTGACATTACAGGCATTTAGCAGACGCTCTAATCCAGATCGACTTCCACAACTTTTTTACATTGCATCCATTTATACAGCTGGATATACACTGAGCTGGTTAAGTGCCTTGCTCAAGGGTACAACGGCAGTGTTTCAGACTCAAACCTGTGACCTTCAGGTTACAAGACCAACTCCTTACCCATGGTACTACACTGCCCCCCTGCCAACTGACAGGCACCTGAAGTGTTTCGTTCTCACTCGTCTCTGCTGGCTCCACTCATGTAATGTAGTTTGAAGAGCATCACTGGCTAACGTCACATGCTTCAGAGGAGAGCACATCTGCATCTGTACTCTCCTAAATAGCAGACATTGTGGCGCGGAGTGCTGGTATTGGTCATTCCCAAGGATAAAAAGGGAGGAAATCATTTAAACAAGACCAGGTCAAAACCTAGTATACGGCTGGACCGGCCGACCAATGGTGTAACTTCATAACTCGGCCGACCAATGGTGTAACTTCATAACTCGGCCGACCAATGGTGTAACTTCATCACTCAGTCACGGACATTCGCGTTTGTAGGGCTGGCCCCGCTGTTGCGGTCCAGCCAAAAATGGACATTCATTAATTCGGTCTGAAATCCCAAACAATTTTTTTTGCCTTTAAAAAAAAAAAAAAAAAAAAACACAATTCAGAGAACACATGTCTGATTTTTGTACGAATTTATGTTATTAATTATATTCAATAATAGTACATTGTTTGTGTAGTCATACAGGAACAATGGTACACTAAGGGAGATCCATATTTATGGATGTGATTGAAAATGAAAGCCGGTCTGTCACTGCAGTCTAACGTTAACATTGAGTCCATCGTATTTTTATCTTTTTCCATGTGGTTATTTTGCATCTTAAACTTAAAGGGCGTTGATTTGTTGAGGGTGAAAACAATTGAATTGTCGACTTCTCTCCAGAAACTAAACCAGAGGTGGATGAGATGCAGTTAAGAACTCTGCAGACCAATTTAACAGAATATTGAATTTGGTAACACATACTACAGTTCGCTGCAGTGTCAATTTGTTGAGTCCTCTGACCTCCTTGTTCTTTGCACTGGTGCTCGTAAAATAACGTGCGCACGGCTGACTGCCTCCTTTGTGACCATTTATCGGCCCGTCAAATGCGTGTGCAAATTTGGTGTCTCCACCTGAAGCTGTGCATTGTGGGATTTTAAATGAGAAAGGACTGCATACAGGGGCATGCACCTGCTGCTCGAGTGCACTCTAGCGGCATTAAAATAGAGATTTGGGACCGCAAAGTCCTTGACAGGTATTTATATTAAATTTCTGTTGAGTTAGAACCATTATACTTTGTCTGTAGTACAGCACAGAAATAATTGAAATGTTACATGAGGGATTAATGTAGTGGTGCAGTGTGTCCATTCCCCTGAAATAAAGAATCAAACATATTTATTAAAAACCCATTGCGCTGTCCAATTGGATCTATTTTAGAAGTGTTATTGATTAAATGATTGTTTGGTGCTTGTACCAAACATTGTATGATGACCACAGTGTACAGTGCACTTTCCTCCTAGTTTCATCCCCAGTGTAATTTAAAGTGGATGTCCTTAATTTTTCAGTTTGGGTGGATTTGGCAACATCTGTGGTGATTGGTGATCAGAAAACATTAGTTTTCACACTCCAAATACCATAGATCTAAGCTATTACTAGGAGCATATTGAGTGTTTATTTTTCTTTTAAGATAAACCCGTGGTAGCATATTTTGGAGAAAGGAGAGTGCCTAGAGACACAGCCAATTATGTCATCTGACAAGGTAATATTGGGCAACATATCAAACCTAATTTTAAAGATGCTTTTTGTATTTTGGCCACTTGCTGTTTTGCGTTCGGCATGCAAGTTCCCATGCATGCGTCATCACATTTGAATCCTTGGAGGGATTGGCACACCCGGCGACATCAGTGAAAAATAGTGTTTAGAGGAGCAATCACAGAATGCAAAAACATTGAATCGGTATTGCTACCATTGTGAAAAGGTATGAAATATGGCACTTTTTTAATATGGAAAAAAATAAGGATTGATATAAGGCAGATTCATTTATTGCTATTTTTAGGGGATGATTTGACTTCTCAGTTTTAATAATATCTTTGTATGTCTTGACTCACTTGTTCTGTCTGCGTTAACTGTCAATGTCATTTTCAAATTTAATAGTGACACGTTCTGATATTTGTCTCAACATTTATTTCACTTGATCTCACGTAATCTGTGATTGACATGTGGCAGAAGAGTGGATTGCATTAAACTTTCAGGCCACACGGACTTTGAGATTTGTGGTTATTATAGATGCTGGTTACTTTGCTTTGCAAGTAGATGTATCAGTTTTTAACATGGATTTTTCATTATTGAGAACAGACTGATTCCATAATTGACTTATAACGGAGGACATTTTTAAAGGATAAAAGATGTGAACTGAGATCCTTAGCTATGACTGGGCATGGACTAGTAGTATGTGCAATGCTGTAGGCGTAACGGCTTGTCATGTTTGTGATCTGTGTAGTTCGTAGGGGCCGCATTGTCATGGTGTCATGCTTGTTAATGCAGTTTAATTAGTGTGGAATCCTTGTCGTTGTTTGGCACCCCACACACTGTATGCTTTTCCTAATTAACAACATGACCCTGAAGAGAGATTCTAGTGCATTTATGCCATACAGAAAGGCAAACATTTTTACCTGACAATAAGAAAATTCCAGCTGAGGACCAATTAAATTATATATTTAAGGGAAAAAAACGGATGTTCCACCATTCAATTGAACAAGGTCTACACATTTCGTACTTATGTTCTTTTAAATGAAAAACAGTACAATATTAAAAAAATAGTGAAGAATTAACATTTTAATTTAATGCAGAAGAACGTGAGAAATGGAAAGTGAAAAAGATAAAGAAAGGGAGAGAAATCTTCCTGTACTGAACAACTTTCCGCTCAACTTGGCCTCTTCGGAAAAAAACAAAAACAAAATCATACCAGTCTTTTCCTACAGTTCATTAAAGCAGAAAAAAAAATTGATTTTGAAGCCCTGATGACCGAAGGCATCACTGCAACAATTTACTCGTTCTACCATTATTAGAGTACAACAGGCACACCAATGGCCATTAGCTATCTTTAAATACACTTGAGCTTTGGCCCTACAACTAATCAGAGCATGTCTGCTCCTGGGTCTCCATAGCTAGGGGTATGACCTGAACACACTTAACTTTGTACTGATCTGCTCACACACAATCTGTCACACATTCTCTGATGGTCACTTTGTACTTCCAAAGTGAAACCAACATTTCACCAAAAGTACAGGGACCATATACGTGCTCTCCATCATATCTATGACATAAAACTCTTTTATAGAGGAAACACAAAAGGGCTGAGAATCATTTAAAAAAATGTTTGAGTTGCTAGTCAATACCTAGGGATTAATTATCTCAAGGTAAGAGCCTGACATCACTATACTATACTGTAGTATTAAGCCTGATTCAAAATATGTTTTGTTCTACCTTAAGCTTGTCCCAATTTACATCATGTCTGCTTCTGAATGGGGTTGAAAGAGTGTTCATTCATCCTCTCTTTGGGTGTCTTCCAGCACTCTGCCATGCTGGGTTTGCAGGGAAAGAGTTTGCCACAGTCTTCATGCAGAACTACCTGCCAGACTACAAGGATGCCTCTTTCCAGATCCAAATCTCTGCCCTTCATGCCAACACTAAGGTCAAGGTGAGCGTGCCCCAGATGGGCTTCGTCCAGGAGCGGACGCTCGGGGCTGGGGAAGGCACAACCATCCAGATGCCTTCGGATGTGGAGATGTATGGCTCCCAGAAGTCATCTAAAACGGTCCTGATAGAGGCCACCCAGGAAGTGATGGTGCTCTCCCTAAACTCCAAGCTGTACACTGCTGACACCTCGCTGGTCTACCCTGTGACGAAGTGGGGGACGGAATATTATGTCTTCACTCCCTCTACCTCCCCCCTTGGGACTTTCGAAGAATTCTCTGTCACCAATCACAAGCAGCGCAACACGGTCCAAATCTTCCCCCGGGTGCCGGTGAGGTTCCAGGGAGAGACATTTATCCCCGGCAGTAAGATCAATGTGGAGCTTGAGCCTTTTGAGAGTCTGCAGATCCAGAGCTCCAATGACCTAACGGGCACCCGGGTACTCTCCACTCTCCCGGTGGCAGTCTCCAGCGGCCACACTTGCACCTGGAGGTTCTCCAAGTGCAACCATGTGTATGAACAGCTGCTGCCTGTCCAGAACTGGGGCAAGAATTTCCTGGTGGCACCCCTGCGCTTCCAGACTCGCTATGACAGTGTCTATGTACAGGCCTCTCAGACTACTCAGGTGGTGATCAAATCGGGCGGCCAGGACAAGGTGATGCTCCTGAACAAAGGTCAGATTGAAGAGTTCCGCATTGAGATGAACAACGGTGCCCTCATCACTGCCGACCAAGGCATCCAGGTCCTCTATCTGTTCAACGGGGTCCGTGTGAGTGGTTTACTGATGTATGACCCATTCCTCATGACGGTGTTGTCCACAGACTACTTCTGCTCCTCGTACACCCTGAATGGGCAGGCCGGATTTGAAAACAAGGCCCTCTTCCTGGTCCGTAATAGCGACCTGCCCGGGCTCAGGTTTGACAATGCCCCCCTGCCCAGTAATGTGCAGTTCACACCAATAGGCGGGTCCGAGTTCTCCTGGGCCGAGGTACCCTTCAAGGCGGGGTTTGGCCAACACAGTGCTTCCCAACCTACCGCATCCTTTGGCGTCTACAGCATTGGTGTGAGCCAAATGAATGGCTATGGAGCCCCAGCACTCTGTGGCCAATCAGGTAGGCCCAACATATGACCCCAACATGATAAAACACCTACTAGCCTCTTTTACTCTCTCCTTAAATGTTTCCTTTTGAATGTGAAAGGGATCTGATCTCATCTTTGCTCTCTCTTTCTTATTTACAGTGATCCTATTGCAGTCATGTATTTATCTGTCTTTTATTTAACCAAGCTGATCGACTGGGAACCCAATTTTCATTTTCAGTGATTCTCCAAATGTTAATCACTATGCATTCCCCATCTCTCCCTCTCTGTCCCTCTCACTTTCCGTCCCTTTCTTCCACTCTCCCTCTGACTCTCTCGCTTTGACACTATCAATGTCACTCTCTTTTTCGGTCTCTATCCTTCTCTCACTCCCTCTCTCCAGGTGGAGGTCCTTCCCCACCTTCCTGCAGTTCCATAACATGCAGCCAAGACCAGGAATGCCAGATGAAAGACGGATACCCAACCTGTGTCAAAAAACGCCCATCAGGCACCTGCTGGGCAATGGGTGACCCGCACTACCGCACGTTTGATGGGCGCTACTTCAACTTTATGGGCACCTGCACCTACATCATCGCGAAGAACTGCCAGGCCAACGACGACCTGCCACCGTTCGAAGTGGAGACTCATAATGAGAACCGTGGGAATGTCAGGGTCTCCTATGTGGGTCTGGTCACAGTTAAGGTGTACGGAGTCACCATCAATGTGGCCCGCTCCGAGAATGGACTTGTTAGGGTAAATATTTCTCATTGCATCAATGATCTGTTCATTCATGGGGGTGGTGGGCATAAAAGGAGATAAGCATTTCTGGACTTCTGCTCTCAATTATTTAATGATTATTTAAGTCCAGTTGTTTACATCATCTCACATTTTAGCTATATTCCTTGGAAAGCTCAAGAATAATGGCCAATGACTCTAAACAAGATTATTTTTGTGATTGATCTGATGATGGTTGCTCTGATTTCCAATGTCTTCCAGATTGACTACAGCCTCTACAGACTCCCAGTGGTCCTGAAACAGGATAAGTTGAAGCTGTTCCAGAGGGGGCAATCTGTGGTGATTGAGACGGACTTTGGCCTGACGGTGCAGTACGACTGGGAGTCTTACATTGTGGTCACCCTCTCAGGTGCCTTTGCCGGCAAAGTGTGCGGCATGTGTGGCAACTTCAATGGCAACCCCAATGACGATTTTGCCACGCCCAGCGGCTCACAGGCACCCAATGCGGTCGACTTTGGCCGCAGCTGGAAGGTTTTTGCATTTTCATATTTATAATTTGTACATGTATGAATTCCTACATGCACGTTCTATTGGCTAACCAGCTGAACAGTTATGAAGTTGATTCTATTGGTCTCAGCTTTTCCCCGACTCATTGTTAACCTTGTGTGGTATTCTCTAGTTTATGCTAGGATGGAGATTTAAGGAACATCCACCACATAACCCATGACTTTAACTTTACAGGTCCCAGGTCTGGCCGGTGATGTACTCTGCCGAGACGAGTGCTCGGGACAATGCGAGAGGTGCGAGCACAACCTGCTGAAGCGCTGGGAGGGTGAGGTCTTCTGTGGCCTCCTCACCAGCATCATGGACGGGCCCTTCCGCTTGTGCCACGCCACCATCGACCCGCGCATCTACCTGGAAAACTGCGTGTACGACGTGTGCATGGGCGACGGGCTGAGGCACTTCCTGTGCCAGGCTTTGGAGGGCTATGTCAGTGCCTGCCAGGCAGCCGGCATCAAAGTGTTCGACTGGAGGAATATTGCTCGCTGCCGTGAGTAGCTGTTTTTGTATATACACAATTATTTGTGCATTCTACATCATTCACCTGTGCAGTGGCTCAGTCAGATTGGCTTTGAAGAACTCTCTTGCCTACTCCATTACGCTGCTTGTAGTCTTTATATTCACTTAATCTTGGTTGCCTTAAATTACTTTGTAAATGGCTTTTCACAAAAGTAAAACGAATAAGTCATTTTGTGTGCGTGGATGCGCGCAAGTATATACGTGTGTATATACGTAGCTGCGTGTACATGTGTGTGCGTTTAGTCTTCTAGTAGAGTGAACTAGCCATTGTTTAAATTCTGAAAACTGTTGGGAATAGTGTGGTAGCAGGTTACTTGGTGCGTCATTACATTCTTGTGTATCAAGCAGAATGGCAGATCTCTGGTGTCAAGTAGATATTGTGTTTGAATGTATTGCTGCACATTGTTGCGCAGGGTTGGGGGAAATTCCATTTCAATTAAGTAAATTCAGATCATTAATTGAATTGCAATTATTTGAAAAATGCACATAATATTCTATGACCATTTCAGTTTCATTCCTGAACTGAATGAAATGACATGTAGTCAAACCCAACCCCGAACACAATACACAGAAATAAATTCCAATGCAGCATCTTCCTAACAACATTTCTTTTGATCCAGGTTTTATGATTAGTTGCATATTAACTCTCCCATTCGCATGCCCTCCCAGCGGCCAAGTGTCCGGCACAGAGCCACTACGAGCTGTGTGGGACTGCCTGCCCTGCCACCTGCGCTGACCCCAGCGCCCCATCCAAATGTAAAGCCCTCTGTGTGGAGAGCTGCACCTGTGACGATGGCTTCGTCCTGAGTGGTGGCAAATGCGTGCCCAAGCAGAGCTGCGGCTGCCCCTACGAAGGCCGGCATATTCCACCCGGAGAGTCCGTCTGGGCAGACGACGGCTGCCACAAACGGTGCTACTGCAACCCCACCAGCAATCAGATGGAGTGCAAGGACACTGGGTGCAAGGCCGGGGAACAGTGCCAGGTGGTAAACGGCATCAGGGACTGCCACCCGGTGTCCTACAGTACCTGCTCGGCCATTGGTGACCCCCACTACAGCACCTTTGATGGGCAACGCTACAACTTCCAGGGCACATGCGTGTACCAGCTGGTGGGCGTTTGCTCCAATGACCCCAGCCTTGTGCACTTCGAGGTGCTGGTGCAGAATGACTTCCGAGGCAGTAGGGTAGTGTCCTTCACCAAGCTTGTAGAGATCAAAGTGTACGGCCTGAGAATCGACATCAGTAATGAAAACAGAGGGGAGGTCATGGTGAGTCCTCCTCTTTTAAATTTGTGACTACTGATTTGTGCAGGCTACTGCTATCAAATCACACACAAATTCTGCATCATATCATTGTGTGCTAACATGACCTTCATTTGGCAGACCTCGTCCAGAGCAACATAAAATATACCGTAACCCTTCTGTTGCAAAGCAAAATTAAATTCAGATTTCTTTCAGTCTGTGTTTATTAATTGATAAGTGGATGTTGCAAAAAATATGTAACTGGGTGAATGTAAAATAGTTTTGTTTTTTTTACCCTCTATGGGCTAATGAACATGACATACAGCATTTATTAAACTTGATATTTACCGTGCAGGTGAATGGAGAGCTCACGCACTTGCCTGTGTACCTGGCTGATGGCAATGTGTACATCTACAAGAGTGGCTGGTATGCAGTGGTCAAGACTAACTTCGGGCTGAAGGTGTCATTTGACTGGAACAGCGCGGTCTCTGTCACCCTCCCCAGCACCTACAAGGGTGCCGTGTGCGGCCTGTGTGGTAACTACAACGGCAAACAGCAGGACGACCTGACAGAGAAGGACGGCAAGGTCTCAGCCAACCCCACCGAATTCGGCAAGAGCTGGCAGGTGGCGGAGATCCCAGGCTGCGTCCACGGCTGCAAGGGGGCCTGCCCTGACTGTGACATCACGCAGAAGCGCGAGTATGAAACCAACGATTTCTGCGGGCTCCTGCGCGACCCCAAGGGGCCCTTCCGTGACTGTCACGCCAATGTGGACCCCAGCGGGGCCTTCCAGGACTGTGTCTACGACGTCTGCCTCTACAAGGGCCGGAAGGACGTGCTGTGCAAGGCCATCACCGACTACACCACTGCCTGCCAGGACAGCGGGGCCAAGGTCTACCCCTGGCGCTCTGAAAAGTTCTGTCGTGAGTGTTTTGTCTGTAGGGTGCATCCCTATCTTTTATTAGTTTCTTATATCAAAGTTTTTACATTTATTATTCAGACAGAAAACAGAGAGGGTAACAAATCGAGAAGGGAACACAGCTCAGATGGTGCTATGGTAGGGGATCAAACCCTCCCCTGCACATGGGTGTATTTGGCTTGAGAGTCAGCCACCCTATGGACTGTAGCACATGCCTCACCTTTTGCTGTTAAATGTAATTAATCAGCGTAACACAATAATGACTAATACTTATTAGCCAGAGTAAGCAGATCAAACCTTCGGGACCTTTAATGTGATTAAAATGGCATCTCCATCTCATATGAAATGTGATTACTTCCATCCTTCAGCTACCAAATGCCCATTAAACAGCCACTACGAGGTGTGCGGTGCCGGCTGCCCAACCACCTGCCAGAGCCTGTCTCCACCCCTGGGCTGTGATTCGCAGTGCCAGGAGGGCTGCACCTGCGACGAGGGCTTCATCCTGAGCGGTGATCGCTGCGTGCCCTTCTCCCAGTGCGGCTGCGTCTACAATGACCGCTACTACAGGATCAGCGAGATCTTCTACCCCAACGGGAAGTGCGAGGAGGAGTGCACCTGCTCGCAGGATGGGGAGGTATGACCCAGGGGAGGGAGCGGGTTACACTTTCTTTCCCAGATTATCTCTTAACAGATGATCCTCAATGTGCCCATCGGCTTTAGCGCCAATTCGAAACACACACTGCTAGACTAACTGCTGGGCTGCCAACATACCACCAATGGGAACCTGTATGCTTGCTAGCTCGTTTAAGGCACCTAACAAACTTAAAGGACTTTTTCCCTCCTTAGACTTTAATCATACTTGATTTTGAAGTTCCTTAATATATTGTATGCATTTTATATAAAGATAGTAATATATTGAAAAATCCCTATTTTCTGGGAATCCTATGACTTTGGGTGTTTTTTTTCAATTCACATAATTTTGCTTATAGCACACTCATTAGTCCAGGGTTTCCCAAGCCTGTTCCTGGAGATCTACCATCCTGTACATTTTCATATCAGCCCTAATTTCACACACATGATTCTACTAATTAGAAGCTCAATAAAACTGTTGAATAAGGTGTTCTTTGTTAGGGTCAGAGTGAAACCTACAGGAATAGGGTTGGGCAGACCTGCATCAGGGTATGGGATATTCAAAAAATCTATACCAAATTCCTTTGTAAGAATAATAGGTCAATAGGTCATTCAGTCTTCCTCTTCACCTGCGATGGCAGGTAAACTTATATTGTGGGGTGATGTAATGACTGCTACTATCAGCAGAGACACTGATAACCTGGTATCATCTCTGCTCATAAATCGTTTTGAATGTATGGGGTAATGTCTTCATGTAAATGTTGGCAGGTGAAATGCAAGAAGTTCTCCTGCGGGCCGAATGAGAAGTGTGAGGTAGCGGACGGAGTGCACAAGTGCCAGCCCGTGGGGTCGGGCGTGTGTGTGGCGTCCGGGGACCCCCACTACACCTCCTTCGATGGCTACCACTTTGACTTCCAGGGCACCTGCACCTACACCCTGGCCAAGGGGTGTGGCCTGGAGGGAACGCACCTGGTCCCATTCTCGGTGCAGGTGGAGAACGAGAGGTGGAGGCCTGCCTGGTGGAGTAAGGTCGCTGTCACAGAGCTAGTGGCTGTGGAGGTCTATGGCTACACACTGATCATGCGGGAGAACATGCGTGGCATTTTGGTGAGTGAGAGGGGACCTCTGCCTTGGCTATGGAATTATTTTTAAGATATGTTATTTAATACTCAATTTATTTTAGGTGACCTAATTGTGTGAATTGTTTTTGTAAAACAATTGAATAACATGTTGATGGCCTGTCTTTTCATTAAATCCTCTTGTTTTTGGGTTATTTGAAGTGTCTTAAACAAACTTGAAAACCCATGTCCCAGAACACCTAATTTCTTTGATATTGATATATCATAATTAATGAAGTCTTGGGGTCTGAGTATAATTTAGCAGTTGTCCCTGTCGAAACCAGAAAAATGCAACATTTATTCCCAGTTGTTGCGTAAGGACCAAGGTAGTAGCAAAATAAGTTGAGCAGTAGACAAACAGTTGTGAATAAATTCAGGAAGAATTAAATTGTACTTACAAGCTACCATGCTCTCCCACCCAAACCAGGTCAATGGTGTGTTGAACAATGTACCACTGAATCTGAACGATGGAGCGGTGGAGGTCTACCTGGACGGCAGGCACTACACCGTGAAGACTAACTTTGGCCTCGTAGTGACCTATGACCTTGTGTACCATGTCACTGTCACGGTCCCTGGCAACTACCGTGGGAAAACCTGCGGCCTGTGTGGAAACTTCAATGGAAATAAGAATGACGAGTTCCGCCTACCTGACGGAAGGCTTGTCGGGGACATCAATGTCTTCGGGGCAGCGTGGAAGGTGGCCATCCCTGGCGTAGTGTGTGATGATGGTTGCTCTGGCAACAACTGCCCCAAGTGCGACCCCAAGCAGAAGGAAGTCTTCCAGAAGCCTAGCTACTGCGGCATCCTCACGGATCCCAAAGGACCCTTTGCCACGTGTCATGCCAAGCTGGACCCGGTCCCCTACTTCAACGACTGCATCTTCGACATCTGCACGTCCAATGGTGACCGCAAGGTGCTGTGTGACAGCGCTGCCTCCTACACGCTCAACTGCCACATCGCCGGAGCCGACATCAAGAACTGGAGGACTCCATCCTTCTGTCGTAAGTGAAACCAAACCTGCATTCTGGGCTGATGTATCGCAAAATATAACTTAAACTAATCAGGTCGGCTTGACCAAAACCAGCTTTCGCGGTGGTCCCCTGGACTAAGTTTTGAAAGCTCTGCTTTAACTTAAGGCCCAAGTCAAGCTGATAGTTTTGAGTGATCAGCACATGCTGGGATGGCTTGGAGTCAGAAGATAGGCGTCCAGTTCAGCTGTTGCCTGTGCTTTCCCACTGCTCAATGCACTTCTGTGTTCTTGTCAAAGGCAATTCCGTGAGAAATGAAAACTGGGAATGAGCTAAATCAAAATTCAGAGAGTGGTCTAACAGAAATATTGCTAGCTTGATTCCTGTTTCAAAATTGATAATTTTCTGTTCATCAAATTATAAAAATTTGAGGTGTTTATTGGCAACCACACTGAAGCACTGTACTCTGAGATTGCTGGCTCAATGGCTCAAGTCTAAGCTACTGAAGTTCTGTTGTCTGTTTTTTCATGTAGTAGTTGTTATGGTTGTTCATGTGCACTGATATATTCACGTAATCGAAAGCTGCAAAACAATTTGAATAACAAAAACATAACCGATGTACAAATGCAACAAATGAGATTCATTTAGCGTTATCTGCATTTTAAGTAAATTCTTCCTTTCCAGAGTAAGGTTCTGTAAAACTGGAAAGCGTGATTCATTTTCAGTCTGTAGACCCTCTGAGCATCTCTGATCTGTCCCCGTTCCAGCAATGTCCTGCCCGTCCAACAGCCATTACGAGAACTGTGCGGAAACCTGTGCCAACTCCTGCCCGGGCCTCTCAGACATCGTCCAGTGCCCCAGCACCTGTGCAGAAGGCTGTGACTGCGACGCAGGCTTCCTCTTCAATGGGGAGAGCTGCATCCTGGCCGAGCAGTGTGGCTGCTATGACAACGGACGCAGCTACAAGGTGGGTTGTGGTTCTTCTGCACATGTGCACTACCTCAGGTTCTCCATAATAACATGATGGTTAGCGCCTATGTACCACTAATCTGCTCTCCTCTCTACTTCATAAAGTCACATTAAAGTTTTTGTTACTTGTGAATATACATTGACAAGCGTGCCCAAAGGCAACCTGTGGCCTCTGGAATCGTTCTTGGCCGCAACTCTTAGTTAATATTCATGTGTAAATTTGGAAAATTTGAGAATCAATTGGAGAGTAACAGAATTTGAATGTCATAAATATGGATTTGATCATCTGGGTAGCATACATTACATTGCATTACAAAAACTTAGCAGATGTTCTTATCCTGAGTGACTTACTGAAGTGGAGAACATCAGTGTAACTCTCAGGAATACAAAAATATAGTAATACCTGGAAGACACGACGGGCCATTAATAACCAATAAGTGGAAACAACAATTTTTATCGTAGCTAAAAAAAGTACCACTACACAGATAACGTATATCTACACAGGTAAAACTATAGCATTATTCAAAAGCAAATCCTAAGAAACAAACTGAAAAAGAAAAGGTCATCTTGAAGGGTTCAGGAGCTATAGTGCTATCTGAAGAGTTGAGAGTTCAGCCTGCATCAGGCTGGGTTTCTGCAGTTGTAAATGCACCAGGGAAGAGGGAGGGGGCGACCAGAGCCTGTCTATAGAGCCTGTGGCATTTCAGATCCAGGATGTGAGTCATGTGATCACTGTTGTTTGTGGGTTTCCTCAGCCAGGGGAAGTGGTGTACGATGACGACTGCAAGCAGGTGTGCACGTGTGATGCCGTTAAAGGCCTGAGCTGCCAGGCCCACATTTGTCCCAGCGGAACCAAGTGTCTCGTCAGGAAGGGGGTCAAGGCGTGCTTCAGTACAGGTAAGATCACAGGCTCAGAATCTCACCCAACAACCCTTACTGATGTGAAACTCACTCATCCTGCATCACATTAAGTGCAGCCAGCTTCCAAGGAGGTTGGAGGTGCATATACTAGGTGGGGGTACAGCTGTTGCACTCTTCAACCAGGGACGTGCCCTGAATAGTTTCTGTAAATATTCAGCTGTATGCCTGAAAGATTTTAAAAATTAAGTCATTATAAGGACATCAGATACACAAATGTATAATATTGCATTAGTAAAGATCTACCGTCAACCTCAATGCAAATGAAAGTTGTAAAACTGAAAATGTATTTCTAGTCGTGGGTGGTCAGTGCATGCTTCTGCTTGATGAGAATAATCTCTCTTTGGTCTCAGATCCTTGCAAGGACGCCAAGTGCCGTGTGAAAGAGACGTGCCAGGTAGAGAAGGGCGAAGCTGTGTGCGTACCCCAATACACAGGCACCTGCTGGGCATGGGGTGACCCCCACTACCACACCTTCGACGGGTTCAACTATGACTTCCAGGGCACCTGCAAGTACACTATCTCCAAGACCTGTGGTGACGTGGCGGGCCTGGTGCCCTTCTCCATTGAGGAGAGGAATGACAACCGTGGCAGCACCGCCGTCTCCTTCGTCAGGGAGGTGGACGTGACTGTGTACGGCTACACCTTCACCATGATCAAGTATCAATGGGGCCGAATCATGGTAAGCACTCAAAGTTGGGGACTTCCCTATAAGCAAACTCGTTATCAGGAAATAATGAGTTTTCGACCATTAAATATCACTGGAGGACCCATTGGAATGGACTTATTTCTGAATGTTCTCTCCTGGTTTCATCTATTAAAGTTCTTGATGGGTGTGCTCATGACATACCCAAGCCTTCTGTCTTAGGTGGAAACACTTGGTGTTTGAAAAATCACATGCCTAATACTACACTGCTGAACTCATGACATGCTACCAGGGCAGGCTTAAGGCTACGTGGGCTATGACAGTATAGTGACTATGACTATAACAGAAGTGTTAAGTTTAGGCCTGCTGCCTATGGTCCAGATCAAATGTAGAAAAACCAATAACAGCTCACATCTCAGAATTATTTCTACCATGAGACAACTGTGTACGGTGGAGGAGCAACAGCTCCTGAATGTGAATGCATAATCAATACGCTGCCCATGTGTAAGCCTAAGCCGACTGCTACTCAACGAACAGCTCACACACAAAGAACACATCAATCAGAGCTTGCAGTCAGTTGCAACTCAACAATATAATCATCAGCACAATAATATTACATACCATAAGAATCGGCAGCGAGTCAAATACAAATGAAAATGAAAATGGACACCAGCACAATAAGCACAGGCCGACTCAGCAAAGCAGGCACCTGCTTCTAAGCCCAATGTAGTATGATACACTGGATAATCTAAATAACAACATTGCATTAACATTCCAAGTAGGTCAGGGCTTAGAAGCTCTTGCTTTTCAAGCTGAGAAGTCTGTAATGATATCACTAATATTCAGGGTGCTTAACAAGTCAGTTTCTAAGGGCTTTCGAGTCAGATTGCTCAGCCTTTCTTGTCCCTCGTGATCTTGTTATGTTATTTATCAGTGAGTTAAAAAAAATTAACGGTCCCCAGATGCTTATGTCACAGGCAAAGTTAAACAGATTCTCAAGGCAATGTCAGCATTCGGTAAAATATGGGGTAATGGGGAAAAGTTCCCGTGCACCTTCTTGTAGCTCATTTGGCTGGTGGCTAACTAGCTAGCATGAGTGAAATGTGACATCAGCAGGGAATTGTGTGTGCACTGTGTTCACTAAAAAAAACAAAATTAACTTGTGATCCTCAGCCTCCCTGGGAAAGTCTATGCTAAGGTGCTGGAAAGGAGGCTTCGACCCATAGTTGAACCTCAGATTCAGGAGAAACAATGCAGGTTTCATCCAGGCCGTGGAACAACAGACCAGCTTTTTTTACCTTCTCACAGATATTTGAGGGGGCATGGGAGTTTGCCTATCCAGTCTCCATGTGTTCTGTGGATTTGGACAAGGCATATGACTGTGTGCCCCGGGGTATCTTATGGGAGGTGCTGCGGGAGCATACGGTGCCTGGATCGCTGTTGCGTGCCATTCGGTTCCTGTACACTCGGAGCAAAAGCTGTGTTCGCATTCACGGCATTAAGTCAAGCTTGTCCCAGATGGAGGTGTTCAAGTATCTTGGGGTCTCATTCACGAGTGAGGGAAAAAGGGATTCAGAGATCGACAACCGTATAGGTTCAGTGGCCGCAGCAATGCCAGCACTGTATCGGATGGTGGTGATGAATAAGGAACTGAGCTGAAAGGCAAAGCTCTTGATTTACCACTCAATCTTTGTCCCTTCTCTCAGCTATGGCCACAGGTTATGGTTAGTGACCGAAAGAGTGAGATCGCCAATACAAACGGCTGAAATGGGGTTTCTCCATAGGGTGGCAGGGCTTACTCCCCTTGATAGAGTTGGCGGAAGTTTCCTGGGGAGAGGGATGTCTGGGCTGCTCTGCTTGCCCCTTTGCCACCTTGACCCTGACTTGGCCTAAGCGGTTAGAGAATGGAATGGAAGTATAGCTGCAGTTTTGAAGCAAATGGAGTTGGCGGCTAGCTTGCTTGCCATGATATGAAACATTCTGAGACTATTTTGACCCAAAATCAAATTGATCCTATGACAACAATGTTGACTATTTGACTATACGAATAAACTAGAATCGATGGCTGATTTGTTTATATCTAGCTAAGGTCTGGGCTATTTGCTGAAATCGTGAAGTAGCTAACATTTCCATTGCATTACACACTTTTGTTTATTATAGGATGGCAGTGGATGTTTTTCAGAGTTAAAATCTGAGTCTGAACCTCATGTGTTCCTAGGAAAAGAGT
This sequence comes from Anguilla pacifica, assembly GCA_039654925.1. Lineage (NCBI taxonomy): Eukaryota > Metazoa > Chordata > Actinopteri > Anguilliformes > Anguillidae > Anguilla > Anguilla pacifica. Next base: position 90,427,169 of record CM077284.1, on the reverse strand, counting down.
GTAGTGGGTGTAGCTGGGCTAGTTCGCTAGTACAGTACAGTAAAAATGGGGTAAAGCAAAGGTCTTGTATCAGGTTACTGTGAATACTCTCTGGCAAGGCAAACCTCAAATGGAAAAAATAATGAATATTTGATTGGAACAAAAAAAATCCCTTTTGACTGGTTTTAGTCTCTCTTTGGGATATCTCTGAACACTCAAGCAACTTGCATTTCCATTATTGAGGGTTTAAAGTAATCAGTGCTTTTTAGATTAAATTTATTCAGTCTGGATATTTGTCTGGATACTAGAGGAGACTAGTGGCTTAAATATTTCTAGCTTTCCTTATTTATTAATGACATAAATTATACTGATTTATAGCATAAGGTCTTTTTTCCAATATTAACGCAGAATAACAGTTGATAGACACCCCATGGATATCGCAGGAGAGAAAGTTTGTTAAATGAAGAGAGTTACTTCATTTAAAAAAAAAATTTTGTTGCCATTTTCCTCCCATTTTCTCCCCAATTTAGTCATTATACCAATTCCCCGTGTGAATCACGGTCCTGGTCTAAGCACTATCCTCTGTTGGTCTGGGGAGGGTGTAGACTACCACATGCCTCCTCCGATACATGTGGAGTCACCAGCCTTCTTTTCACCTGACAGCGAGGAGTTTCACTGGGAGAGCGTAACGCGTGCGAAGGTTCACGCTATCTCCCCCAGATCCCCTCCCTGCTGAACAGGCGCCCCAACCAACCAATAGGAGTCGCTAATGCAACGATCAGGACTCATACCCTCACCGGCTTCCCACCCGCGAATACTGCCAAATTTGTTCATAGGAACCTCTGACCAAGCTGGAAGTACTGCTGCTGGAGATTGAACCCGGGTCTCTGCGGTGGTAGGCGAGTGCTTATACCTCTACACTACCCAGGCGGCCCCATTTAAAATATTAATTAAATGTTAATTATTATTCTTTTCTGTTAACACAACTATGAGTTGAGTTTGAGGAATCTGGCAATCCTTTCTGTCTCACAGGTGGATAATGAGTTACTGAACCTCCCCCTGGAAATGGGGCAGAATCTGGTGACGGTGACCCAGTGGGGCTACACGATGGTGCTGCTGACGAACTTCGGCCTGCGTGTTTCCTATGACGGAGTTTCCACGGTGATCATCCAGCTTCCCAGCAGTTACTATGGCAGCGTGTGTGGGCTGTGCGGCAACTTCAATGGCGATTTCAAGGACGAGCTCCGCAACCCCGCTGGACAACCCGTCCCCTCCATCATCGACTGGGGCAAGAGCTGGAGGGTGCCGGACCCCCAGGACCCCAACTGCTGGGACAACTGTCAAGTAGGCTGCCCCACCTGCGATGGTAACCTCCTGAAGCTCTACGAGACGGAGGCCTACTGCGGGGCCCTCACCAACAAGGTGGACAGCGTCTTCCAGAAGTGCCACGACAAGGTGGATCCAAAGACCTTCATGGAGAACTGCGTCTATGACGTGTGCCTCCACAAGGGCGACAAGAAGATGCTGTGCCAGGCACTCACCTCTTACAGCGAGATGTGCCTGAAGGAGGGCATCGTCCTGAAGGACTGGAGGACCAAGTTTGGCTGCCGTAAGTGTTGGGGGGGGGGGGGGGGGGAAGAGGGTGGAGATGCACCTGATGAGATAAATACTTAAGTGTCGGGCAATACAGAAAGACTGTTTGCACATCCAGTTTGAGTATTTATGATGCAAACTCAACAAAAAGCTCCAGGGTCAAAATGAGAACTGGTTGTTTTTATTGCTCGATTCAATGGAGAAGTCAAATGTAGGAAGGCTATTTTCCTTTTTCATGTTTATCCTTGAAATGGTACAAAAAAGCCCACAAAAATGGCCCAATACCTTTATTTAGCCAAATAACTTTTAGTTGCTCCTGATTTGGTGCAAAGGTGAATTATTGAGGTTTTGTTAATGTCCACATTTGTATCTGATCGGTGGCATGTATACCTCATCTTTGACATGTCCTATCATAGACAAAGGGTCGATTCCTCTTCACTTCATATGTCCAAAATGGTCTATGAGGATATTTGGTTAAATTGTTTTCCTGAACTGGCAGAATTAAAGTGGCAGTACCTAATTCCGAACCTTTTCTTTGTCCCTGGTTCCCACAGCTATGAGTTGCCAGCCCCACAGTCATTACGAGGCCTGTGCCAGCCCCTGCCCCTTAACCTGCCCGATCACGCAGCAGGACAGTCCGGTCTGCCAGGGGCTATGCTCCGAGGGCTGTGTGTGCGACAAAGGCTATGCCCTGAGCGCTGGCAAGTGCGTGCCCGCCAAGGAGTGCGGCTGCTCCTACCAAGGGCGCTACTATGAACCCGGTCAGAGCTTCTGGGGCGATGAGGGCTGCCAACAGCTGTGCATGTGTGACCAGGCCCTGGGCATGGTGGTGTGCCGCCCGGCGGGCTGCAAGGCCACCGAACGCTGTGCGGTGGAGGGTGGAGTTCGCGCCTGCCGCCCACTCAGCTACTCCACCTGCACGGCCGCTGGTGACCCCCATTATCGCAGCTTCGATGGCCGACACTTCAACTTCCAGGGCACCTGCATCTACCAGCTGGTGGCGCTGTGCTCCAAAGACCCAAGCCTCACAGCCTTTGAGGTGACAGTGCAGAACGATCACCGCGGGAGCAAGGCGGTGTCCTACACCAAGGTGGTGACGGTGGAGGTGTACGGCATTATCATCACAATCAGCAAGGACTACCCTTTCAAGATCATGGTGAGGGCCAGGGAGCGGTGGCAGCATTTGTGTGTCTGTGTTACAGATTAACCTCTTTTAATCAATCACAGATTTTTCCTAATTTGAAAATTGCTGAGGATACACTTGTTTTCCAAGGCTCCTTTGAATGGTCTGTTAAAAGGCCCTTGGGGCTGGGTTTCTTTAGCTGATAATTAATTAAATTGTCCAGCCAAATGGAAACAGCTGCTGAAGTATTAAAATGATTAAATAGCACCTTTACAAGCAAAACTGCTTTATACCTTCTGTGCTCTGTGCAGACTGTTGAAAAGAGAGTACTGAAAATTTAAACATTTTCAGCTCTCTTTTGAAGGTCCTTTTTAATCCGCTATCATCTCTTAATGCATCAACTCCAGCAGTTCTGCTTCCAAGTGAAGGATTTTGTTTCGGGGGGTGAAAGGCTGTCTGGTCTGTGAAGCATATAGTGACTAATGTAGTAGTCACTTAGTCAAGTACATATCAATCAGTCCTGAAGAATTACTAACATTAATTACTAAGTTTCATCGCTTGAAAGAAGAATTTAGATTTGACTGTTTGTGAAAATCATTTTTTTGTTTCCACCTGCCAGTAATATTCTGAAAATTTCAAAAAGTTTGTTCTACTGGGTCTAGTGAGTGCTACTTTTCCCCTGATTGGTTCTCTCTCTCTTTCTGACTAGGTGGATGGCCAGTTCACTTCCATGCCATTCCAGTATGAAGACAAGTTGGTGGTCTTCCGCAGCGGCTGGACAGCCGTGGTGGAGACGGCGTTCGGCATGCGGGTGACCTTCGACTGGAACAGCGTGGTGACCGTGACCCTCCCCAACACCTACCAGGGTGCCGTCTGCGGCCTCTGTGGCAACTACAACCAGAACCCTAGCGACGATGGAACGCTGCGCGATGGGCAGGCAGCAGCGAGCGAGTCCCAGCTTGGGGAGAGCTGGAGGGTAGGCGTGGTCCCTGGATGCACCTCCGGCTGCACGGAGCCCGAGTGCAAGGCCTGCTCCGACTCCCAAATAGACGCCTACCGGGCCCAACGCTACTGTGGAATCATTGTTGACAAGTCTGGGCCCTTCCGAGATTGCCACGCCCGAGTGGACCCCGCCGCTTACCTGGAGGACTGCGCGTTTGACGCCTGCCACTTTAAAGGCCACCATTCTGCTGTTTGCGAGGCTATTGCTGCTTACGTGTCCGCCTGTCAGAGCGAGGGAGTGGTCATCCAGTCCTGGAGGAGTGATTCTTTCTGCCGTGAGTCTGGTCTAATCATCTGACCAGTAGGGCTTCTACAGCGCAGAAAGCCATTTTCTTTAAAGAAATCTGAAGAAATTTCTTATAAGCAAGTAATAATTAATATTGGGAATATTGCCCATGGTTTTTGGTATCATTCTTGTTTTGAGATTATCTTGTCAAAAGAATAGTTTTCCAAAGTGTATTTCGTATTTAAATGATCCCAAGTGGACACGTTGCACATTTTATAATGCTCAGATCTGTTGTAATGTAAGTGTTGAACATGCCAGAATGATCCTACTGAAACTTCATTCACTTCAATGGTCGAAAGGTTTTTAAAAAAATTACAGTAATGCAAAGGGTTAACATCAAGGGCAGTGCTGAACACAGGATGACCTTTCACCCTTTGTGTCGCTTCCCCCTCCCTCCTGTAGCGGCCTCCTGCCCCAAAAACAGCCACTACGAGCTCTGCTCCTCGGGCTGCCCCGCCACCTGCGCCAGCACGTCCGCGGCCGCCCGCTGTCAGCTGCCCTGTCGGGAGGGCTGCCAGTGTGACGAGGGGCACCTGCTGAGCGGGGATGCCTGTGTTCCCGTGGCCGAGTGTGGCTGCTCTTACGGCGGGCGCTACTACAAGAAGTGCGAGGTGTTCTACCCCCTCGGCCAGTGCCAGGAGCAGTGCAAGTGTGGAGAGAACGGCGCCATCGAATGCCAGAAGTTCAAGTGTGGCCCCGGTGAGGCCTGCAAGGTGGTGGGCGGAGTCAGCGGGTGTCACCCAGTGAGAGAGGGAAAGTGTGTGGCCTCCGGTGACCCTCACTACATCTCATTTGACGGGCGGCGCTTCGACTTCCAGGTAGGGTTGGGGAGGTGTTCCTGCCTCATTACATTGGCTGCCAGTTACTTTCGGAATAGACTTCATTTATGACACTGAAAGCACTGTGTAGCCAAGCCTCTGAGCACATGTAGAACTGCTGACTCCTACTCCGCCTGATCAGAATCTCCAGTCCTCATATAAAAGACTTTATTTTTGTACATCTGATGTGAGCCATTTAAAAAGGAAAGGTGACAAAGCCTTCGCTGTGCAGCCTCCTGCAATGTAGAGCTGCCTAAAGCTGAACACAATCATCTGTTTCCTTTAAGTCTCTTATACATACAAGTCACAGATTTCATTATTATTGATTATGTTACTATTGATTATTGACAGCATTTGCGATGCACAGTATCCATATTGAAACCTAATCGTGATTGGGTCACCTGCTTTGTTTTTTTAGTGTGTGTCCCAGTAATTAAGTGAAGGCAGAAAAAATGTATGGGATGTTGCTTGGGAAATACGAGACAATGGCTGTTCTGTACGGGACATAAGCCATTATTTTAATTTGCCCCCGCTACTTCCAGGGCACATGCGTCTACACTCTGGCCAAGGTGTGTGACACGGACGGGAAGCGACTGGTCTTCTTTACTGTGGAAGAGAGCAACGAGAAATACGGCAATGGCAAGGTTGCTGTTACCAAAGCGGTGGCGGTGGTGGTCTACGGCTATGTCATCACCATTGAGCAGGGCCTGCGATGGAGAGTGATCGTGAGTTAACCGCCGTTTATTTTGTTTGGTTTTAATTAAAAATCAGAGTACAGTATGTTCTATCTTACCTGAAAATGAAATAATGTGACCTGCAAGTTGTGTGTCAAAATCATATGAAAAATCTATTCGTCTGCAAAAGCAAATTGAACTGATGTTTCTGGATGCAACTCTTCCTCTTATTATTTATGCAGGCCATCTTATAAATTATAGAATATTGTGTAATGGCAACTAACCAATTTTGTTTCCCAATATTGCTCTGTGTTGTCAGTCACAATATTTGTATAACTCCAAGTATTTGGAGTACTTTTTCTCATATACAGACTACAGATTGACACGTACATACATACGAATATGCATAAGTCAAGCCTACACTAAATTTTCTCAATCCACTACCATCAGTGTAAGAAAGTCAATTCATTTGTTGTGGGCTAAAGATTAATTTGTACTTTGTCGCACGACCCTTTGTCGTGCATGACAAAAATGACGTATTTTCAACAGAAAAAAGTGTCACACACCTCTAGAATTTTGTTGTGTTGCAGAACTTCATACTCTGTCACACAGTGCTGATTGGACAGCAAGATGGAACACTGAAATTTATTGTCATGGATATGTGTTATTTCACTGAGCACTGCAAATGCAACGTTAAACTGTCAAACAAACTGTTAGGAGTTTGGCGTATCGTTACCATCGAGACAATAGAAAACCTCATCAGAGGCCAGAAGTATAAATGCAAAATGTTGTGCGACTTTCGTTTTTGTCTCACAACACTTGTCGAAATGGTCGTGCGATGATGTATGAATCAGGCTTAAGGTTTTACATGTGATACACACAAGAAAGAGAAATCATTTTAAGGTAATGATCAACATATGAATAACTGAAGTTCCCCTTCCCCTTGAATTTAACCATACATTGGCTTATGATACAAGAGATTTGTGAATTTAACCATAAGTTGGCTTATGATACAAGTTATATGTGAAGTTAACCTAACATTGGAACAGATGCCGTTAGACCAACAGTTCTCCACCAAAACATGAAATAATTTGACACCCTTACCTATATAATGGTACCTTCTGTTACACATTTGAGGGACCAAGTAGAAAAAATAGTGACTCCCTTGGATCTGAGTGCAAAAAGGCTTACCTGGGTTTCAAAAAAATGAATTGCAGAATCACAGAGGACAAGCACAGCTGAAAAACAGACCTTTTCAGCTACAGACTAAATGTCATGAACTCACCTTGTTCTTAGTAGTCTTTAGTAGGATTGTAGGATAGAAAGTCTTTAGTCTTTATTTTCTGTTGAGTGTTATTTTTGACTTGTAAATGATTGTCTTGGCTGTGCACTTACCCATTCCAACAGCTAGGCTGAAGTGTCTATTGTAGAGTGGAGGCAGTGCTTCTATTTGGATCTGCATGCCTTATTGTATGCATTCAGACCCTTGTTGACCTGTCTGGTCTGCTGAATGATGCAGTGTCGCCTCTGTCAGTTTCCTCTGAGAGTTGTTACCTATTTTCTCTTTCGCGGACCAGGTTGATGATGAGGAGCTGAACCTGCCACTGTCTCTGGATGAGGGCCGGATCACCATAAACCAGGAGGGCAGCAACATCATCGTGCGCACAGACTTTGGTCTGCGAGTGCTGTACGACGCCGTGTACTATGTGGAGGTGGTGGTGCCCTCCACCTATGAAGGAAAGATGTGCGGCCTGTGCGGGAACTACAACGGCAACAACAATGACGACTTCCTGTTGCCGAGCGGCCAACAGGCAGGCAACGTGGACGATTTTGGCAAGGCCTGGACCGTGGACCTCCCGGGGCTGGTTTGTGCGGGTTGCGGGGGGCAGTGTCCCGTCTGCAAAGAGGCCGAGGCAGCCAAACACAGCCAGCCCGACTCCTGTGGCATCATTGGCTTGGACAGCGGACCTTTCCGGGCCTGCCACAGCAAGGTGGACCCAAAGCCCTACCTCCAGCACTGCGTGTTCGATGTGTGTGCCCTGGACGGGGACCGGGGAATCCTGTGCAAAAGCGTCCAAGCGTATGCCATCGCCTGCCAGCATGCCGGCGCCGAGATCCGGCCCTGGAGAACCGCCTCCTTTTGCCGTGAGTCTAACAGGGGCGGAGCCTCTCTCAGCCTGCTCTTTTAAGTGGAGATGAAAGGGTTTTGTGCATTTTGCGGTGATGCGGATTTCTTCGTTTCAGAGCTGGCTGTGCTGGTTGATTGAGTAGTTGTTATACATTCACTTTTTTGGGGGGTGGAAGAGGGAGGTGGTCATTCTGCACTCTATTTCAAAATCCACACATGCTGATAACTGTTGATACTGTTGGCTTGGTAGGTTGTCAGTCAAGCGAATAGGTTTTTGTCTTTTTTTGTACGGTTATAATAACGTAACTAATCTCGTAAATGGTGCCGGAGAGCTCTTGAACATAGAAATCCTGTCAGGTCTTCCTTTCCTGCTGAATTGGAGCTATGGATCACAGGAACAGAACTGAATCAGATTTTCTTCCCAATTAAATAATTAAGAGCACAGGTTTTCATGAAACCTAAAACTGGTACAGCCCCTTTGGCTCACCCCTATTCTGTGAGGAGGGGGATATCACTCCTAGAAGAATGTGTCAATGGCGCCATTTGACGGGAATGTTCCAATGAGCCCCCTTAGAGACACATTACATTCCCTTTAAATCTGCCTTCCATGCTGGACTGGTACGTAAAATAAAAATCTTCCCGTATGACTGTTCCCCCAGGAACAATGGACATAATAATGTGGGAGAAGCACAGCATGAGGCACTGCACATTTCAGCAGGGCTAACTGCAAAATGGCCTTCACTCTGGAAAGCTGTAATGCCTCAGACTGTCATTGTCTCTCCCACCACCTCTTTCTCTCTCTCCTCTTTCTCTACTCTCACACTCTCTCTCTTTCTGCTCCCTCCAGCGGCCTCATGCCCGGCGAACAGTCACTATGAGGTGTGTGCAGACACCTGTGGCACCACCTGTGCCAGCCTGGCTGGCCCTGGCACCTGCTCCAAAACCTGTTTTGAGGGCTGCCAGTGCGACCCTGGCTTTGTCTCTGATGGCGACAAGTGTGTGTCCATGGATACCTGTGGGTGCATCTACGAAGGCAGATATGTGAAGGTGGATTCATCTCTCATTCTCCCCCTCTCTTTCCTTCTCCATTCCTCCCTTCTTTGTTTCCCACCAGGTTTGGTTGATTTATTTACTAATTGACATTGCAGAGCTCACGTTGGTGAAACAAAAGTCACTGAATTATTTTTGTTTTGTGGTCTATCACTCCATTAAGTAACACATTTGCTCAAATGATAGGAGCTGACACTATTTTTTCCTGAACTACAGATATATTGTACTTAAGCAACCATATTTAATCCTGTTAGCCTAGCCATTTTTAAATTACTTTTTAACTGATTTGAAAAGTAGGTTTATTGGAATGTTTTTTCAAAATTCTAAGTCAATGTTCTGGAACTCCATTGATTTCAATTACCAGTAGTGATTGTTACATTAACATTAGAATTTTCAGTTATGAACATTCTAATCACATATTTGTGATCTTACACCCTAAAGGGTTTTAAATATAACGGTTTCACTGATTTTCACTGAGAATCTTTATGCAAATACATAGCAGTGACGTGACTTTGTTTTGTCTCTGCCAGTCTGGCCAATCGGTTGTGAGCAAGGACTGTGACTCAGTTTGTACGTGCCACCCCTCGGGGGCGGTGCTCTGCAAGAAGCTCCAGTGCGGCAGCGAGGAGACCTGTCGCATTCAGGATGGGGTGAGGGGCTGCCACCCTAAAGAGGGCATCTGCTCTGTGAAACCCGGGGGCCAGTTCGCCTCCTTCGACGGCTTGGCGGGGACGACGAGCCAGCTCGGGGCCTTTGAGATGGCGGCGCTCTGCGACCAGAACTCGGCAGAGTGGTTCCGCGTGGTGGTGGACGTCCGGCTGTGCGAGACGGGAGGGCGGTCTGCTGTGGCTGCCGTCTACGTCTTCTTCAAGGACACGGTCATTGCTGTCAACAGCCAGCGGGAAGCCTGGGTGGGTGGCTGCTGTCGGCCATGGGTGTGGGTGTGGAAGTAGAACTGTAGACTTAGCTGAGATGAGCATGTGTTTGGAACAAGTCGTGCGTGATAATGGTCTAGCCCATTTTTTTGGTTCTGTTTTGACCTTTAAAAAAATCACCAAGCAGATGCAAAAAAACAGATGTGGTGAGTTAACCGTGAACCACCGCTCTCCCCCAATCACCCCTCAAATTGTATGTAGAGACTCTGATGTCAGGTAGTCATGTGATCACACTGACCAGAGCCTCGCAATTCTCCTCTTCCTGTTGCCCCCACACAGGCTAATGGCAGGAAGGTGTCTCTGCCCAGCACGCCGGTAAATGACCTGTCTGTCCGCGTGACTGACAGAGCGGTGTTGGTGGAGCGGTGGTCATCGATGCGCGTGTCGTACTCCTTCACCCAAGAGGTCAGGGTGACTGTCAGCGTCCACCTGGCCGGCAAAGTGTGCGGCGCCTGCGGCAACTACAACGGCAACGCCAAGGACGACATGACCACTGCTGCCGGCAAGGTGACCGTCAGCGTGTCCGAGGTCATCGGGTCCTGGCGTGCCGGCGATTTCTCTGGCTGGTGAGTGTGCCGCAGAGCGGGGGTTTCCAGACTGCACTGGAGAACCGCGGGGTCTGCCGGTTTTTTCTCACTAGACAGAGCTGGCCACTCCTGTTGCAGTGGCTATTTACCTTATTGTTACTACTCTTGCTGAAAATCAGAGTCATAACTTCTCATCTCTGGCCCCTGCTTCTTTATCTGCAAAATCATTTAATATATTGTGCTTTTTTGCTGACCGTTTGTACACTGCGTCTGTATGAAAGAAGGTACACGCATCTGTCACACAGTGACTCTTTTCTGTTTGTGACTATCCACTGAGTGTAATTTAAGCCAAGCTTCTGCACTGCTGTGATCTGTTTTTGTTTGAGTCAAAGAACCTAGCCACTGGCTGGCAGCAATCACTGGAGACTGTGGGAGAATGTACGTGAGTGAGTGGTTCATTGTACGTGTTTGTACTTGCGTGTGGGTCCGTGTGTATGTGGCTCTCTCTCATTCTTTCTGTGTGCACGAGTGTGTCTGGGTGCATACGTGCATGTGGTTCTCTCACTCTGCAAGCCTGTGTGCGTGCACGTGTGTCTACATAAAAGCATGTGTGCATTAGGGCCGTCAACCTTGGCCAGAAATGAAAATTTGAATATTCCTTCAAAAAAAAAAAAAAGGCCAAAAGTTTACATGAGCCTTGGATATTAAAATTCAGTTTTTCACAACTTTGTACAATTTGTTACCATACATTTATTTTGGCAAGTCAATTACGGCATCTACTTTGTTCACATCAGAGGTCATTTTAAAACAATTGATTAGAGACAGATTTATTTCAGCTTTAATTCACTATATCAGAATTCCAGTGGGTCAGAAGTTTACATAAACCAATTTGACTGTCTCTTTAAACAGTCTGGAAGATTCCAGACATTGATTTAATGATTTTTAGAAGCTTCTGATTGGCCAGTTGTCATAATTAGGAGTTAATTGGGAGTTAATTGGCACCTGTGGCTGTATTTACCTTTAGAGCCACTGCCTTTTTCCCCTTGACACCATGGGAAAATCCATGCAACTCAGCCAAGACCTCAGAAAAAAAATTGTGGACCTCCACAAGTCCAGTTCCTCCATAGAAGCAATTTTCAAACAACCGAAGGTACCACAAGCATCTGTACGAACAACTGTATGCAAATATAAAAATCTTGAGACCACACAGACACTGCATTGTTCAGGAATGAGCCACAAATTAACTCCCAGGGCTGAACGAACTTTGGTCCAAAAGGTTCAACTGAATCCCAAGACAACAACAAAGGAACTGGTGAAGGAGTTGGAGGCATCAGGTACCAAAGTATCTACATTCACCTTTAAGAGAATCCTATATCGTCATGGCCTGAAAGGCCATGTCGCACAAGGAAGAAGCCCCTACTCCAAGACCGGCATTAAAAAGTCAGAATGAAGTTTGCAGGTGATCACCAGGATGAAGACCTAGTCTTTTGGAGGAGTGTTCTCTGGTCAGGTGAAACAAAAATTGAACTGTTTGGCCACAATGATCATACATAGTTGACATAATATGCAATTGCATGCGTGTGTGCGTCTGTATGTGCGTGTGTGTGCATGTTTGTGCGTCTCTTGCAGTCCAGCCTGTGTTGCATGTGCTGTGTGCTTCTGCCTCATGGCTCTTTGCTAAACAGTCACGGGAATCTTGACCAAACTCCAGGTTCTCACCCTCTCAGCTTCTCTTTCATTCCCAATCCTTCCCTTTGCACTTGCACCACAAAATGCTCCCGCTTTTATCCTCATGAGCCAATCTGCTGCCTGTCTTAACCAGCTCAGCAAAAACACCATTACATCCTCTCAATAGACCTGCAGTCCTTCCTCTGTCTTTCATCACTTGTGCAACACATCTCATGTACAGCGGCCTACAGCAGTGGCTCACAGACTGTCCTGGAAACCCAGTATGTATTCTGTTTCCAGAGATTGTTTGCGGCAGAACCAGGCATGTCCACTGGACTGAGTTTCAGAACCACTAGCTTACAGTATTGCACAGATGAGCACCATGCAAAAGGTCCCTTAAAAGCAAGCATATCGTGATCATCATTATTCTTCTCCTTTGTTCCAGTGGCCTGTGAGACTATCAAGGACAGCCAGGCTGCTGGAACCACCCACATCTGACATCACCGACTAAGCCGCCTCTTGTAAAGCAGTAGGCTTGTCACTTTTTCAGTCTATTTTGGTTTCCCCATCTGAGGGTCTTGTTTCAGAACTCTTCTCATTTATCACTATGTAAGGAGTAGGTAGGGCAGTGATTGGATGGAGTTTTATTGTACATCGTTTTTAACTAGGTTTTCTAATTGCATGGGGGTAGTGGACCTTAATTTTTCATTTTCTGTCTTGAATTTACTGAGGTGGTAATTTCTTGTACTGTTTACTGGAACTAACAAATAAAGGGATAAATTCCACTGAACCAGCTCCTTTTTTAAAAAGACATCACTGTTATAAAATCTGAACTTGTAGGTTTAAACAGGGTTCCAGCATGTCAGGTCTCCAAATGTGAGAAGTATGTGTTTTCATATTTCTTTATACTTCATTGCAAAAACTGATCTGGAATCAGAAATAAGCATGTCAATGACGACGTCTTCAAATTTGAAAAATGAAGACTGAACTTTTTATATACTGTACCTGTAGTTTGATCATGACCTTGGGTAATATAGTCATAGATTTTTGTTTAACATAGATGCCTTCTATTTAAATTCCCATTAACAGATTTTGTTACCCTAACAGAACAAACTGAAACGTGGATGATGTTTCCACCTAGTGGACATACTTACAATTACAACAGTGAACATACGAGACAACCTCCAGGCATATCCATGCCGTGTATTTGCCCTCAAGTTACTAAATATACACACTTCACAAGTTAGGCTATATCAATTCTGGTACGTATAGACGTCACTTTTGAGATATAAAATTGTGTATTAACAGACTCTGAGGACACAGAGAAAATCTGGGGAAGAAAAATGGGCCACCAGGCTCAGCCAGGGCACTCAAACATTCATGGAGGCCAGGAGTCTCTGCTGGTCTTTGTGATTTCCTTCTGACCAGCTGCCAATTTGTACCCTGGAAACAGTGTTAAATTTACTGAAGGTTAGTCATATTTAAACTCTGATCAGAGTGTTCATGCACATATTCCCTCAGCAACAATTTACTGGGTTCAAGTTCTGTAAGGTTATGTTCTGTAGAACGGAGTGTAGTACAGTGGGTAAGGAACTGGGCTCGTAACCGAAAGGTCGCAGGTTCAATTCCCGGGTAAGGACACTGCCGTTGTACCCTTGAGCAAGGTACTTAACCTGCATTGCTTCAGTATATATCCAGCTGTATAAATGGATACAATGTAAGATGCTATGTAAAAGTTGTGTAAGTCGCTCTGGATAAGAGCGTCTGCTAAATGCCTGTAATGTAATGTAATGTAATGTAATGTTATGGAATTCCTTGTCTTGCGCTATAGGCAAGAAAACTGCAAACACTTACCATTTTATCTCTTAGAAAACATTGACCTACTTGCATATTTTCATTTCAAGACCTGACAGTGTAAATAAAGTCACCTAGGCTCAGCTCAGTCTTCGAAGGCAACTGGAAGATCTGAGCACCAACAGGAAGAGTCTGAGCTGACACAGAAATTTTGCTTGTTTACTTCCCCCCTCCTGGGGGTCTGCCAGCCTTGTCGCTTTAAAATCTTTCTGGAATGTTCCTCTGGGTCATTCTGGCATGACAGGACAACGGCTTATTCGCAGACACTATAACTGCAGACGTTTCACCGCTGAATTGCCTCACACACCCTTTATTTGGAAGGTTTGACCCCCATTCTCCTTGTTTGGCATGCCAATTCCAGATGTGTGTGTGTGTGTGTGTGTGTATACACTCACTGGCCACTTTATTAGGTACACCTTGCTAGTACCTTGCTGTAGCCCATCTGCTTCAAGGTTCAACGTGGTGTGCGTTCAGAGATGCTCTTCTGCATACCTCGGTTGTAACGAGTGGTTATTTGAATTGCTGTTGCCTTGCTATCAGCTCAAACTAGTCTGGCCATTCTCCTCTGACCTCTGCCATCAACAAGGCATTTTCGCCCAGAGAACTGCCACTCACTCAATATTTTCTCTTTTTCGGACCATTCTCTGTAAACCCTAGAGATGGTTGTGCGTGAAAATCCCAGTAGATCAGCAGTTTCTGAAATACTCAAACCAGCCCGCCTGGCACCAACAACCATGCCACGTTCAAAGTCACTTAAATCACCTTTCTTCCCCATTCTGATGCTTGGTTTGAACTTCAGCAGATCGTCTTGACCATGTCTACATGCCTAAATGCATTGAGTTGCTGCCACGTGATTGGCTGATTAGATATTTGCGTTAACGAGCAGTTGAACAGGGGTACCTAATAAAGTGGCCGGTGAGTGTATACCCCTTGCATTGGAGGGATACATTTTATGCACAGCTGGTACACACAGAATGCAGGTGCCCATTTGACCAGTAGGGGGTGCTGGTACACAATCAGGTACTGGTTGCATCTGAAATCTCCAGCCCCAGCACCTAGAAAAAACCTTCACCTGGTCCATATGCAGTAACTCAGAATAGTAAAATTAGGAAGAAGGGTGGGGAGAAAGCTTAAGACTTAAGAGCATGCCTGTTTTACTTAGTAAAGCAGGCTTATTCTGTGTGTGGTTCACTGCTAAAGGGTAAGTTACTACATACAGTGATTGATTACCTAAGCTCAAAACATGTTTTGCTTAGTTGAATGTTTTGAGGTAATCAGTCATTGTTCACAATACATTTGACAGTTAATTGCATATCATGTCTGTGATGTACTGACTGACGAGGATGTACACACCTGTACTTGGACAAAGGTTTAGTCATTTTTCCCCAGCTTCTGACTGCAAATCATATGCAACCATTTATCCACTTTAGCTTGTTAGGAGGTTTTTTAATGCAAACAAGATAATCTGAGGCTATAACTTTAACCCATTATGGTGTTAGATCACAAATATGTGATTAGAATGTTCTTAACTGAAAATTTGAATGCTGATGTAGCCTGTCTACCCCTCATTTTGGATTTGATATGGACTTATAAAATCTACAAAATGACCTTGTGGAGAACTGACATTTTTGGGTCAAAATAGATGTATAAGAAAATGGTGAATTATGCATCTAAGCAGAATGAGTCACCCAGCAGCCCCTGGACCCTTCAAAGGCATTGGATTATAAATCATCTCCCACAAAGTTACAGGTCAGCCGGGCTTGCACACACTGTACTTAGGCACTTTACAGGATTACCTACAGAAATGATCATGGTGACTAATTTTACCCAATTTTGTCACATCACCACCATAATCTGCTGTCAGTTCAGCAGTTCGCTTCATACTGCACCTCAAGGAGAACTCAAGGTCATGCACCACCACAAATTCTGATTGCAGATTTCAGAGTCACACCCTCATAACCATATAGAATCCCAAATAAAGGTGTAACTTCTTCATCAAGAAACTTTCTCTCGGTTCCTGCATCTCCACACACCCAGCCTTAGTGCAAAAATTGTTTTTTGCTACAGCTTATTTTCACCCAGTTCATTCAGTTCAATCATTGCTATAATTAAACATAAGCAGTGTATAATGCCCAATTGCCTCTGTAAGCTCACATACAGTGGCAATATGTACAGGCTACCTGTCCAGCCAACACATACAGCAAATGCAAAAAAGCATACTAACAAAAACAAAATAGAAAACTACACATGTACAGGTTGT
Source organism: Anguilla pacifica (assembly GCA_039654925.1). Taxonomy (NCBI): domain Eukaryota; kingdom Metazoa; phylum Chordata; class Actinopteri; order Anguilliformes; family Anguillidae; genus Anguilla; species Anguilla pacifica. The sequence goes on along the minus strand of CM077284.1, from coordinate 90,411,272 downwards.
CTGCTTTCATTAAGGAAACCCTTAATTATTATTTACTATTTTATTATTTTACTATGTATTCGGACTATGATTTTATAGCTTCAGTGACAAAAAATAATCATGTATGAATCCCCTGCTGAAAATTTTATTTTGAACCAGCCTAAACTGGTTTAAGCTGTGTTTTTGACACTTTTAGCTGACCAAACTATATATTCCACTAAACCACCAGTTGACCACCAGGTTACTCTACAAGCTTTGACCAACTATAACCAGCTAGAAGTGTTGAAAACACATCTTAAACCATCTTAAACCAGCGTGGAATCCCATCTGCTCTAAGCTGCCATCTTCAGCAGGATCTTGTCTATCAAAGGCCGGACAAATGTTTTCAGTATAAAAACGAAAGTCACTCCTACACAAAGTTATGTACTCTACACATATTTAATAAACCCATATGATACTTAGTGAAATTTGTCTTCCTGCCAAATTACTGCTATAAAAAAATCATTCCACATTACACTACTTTTACAAAGCACAATCCCGAAGCAATGCTACAGGCCATTTCGTTACATTTGTTCACGTGATACGAATACTCCGTTGGTGAAAACCTACTCTGCTCAGAACATGTGGAAGTACTGAGGACCCTGCTGACTCAGTGGTTCTGTGGAGCTTGTGAGTCCAGTCCATTGGTCTGGGAGTCAAACGATCCTGGGGAAGTGAACTTCATGACCATAGTGGAGAAGACGTTAATAATGCCTGCAAGTAGGCCTATCGGTGAGCCAGCAATGGCAGCCCACAATCATAGATACTGTGTGTGGGGATAGCGCAGGATGGCGCTGAGTATGAAGTATTCTTGATTTTAATTAGGTACAAAAAAAAAGGAACCACTATCTATTGAAATATACCGTATTCATCAAAACAGTATATCTTGCGGAACGTCTTGTGATAAGAAACAAAAAAACTAAAAAATGTTGTATGTGTGTTTGTAACGGGCTACACAGCATATGGTACACACTGTAGATGGTAAACTGTAAATGTTAATGCAAGTATGCACGTCTGACCATGTGCATCACATTTCAAGTAATAACTCATAAAAATAGTAATAACTGCTGAAAAATAACTGCCATTATTGCCAAATGTGCAAAAATGGACGTTGGTATTCAGAGTGTGTGTGTTTGTATTTCTGGATATATATATGGTAATTTTAATGCTTATTTGATTACATTAAGAAGTCAAATGGTCATTTTTCACATGGATGGAAATAACATAATTACCTTTTTATTTATGCAATTTCACTAGATACTAAAGTTTTACAGCCATATTTTCCATCAGTAGCACAATACATATTGTCTTTTTTCCACAGACAGTATTTCTGCACATTAATGAATAACCTTTCCATTGTTTGTTTAAGGCCAGATTTTATAACGAGGGACAAAGAACCTATGAAATTATGTTAAATACTGAAAAATTAAACTGGTCTTGTCAACCGTCACACTGGTATGTATAATATGTGCCGAGCTTGAACCTTGGAAGCCCTTTTTCAAGTTATCGAACACGATTAGAGTTCATTGCTGTGTCCACTTCAGCTAGTAGCACAGCAAGTATAGCTGAAAGGCTGTAGTTCTGTCAGTTGCAATATCCACCGTCAGCTGAAATATTTTTCATTTAACAAAACAAAATCGTACCATGTTAGTTTCCATTTGAAACTGAAACTGATTCTAAAATTACATTATCTATGTAGACAGTAAGATTTTCTCTCAGTGATTTCAATTAAATGCCACAGATTATATTCAAATGTAAAAGGAATCTGGATCTTTGTGCGAGGAGACAAAACTCTCCAGGACACCCTAGTTAGAAGTCCTCCATGGTGACCCTACTTGCCCAAGGATGTTTCCTTGAGGTCTGTGGAACAGAGAGTGGGGAGAGAAAAAACAAAAACACTTATATGGTCACACAGGGCAAGTTTGCCTTTTAAAATGATATTGTCTGTTTCTCTAAGGTGATAATGTAAGAACTAGATATCCGACAGCAACCATACTAAGATGCCACCATAAAATAATACTGCAGCATGTCAGTTTTAAGGAGGACTGAAGGCTGAAGGTGTAAATGTCTCATACTAAACATGACATTTTAGCCACCCCGGGCTTCATCAGAAACTTTGTTTTCAATAATAAGTGAACACATTTTTTTTTTATGAGCAAGAATATATTTTTCTATGGGCACTTGTTATTCAAACTACATAGAGGATTGTCATTTTAAGACAGCACCCTCGCTGAACAGTTTAAGCACAAATGCACTGATTCAGATATAGAATGGACATGGAAATCTTAAGCTTCTTTGCAATTTCTTACTCGGAACAACCTAGCCACAATATGTTCACTTTGTTCCGCACATCTAAGCACCCCCTCACCCCTTCCCCACAATAATTTGTTTAATTATAATTAAAGTGAGGAAAGTTGCGTATAAAAACTTTCTAAGAATGCAGCTTGCAAATGAATAGAGCAAGATTTGTAAATGCTGAACTTAAATACAGAGCCGATCAGAATGGACTGAATTGTTCTCTACATTTTGAGAATCGTTTTTTCTTTACTTTTGAGTTGGGTTCAGATCCCATCTGATCCCACTGCTGGCACTGTGCCCTACGGCTGGCCCCAAAACCCTGCTTTATTTAATGTACTCATGATGGGAAAAATTAGCATTATCATTGACAATACAACTTTATTGTCCAAACAAGGATGGAAAATTGTCTTTGGCCTCAATCTCACGAGCATTAAAAATCGATCACATATCACAAACACATTTCATGTGACATTACATAAAATATAGCTTCTGAGAAACATTCATTAGTGTTTGTATGATATATTAGTACATTAGAGCTCTTAGTATTACTATGTTTGGCAACAGTATTGGTATTATTTGTGTTGGCATTGGTAAGAGTATTAATATTCATGAGCGAAAAAGCAGTTTATTTCTTGAACTTGTAGTGGGAAAAGAATAGGCAATGATGCAGCTCCCATCATTTCAAGTGGCTTTGGTGACTCGTGGAGCTTTGAAACCCAGCTGGCTGATGTACTTTAACCATGTACGCACCGTTCTGTGAATCTGCTCATATGGTGCAATAAAGATTTTAAACCCATGCCCAGCAGTGTCCCTCTAATGTCCTGCCTCTGTCATGTTGATTGTTGGTAAATCCAGCTTTGGTTTCCCACTTGTTCCTTAACATCTTATATTTTGAATGCAAATCATCACCTGTAGCTTCTCCAGTGAGGTGATGAGGAAAGAAATGCCCCACGTGGTTTTGAATGCTCCCAGAACAACATCTTGACCTACAACTTTTCCTTGGGGAAAGCTATAACGTGAAACAAAGATGTTGTATAACTGGTCACAAGAAAAATATGGATCCTCAAGATCCTCATCACACGTAAATGCAACATCATAAAAAAATGAATAAATACCCAAAGCTAATGCACTGCTGAAGAAACAAAGTAGAAAAAAATTAAAAACAGTCTTGATATCCCCTTAGGGAATACATACCCACTGAAAAAACAGCCTATCTTTATCTGAATGTTGGCTAATTCATGGTGTGAAGGCATCGTTGCCAAAAAATGATCATGACTGCCAAAACTTTCACTGGGTAATGAGTCGGAAGGAAAAGGAGGGGACAATATGTAGGTAAATGCACATTAACAAGAAAGGTTATGAATCCAATTTCCAAATACAACGGCCATGAGGTCCCATTGTATTATTAAAAAGGAATCTAAAATGATTCCCATTAATTGGTGTACCTTATGTGCTTATAAAAAGACCGTTTAAAAATCGATCCATATCCCTGCTCCCCAAGCATCCTTGTCTAAATGGCAAAGCTAAAGGAACTAGATATTTTCAATTCTGATTTGGGTGACATTTGTATGTAGTCCTAAATCCTATTCATATCTGACACCTGGACACAGGACTTGTCTGACCAGTCAAGTCAGTTCTTTTATTCCCCATCCTTTCTTGAAGCAGGAACTGCGATCAAATATTTATTTATTTTTTGGTCATGTTTTATTTGGTTATGGGTTGTCCTCCCCTACTAAAACATCAGTGTGTATTTTACTTGGACCTTATCAAGTAAAGTACACATATGTCGAGGAAGTGAGGATTAATTCAAACATGTTTATTTTCTGAATACAGCAGTTTTAACACCCTTGTTGAAAGTTCGGCACAATACAGAACTCAAGTATAAAACTTCACTTCTCCAACATGTAAAATATGTTTATTTGATTTAATTTGGAAATTATTATCAAAGATATCAATTAAATTACCAAATTTGTTGATAGGCAAAGAAACCTGTTGGATCAACCTTTATTAAAATGTACTCACAACCAGATTAAAATGAAGAAATCTTTTAAATAACAACAAATATTCATGTCTAATCTAAAGACGACGTTCAACTACCTTAAAAAACAACAAAGGTTACAGACATGGACAGGATATAGTCACAAAAGGAATGAATGGAAAAACCCCAACCACAGCTGTTTCTCCCACGTTAATCCAAAGCTTGTGCCAAGACTGACATTCAAAACCAAAAGACAGCAGAAACACCAGAGATGAAATGTAGAATGCCAGACCTAGTTGTAGGACTCAGATACCCACTTCCAAACACCTATTAAAAACTTATTCCAACAAAAAGAAAGGAACATATTTTATTTACTGAAAGAGAGGAGGGGGATGACCTTCTCCTGGACTTCGCATACTTAACAATAAAGGGAAGATCCAAGGAGTACTGATTTATTTCTTTTTATATACCATCATTGGTCCAGGTCAAGTTACAGTACAGCACATATTTTTAAGGTTATAAGGAAATTGACTCTCTGCTGGTAAGCATTACGGTGACATTGAATATTAATATTTTGAGATCTTTTTGAGAGGGACAGCTATTATGGGAATGTTTGTGAGCTCGTATGCGGAGTCACTAGATTAGGCAACCATTAAACCAAGCTACAAAGTCAGCAGTGAAACCCTGGTATCTAACATAGTGCCTGTCAATGTATTAACCTATTTTTTAAAAGATACAGAATCCTATAAAGAATGCTAGGCCAGCCCTGTTGATACACATACACCCACTCACACACACATTCATAACTCAAATGGCTACCTCCCTGTACCTGTTCTTTGGGTCGTTTCTCCAAGCTAGGTAGTTGCCCAACACACTTTAGTCCAAGCCTTTTATTATTCTGCTAACTCCTTCCACCCTCATCACAGGTCCTTAATCCTTATCCAGAAAGGGCTGGTGTGGGTGCAGCTTTCATTCCAACCAAGCAGTTCCATGCCTGATTCTACTCATCAACCACTACACTCTTTGCGAAGAACCTCGATCAGTACAATCTGGTGTGTACAATCAACTGCTTGTTGAGACATAAACCAGCATCCAAACCAGCCCTTTCTGAACAAGATTGAGGACGCCATGCTCTACATCAACAGAAACCATAATCTGCTGTTAACAATTTAGATTTTTTTTTTCATATGTCATGAAGCTGAACTCCTCTCCACCTCATGGATGGACTTGTCCCCTTATATTCCACACAATGCCAGGAAACTGCATTTGCCTTAAGATTTGAAAAGTCTGGTCCATGGTGCATTTCAAGTGAATACTTTGGTCCTTTGTTACGCTATGTTCTGTTGGTGGTTACATCTTTCCGTTCTCTAAGTACTCAAAATGCACCAGTTCATGATTAAGAAACCATTGTCCCTTGACCTGGTTTGAGCGTCTTTCTACCTAACTTGTGTCTAATGATTTTAATGATTCAAAGTGCAGTTTTCCCCCCTCTATGTGAAACCTCTGATGGGAACATAATCATGCATTGATAGTATGATTGACACGACTACATTAGCGTTGATGGCTCGTGGTTTAAAGGTTGACCATTTATTCTGTATCAGTGTGTGATACTCAGTTCCTAGAAGGCTTCAGCATATGCAAATTTTGTGGTTTCCTTATAATCGGCAAGCAATTTGGTTGTGTGAAACATGCTGGGCTGCAGCAGAAATGATAGAATGGTTTTTTTAGGCCTTTTTCTGATGGCCACTGAACTCCAAGCCAGAACAATAAGTTGTAGGATGTCACATTTGTTTGCAAAGCCTTTTCTCAGGGCCTTGCTGTGCACTCCTGTAAAGGTATGAGGTGACCTGGCTCTCCCCATGAAAAGTAAATGAAAACGCCCCACCGAGCAATAGCATGCTCCATTTCACATACATGAGAAATATTTGGCCAATATATTGATCTAACACTAAATTAATATTTAGAAGGATTATGCGATTACCAGGAACCATATGAGACATGTTTGCCTTAAATGCAAATAAGCATAGCCTACCCCATGAATCAACTGCAGCTGCAGTCCTTGAACAATATAGTCGGAAGAAGAGACTGGACAGTGATGTACCAAATATCTTAAACTGTCATTTCTGCAATGTTCTTCTCTATCAATCCAAAATTACATATGGTTTCCAAAGTATCTTTGATTTACTTGTCAATTTATGGTTTGTTGAAAGATATCAAAGGCTGTAGAGGGAAAGGACAAATTTAAACCTTAAAATGCTGATTTAACGCATTTGTCAAGTCAAGAACCTGAAACTGGTGGATATACGAAAACACTAGTATTTTCCCCTTCCTCAGGTTTAAAAAACTTTCAATCAGTCTGGTCATACGGTACACTGTATGAAAGTGTTGCATCTCATGGTTCTATCTCTATAAACTAGATTACCATGCAAATGTTTTAGTGACAACGGTTTCTAATTATGTAAGGTAGGGTGGCAAAACAAAGCTTGGGGGGTCCTCGCCTTCTTTATATTTTGGAACTCCACAGACAACATAATCACAATAAAGTCAATATGCCTTTCATAGCAAGAATCCAGTGAACAAAAAATGACAATAAAGTCGATATGCTTGCTACAGCTATAATCCAGCAAAAAAAAAAAAAAAAAAAGGTTATTTTTTGTCCCAGAAACGCGCTAACTTGGAGAAGCCTTGATAGAATGTCCATTTTTTGCTTGGAAATTCACTGGAAAAATTAACATTGTTGTCCGATTGACAATTGCATCCACGCCAAAAATATTGTATCTCCAGTTTGTATAAATTCTCTGGAATAAAACAAGCTGACCAGTACTTGCCCAGCAGTCCTTCAGTACAGCTAATGGGACCCGGAACTACTTGGACAGTATAACTTCTACCCAGTACACTGCCAGCCAGGGGCAAGCTATTATAGTGATGGCTGAGAAGAATTTTAGATAATGAGGTTACATTTTTAAACAAGTATCGGTTGTTCGGCTTGAATAATTTTTCTATACTTATCTTTACAAAAGTAAAAACTTAAGATTGAATTAAGTAGATTGTAGAATACTGGGTAAGGAACTGGTCTTGCAACCTGAAGGTTGCAGGTTCAGTTCCTGGGTAGGACACTGTTGTTGTACCCTTGAGCAAGGTACGAAAACTGCATTGCTTCAGCTTATATCCAGCTGTATAAATGGATGTAATATGCCACGTAAAAAGTTGTGTAAGTTGCTATGGATAAGAGTGTCTGCTAAGTGCCTGCAATGTAATCAGTAACGAAAGTAGCCTCCTACTAATCTGCTCATATAAATGTTTTTGGTCGGGTTAGATGTGCTGGGTCCCATTTTAGATGATACAGGGGTTTGTGCTGCGGAAGTGGAACACAGCAATATTTTTTCTTTTCAATTCTGACCCCCTACGAAGTTGGAATGCACTGAAAATGAGTTGAAGTAAAAGGTACTGTCTCAACCACAACGACAATTCATGGCAAGTATGCAAGTTATTGCTGCTTTCTGAAAGCATATTGCAGTGTAAGCTTTATTTAAAATATATTGCAGTATATTCCATGAATATAAAATATGAGGGATAGGTGACTATTAGCTCCCAACCCCTCCGCCTTTCATACTCGACAGTCTGTGTGTGTGTGTGTGTGTGTGTGTGTGTGTTTTGTGTGTTATAATTAAGATGAGGAATGTGTCAACAGGTAGTGTGTTTATAGGGCATGTCATCTTTTGAAGACGCTGGTGTTCAAGCATTCTGATTGGATGCCAGGACAAGACCAGGAGTGTATTTAAGGATGGCACGCAAGGGGTTTTGTCATATCAGCGGGCCCTCTTCAAGTGAGTATGCTTTCATTCTTGCTACTGCAGTCTGTTCTATTGCATCCATCTCTGCCACTGATTTAAATTCACTAGTTAGCCAGGGTATTTCCTGGATCAAAATTGGGCTTAGGTGTTGACTGAGTGACAGTAACTATGGTCGGTCCAACTCAATGCATCGTATTGCTGTATTTAGCTACATTTAGAATGTAAAGTTCTGGTCTTCAAGAGACCACCAAAATGCATTGAATTGTAGGCTATAATTTTTTTTTTTTTTTTTTTACATGTGACATATACATTTTTAAAAATAATTTAAATATTTATTGAAGGATTACATATTGTAACTGCCAGAATTTTGGGGGACATAAAGTCTATACTGAAGGATTTACACATTGTAAGGGGGTCAATCTACAGGAATAGTGGTCTTTGGAATTGTAATATGCCTTGAAATAAGTTAAATTTTTGTCACTCAAAACATAGGGTACAATATTATCCTTTCTGTCCCTGTGTTACTTGTACCTTACACAACATTAAAGGCTTTAAATTAAATTAAATTGTATTTCTCTGTTAAATCTGCACAGATAGGCAAAACAGTGTAGGCTAATACAGTAGAATCCATTTACTGTACTTGCATAATGGATTATCACATAATTTGAGTATTTGCATATCATTTACCGAATCCTGAATCCCGATACCATATTTGCACAAATCATTAACACAATTTCAGATATCTTCATGGAGTTATGTCTGATTACATCACAAACTGATCTATACGTACACGTTAAAAGTCTGCAGATGTTGCACAAGTAAACCTGTCCTATAGACACAACACCACTAATATTTTCAAATATGGGCAGTTTTTGAAAATCATGTTGATAGCAGATGCCTGAGTCCATTTCATTCTTTTATGCAATTAAACAGATTCTACTGTAGTTAATTTAGTATGTCTAAAGTTGTGCATATACTTTAAAGCAGTCAAAACTTTTAAAACTTAAAATGCAGTATCATTCACGACCAAATTGTACCAATAAATTCACAGACCATTTCTGATAGTTCTACAGTTTTTTGCTCGATTTCTCCTATAAGCAGCTTGAAAAAACAACATTGCAGCCTGTCTAAGACATTTCAATGCAGGAAAAACCCTATGACCACAATTTTACTGTTTAATGTTCCATTATTCATGCATGTTTTTTATTGGAATTGCTTCATCATCATGAGACATATTATACATTAAACAAGTCAGGACTCACATGAATTCATATTATGGGAGTGTATCAGTGTTCAGGTCTATTCTGACAGGGTTACATTGTCTGTCTATTGGCAAGAACTGCTGATCAACAGGGACATTAATATGTTGTTCATGTGTTTCAGCCATGGGGACCAAACTGTTACTGCCTTGTTTTGTGGCTCTGCTGTCATGTGGTAAGTGAAATATACATGTTTTAATTGGCAGTAGCCTCCTGGGTAACACTGTAAATTCTTATTGTTTGATACTCAGCAATGAGACTAGTGCTAGTAAACTGATGAAAAACGCGTTTTCAACGTACAAAAATGGCAACTTACTTACAAAACAATGCTACCCAGTGTTTCCTAAATTCTTTCAAGTAATTTGGCCCTGTGTGTACAAGCATACAGTGCATTAATGGGGTAAACATATTTGTGGATAGGTTTGTAAGATTCTATATGTATTTAATAGGCCTCAATATGTGTAATTTTTGTCTGCATTTATGTATTTTTTGTGTGTGCATCTGATGTTTTTATTGGCTGATGTACCTTAAATGTCCAATGGGGAGACATACTATTTGTAGGCTTGGAGCATTTGTGATAATGTAATCAGTCAGGGAAAAGAAGAAGGAGAAGAAGGAGAAAACACAATCCCCCCAGTCTAAAGCTTTATTGTGTGTCCGTGTGAAGTTGTTTGTGAATTCTGTCTGTTGAAATGGGGTCAGAAGGTATAGAAATTAATGTTTTTAAAGGCTGAGAGTCTGTGGTCATTGTGGTTATTTCTATAGGGAACCGTGAAAAGTGCCAAACTCTCGGTGCTGTATTGGTATGGGGCATGCCTTTGCTGCTATAACAACCTCCACTCTTCTGGCAAGGCTTTTGTATCAGATGTCAGAGCACTGCTGCAGGGATTTGCTTCCATTCAGCCAGAAGAGCATTAGTGAGGTTGGGCACTGATTAGGCGACTACGCCTGGCTTGCAGTTGGCTTTCCAAGTGATCCCAAAGGTGTTTGATGGGGTTGAGGTCAGGGCTCTACGCAGGACAGTCAAGTTTTTCCACACCGTTCTTGACAAAACGATTTCTATATGGATCTCAATGCGTTTTTTTTTTCTTTCTTATTTCTGTGTAACCATCAAATGTGAAAAATAGGACCTATTATGAAATGTTTACTTTGAGCTAATGTTGCTGATTACCCTTAATATTATTTGGTGTCTCAATGCAAACCACAATGCATGTTCATGTTTGTAAAAGCTGAAGCCTAATAGAAACTTACAAGCTATTACAAACAATTTTACAGCTTTAAATGGGCTAGCCACGTGTAAGATTTTTGATTGGCTACAGGACTATTAGTGGGATTGGCAAAAAAGAACAGTTATAATATGGCTATTTCATCAATAGAATGAAATAGAACCAGATAAGCTATCCCAATTTTCTTCTCAACTCTTTGTTCTCCTTTCCTCCACATACTTCTGGGTAGGAGATGAGTGGTAGTGAGAGAGTGGAGGAAAGGAAGTAAGGAGGAAAGAGCAATGGGACGCATTAAATTGCATGGATGCAACTGAGAATGAAAGTCAGTCACTGTGGTCCAAAGTGAACACTGAGTTTGTCTCCTTGTCCTTTTTAAATAATGTGGTGATGCCCGACTGCTTCTTTTGTGACCATTTCTCATGCCCTCAAATGTGTGTGAAAACTTGGTGTCTCTACCTGAAGCTGTGCATAAAGGGATTTTACATCAGAGAGGATAAGGGGCATGCATCCGCTGCTGCAATATACGCTAGTGGTATTAAAACTGAGATTTTGGATTGCAAAGTCCTTGACTGCTAATTATACTAAACTGCTGTTGAGTCAGAACCATCATACGTTATCTGTAGTACAGCACAGAAATAATTGAAAAGTTCTTTGAGGGACTAATATAGCAGTGCAGTGTGTCCATTCCAATGAAATACGGAATAAAATGAATTGATTAAAATCCCATTGTGCTGTGCAAATGGATTAGAGGCAAGGGGGTCATTTTAGGAGTGGTGGTGATTAAATCATTTCTTTATGCTTGTGCATAAAAAAACAATACACTGCACTTTCGTCCCCGAATGTAATTTAAGGCAGGGTAATTTGTTCATATTTTAAAAGAATGATTTGCCTTCTCAGTTTCAATCCATAACATTCTTTTGTGTCTTGACTCTTGACTGTTCTATTTGTCTTAACTGTCATTTGCTATTACTGACCAATTTAATTATTACAAGTTCTCACATTTTTTCACAAAGCATTTGTCATAAAGCACTTATTCCACCTGATCTCCATTGGCTCCATACACATGTAATCTGTGATTGACATGTGGCAAAAGAGTGGATTACATTAAATTCTCAGGCTGCACAGACTTTGAGATTTTTGGTTCTAATAGCTGCAGGTCACTTTGCTTTGCAAGCAGATGTATGACATTTTAATATTGATTTTTCAATATTATTGAGAACAGATAGATTCCATAACTGACAGTATTTATAACAGGGCTTGTTATTTTTGTGATCTGTGTAGTTTGTAGGGTCGTGTCATGCTTGTTAATGCAGTCTAAATAGTGCGACATCTTTGCCATTTTTTGTCACCCTACATGCTATGTATGCTCTTCCTAATTAACAACATCACACTGAGGAGACAGAGATTATTGTGCTGTCACACCATGCAGAAAGGCAAACACTTTTACCTGCCAACATGATCTGAGCAAATACCAGCTGACAACCAATAACACATTTAGTTTAAAAACGGACGTGCTATCATTAATTTGAGCTGGGTCAATTCAGATGCCGATTCCTTTTGAGCAAAAGGTTTACAACAATAGTGAAGGATTACCATTTTAAATTAATGCAGGGGAATCTGGGAAAGAGAAAAGGATAAAGAAACAGAGAAATCTGCTCATCTGCCTGTGCGTACTAAACAACTTTCAACACGACTTGGCCTCATTGGAAAAAAAAACAAACCAAAGTCTTTTCATATAGTTCAGTAATACAGAAAAAAATGATATTCATGCCATTAGGACCTAAGGCATCACGGCAACAGTTTACTCATTCTGCCATTACCCAAGTATAACAGGTACGCCAATGACCATTGCCCATTTTTAAATACACTTCAACACTTCAACTTTGGCCCTACAAACAAATTAGAGTCCCCACAGGTGCGCATATGACCCACAAAAACACTTAATTTTTTACACAGGGATTCACGCAGGCTGAATCCCATTCTCCGAACTTGTGGACTCATGAAAGGCACATGGCCATCGTCGATGTGGGCTTAAGGCTGTCCTATTGTCAAAACTGCTTTTCTGCGAGGGCTATCGTGCGGACTTTTTGTGCCCTCTATCTACCCTCCTGTTAAGTCTGCATCATTGCCCAAAATTCAGATGATGACAATGACGTAGGACATACCAGGCTTTTTTGTTTTTTTGTAGGTAAGCAACAGGTAAGATTTGCAAATAAAAACTGTGAAACATGCTCTTTCCTTTGGTGATGGACCAAACTGATTACCTGCACTAGCCTATCAATTCATTTCACTCACATTTGTTACTAGCTAATTTTTCTGTAACTTCAAGCACTTGTTAGGCAATTGCTAATACAGTTGCTGATGTAATTTCAATCATTTTCCACAGCTGCACATGAGATATTGGTTAATTTAATAACATATTTAAAGAACTTTAATTGCCTTGGTACTGTTTTCACTGCTGCACAACCAATTGCCCCCCTGGGGACAAATAAAGTTCTACTTGACTTGACTTGACACTTGATCTGTGATTTTTGTCTTTTTTCATTTTTCCGTGATTTTCAACAACTTTGCTATGACTGCTCCATTAGCCAATATTTTCCACTGACAAATATTCCCAGCCTCATTCATCCTGTAATTTCTTAACACTACATGAATTTGAAAAAAATGTCATGTCATTTTTCTTTCAATTTTCCTGAAACACTCATCAGTGCAACCCCTGGCTATTTACAGATCCTCTGAGCCTTGTTCAGGTGGTGGATGGCTCACCTTTTCCTTTGTTGTCATATAAATTTGAGTAAGGTTGTGTCTCCATCTCTCAGAAATGTGTGACATATTGGGTGATGTCGGAAGTCTTGTCTAATTTCACCCTTTGTATATCTCTCAAGCACGATGAATGAGTCTACGTCAAAACGTGGACTCATTCATCCCCCAAAAAATGCCATTTGTCAAAATGTCTTTGAGTCCATAGACCACGAGTCCAGAGAGCTCTGTCTGGGATTGGGCCACATTCTCTCATTCTTGACTCCGGACGGTCAAATAGTGCTTCCAAAGTGAAACCAACATTCCACCAAAACTACAGGCACCATATATCCGCTCGTCATGATGTCATAGAACTCTTTTGTAGAAGAAACATGCAAGGGCTGAGAATGGTAAAAAATAAAAATGTTTGGGTTGCTAGTCAATACCTCAAGGTAAAAGCTTGACATCACTATCAATATCAATACTAGTTATATGCTACTGTAGTACTAAGCTTGATTTAAAATGGGGTTTGTTCTACCATAAACCTTTCCCCATTTGCAATGTCTGCTTCTGAATAAAGTTGAAGGAGTGTTTATTCATCCTCTCTTTGGGTGTCTTCCAGAACTCTGCCATGCTGGGTTTGCAGGGAAAGAGTTTGCTACAGCCTTCATGCAAAACAACCAGCCAGACTACAAGGATGCCTCTTTCCAGATCCAAATCTCTGCTCTGCATGCCAACACTAAGGTCAAGGTGAGCGTTCCCCAGATGGGCTTCATTCAGGAGCGGACACTCGGGGCTGGCGAAGGCACAACCATCCAGATGCCTTCCAAAGTTGAGATGTATGCCTCTCGGAAGTCATGTAAAACGGTCCAGATCGAGGCCACTCAGGAAGTTGTGGTAGCCTCCCTTAACTACAAGCTGTACACCGCTGACACCTCATTGGTCTACCCCGTGACAGAGTGGGGGACAGAATACTATGTCTTCACTCCCTCTACCTCCCCCAATCAAACCTTCAAAGAATTCTCCGTCACCAACCACAAGCAGCGCAACACAGTTCAAATCTTCCCCTTGGTGCCAGTGAGGTTCCAGGGAGAGACATTTATCCCTGGCAGTAAGATCAATGTGGAGCTTGAGCCTTTTGAGAGTCTGCAGATCCAGAGCTACCATGATCTAACGGGCACCCGGGTACTCTCCACTCTCCCGGTGGCAGTCTCCAGTGGCCACACCTGCACCTGGAGGTTCTCCAAGTGCAACCATGTGTATGAACAGCTGCTGCCTGTCCAGAAATGGGGCAAGAGTTTCCTGGTGGCACCCCTGTGCTTCCAAACCCGCTATGACAGTATCTATGTACAGGCCTCTCAGACTACTCGGGTGGTGATCAAATCGGGTGGCCAGGACAAGGTGATGCTTCTGAACCAGGGTCAGATTGAAGAGTTCCGCATTGAGATGAACAATGGTGCCCTCATCACTGCCGACCAAGGCATCCAGGTCCTCTACATGTTCAATGGAGTCCGTGTGAGAAGTTCCCTGATGTATGACCCGTTCCTCATGATGGTGTTGCCCACTGACCGCTTCTGCTCCTCATACACCCTGAATGGGCAGGCCGGATTTGACAACAAGGCCCTCTTCCTGGTCCGTAATAGCGACCTGCCCGGGCTCAGGTTTGACAATGCCCCCCTGCCCAGTAATGTGCAGTTCACACCAATAGGCGGGTCCGAGTTCTCCTGGGCCGAGGTACCCTTCAAGGCTGATGCAGGCCAACACAGTGCCACCCACCCCACCGCGTCCTTTGCAGTCTACAGCATTGGCGTGAGGGAACGAAATGGGTATGGAGCCCCAGCACTCTGTGGCCAATCAGGTAGGGCCACCATATTACCCCAACATGATGAGTCTCCAACTGCTACTTGTCACTTTAATTCTTACCTTAATTGTTTCCTTTAGAGCATGAAAGAAATCATGTATACCTTTATTCTTTTTAAAACTTACAATGATCCTATTACACTAGTGAATGTATCTGTCTTTTATACAACAATGTTGATCAATGGATCCAGTTCTTATTCCATTATTCTCCAAATTTTGATTACCATGCACCCTCCGTCTCTCACTCCCTCTCTCTCTGCCTTTTTCCCTCTCTCTCTCTTGCTCCCACCCTTTCCTTCTCACTCTCTCCCTCTGTCTATTTCTCTCTATCCCTCTCTCATTCCCTCTCTCCAGATTCAGGTCCTTCCCCACCTTCCTGCAGTTCCATAATATGCAGCCAAGACCAGGAATGCCAGATGAAAGACGGATACCCAACCTGTGTCAAAAAACGCCCATCAGGCACCTGCTGGGCAATGGGCGACCCGCACTACCGCACGTTTGATGGGCGCTACTTCAACTTTATGGGCACCTGCACCTACATCATTGCGAAGAACTGCCAGGCCAACAACGACCTGCCACCGTTCGAGGTCGAGACTCAGAACGAGAACCGCGGGAACGTCCAAGTCTCCTATGTGGGCCTGGTCACAGTTAAGGTGTATGGAGTCACCATCAATGTGGCCCGCTCCGAGAATGGACTTGTTAGGGTAAATATTTCTTGTTGCATCAATGTTTATTGAAGAGGGTGATGGGCAAAAGGGGCCATTTAAGAGGGTGATGGGCACAAGGGGCCATTAACATTTCTGGATTTTATATCAACTTCTGCTCTCAATTATTTAACTAACCCAGTTGTTTACATCATCTGAAATTTTAGCTATATTACTTCAAAGTGTCAGAAATTACAGCTGAAGACTGCTGTTCTCATGCCTCTATACTATATTATGTACAATGGTCTAATCTACCGGTGAACCAGTATTCAGGGTTTTTCCTGCATCGAAATGACAGTGCCAACTGTTGTCTCTGATGTTACCTTAAGGGAAGAAGCCCTAGGCATCAACATTGTTGACAGGGGTCGTCAAACATCTGATTGCAACAAGGTTCAAAAACTGAAGAACCTTGATCCCAACACAGTCCAGAGTTTGTTGATATTATTTTCTCGCAGCATTTGCCAAAAGACTATTGTTGAAATGTGTAAGCCTATGCAAATGACACATGGCTACATTAAGGTTAACAGTTACCATTAAAAACCCCTGAAAAATCACGGAAAGGACGAAAAATAGATGAAATCACGAAAATGGCAAAAAGTCACAGAATCTTTAGCACCCAGCCATACCAATATGTATCTCAATCACATCATGAGATCCCCATCTTTATTATTTTAAGTTATTTTTCTCATCATCATGCACATGCAATTTTTTTTTTTTTTTGGGGGGGGGGGGGGGGGGCGGGCGAGTGCTACTTGGCCGGTTTTGTATTATTGGGGGGATTGTAACTCCCCTGTTCCCTTGGAAATTACACCCTTGCATATTAAAATTCCAAATGTCATTATTCCAGTAGAATGACCCCCTTTCAATGTGTAAAATCTTTCAATATAGGCTATATTTCCCACCTACATCTCAATGTTTTGTGATGGGATCTTTAAGAAAATTTTGCGTCGTAAATGTAGCTAAATATAGAGACAACACTTCAACCTGATGAAAGCAGTACAGCTGGACCAACTGTAGTTGCTGGCTCACTAAGCGACCACCTAAGCCCTACTTTCAGCCGGGAAAATCTGGTATTGGTGTGTACATTTATTTTTAAATAGAGCCCAGATAATTGGTTGAAATGCAACAGGCTGGTTACGTCCTAGTGGAATTTCCCACCCATTTAAGACACTGGCTTTACACATTCACTTTCAATTTCTAGGCTATTATAATGGCTGCCTTTTTCTAATGTTTTCCAGGTTGACTACAGCCTCTACAGACTGCCAGTGGCCCTGAAACAGGATAAGTTGAAGCTGTTCCAGAGGGGGCAATCTGTGGTGATTGAGACGGACTTTGGCCTGACGGTGCAGTACGACTGGGAGTCTTACATTGTGGTCACCCTCTCAGGTGCCTTTGCCGGCAAAGTGTGCGGCATGTGTGGCAACTTCAATGGCAATCCCAGTGATGACTTTGCCACGCCCAGCGGCTCACAGGCACCCAATGATGTTGACTTTGGAAGCAGCTGGAAGGTTCGTACCTTCATATTTCTAATTTGCACATGAATGAACTCCTATGTGCTCTTTGTGCTACTGGCTAAGGAGTTAGACAGTTTTCCACAAACTCATTGATAATCTTGGGTGGTGTTTGAGGGACACCCACCACTGATAACCCATGAGCTCAACTTTACAGGTCCCAGGTCTGGCCGGTGATGTACTCTGCCGAGACGAGTGCTCGGGACAATGCGAGAGGTGCGAGCACAACCTGCTGAAGCGCTGGGAGGGTGAGGTCTTCTGTGGCCTCCTCACCAGCATCATGGACGGGCCCTTCCGCTTGTGCCACGCCACCATCGACCCGCGCATCTACCTGGAAAACTGCGTGTACGACATGTGCATGGGCGACGGGCTGAGGCACTTCCTGTGCCAGGCTTTGGAGGGCTATGTCAGTGCCTGCCAGGCAGCCGGCATCAAAGTGTTCGACTGGAGGAACAAGGCCCAATGCCGTGAGTAGCTACATTTGTGTATGTGTGCACTTGAATTTGGGCGTTCTGTGTGATCGGCTCCCTTAGTCTAAAGAACTTTCCTTTCACTACCTACTCGGTTATGGTGCCTGTAGTCTTTATGTGACTGACAACAAGCAGAGAAAGACATCTAGGAAAGCTGTGAAACATGGGAACACCAAAAATGAGACAGTAAGCAAACAGAAGCCTAATGCTCCTGCAGCAATAGCTCCACCAAACATAAGTATTCATTGTGATTAAAATATCAGTTTAACATTAAATTAATGCATTATGGACAAAATTCTTAATATGATATAGTCCACTGATGTTCTACGATTTTTAAACTCACATTTTGCTCAATATTGAATCAATTATAAGAATAGGACTAAATAAAGTTACCAGAAACTGACTGCACAGATGCGTTTTAAATTACGTCACATCGCTTGTCCTCTTTCAAAGTCAATGACTATTCAGAAAATATATGGCGTTTATGATAAATTGAATTTCATCTTCTACTGGGGCTTGTGCCGTTTATTAAGGGTGTGACAAACATTTTTGTACTTGAAAGAGACACTAGCTGCTGTTTAATGTTAACTATTAAATTCTTGAAAGCTACATACCAATTTTTTTTTCAATGTCATAGCTTTTAAAACCCTTTGAAGTATAAAATTTTTTGGAATGTTTTCTCAAAACTTAAACCGTGTTCGAGAACAGCGGTGCACAAACTGAGTCACGACTGATATCTATTAGGATGTGAAATCATCATGAGTTGCCCAGGACTTACACCAAACACTGCATTCCTGCGAGGCTCTCACCAGAAGTCGTTTATTTTCAATGGAGAGCGAGGCGACCCATGTAATTCCTACAGTACTCTGCAGGATAGCGTCAATTAACCAAACTGCTTACAACAATTGTCCTTGATGCTCTTGCCAGGCTAGCGAGTAGGCTACAGCAACAATGGAATACAATCTGGTCTGTATGGAAAAAGTCGTTAGTATTCATTATTATTGTGTACAAATAAATGCTCAATAGGAAAACTAGTAAAACACCTTTTTATTGTTTGCATTTCACGGTGTATTTCTTATGATCACGTAAATGCCTGCATTATGTTGACTGGTGTGTCATTCCAGCTGCACTCCACGAGATAGAGCCGATTCTACCTAACTAACTTGTTTATGGCTCATACAACATCGTGACATCCCTAGTTCGGGGGAAATTCCATTTCAATTGCGTCAATCTAGAACATTTATTGAATTACAATTGCTTGAAAAATTCAATGTACTGACGATTTCAATTTCTTTCCTGAACTGAATGAAATGACATGGAGTCAAACCCAACCCTAAACACAGTATGTAGCAATAAATTCCAATGCTGAACAACAGAGATCCAACTTTTTTTATCATAAGTTTCTCATTGTTTCCTGTTGCATATTAACTCTCCCATTCTCATGCCCTCCCAGCGGCCAAGTGTCCGGCACACAGCCACTACGAGCTGTGTGGGACTGCCTGCCCTGCCACCTGCGCTGACCCCAGCGCCCCATCCAAATGTAAAGCCCTCTGTGTGGAGAGCTGCACCTGTGACGACGGCTTCCTCCTGAGCGGTGGAAAATGCGTGCCCAAGCAGAGCTGCGGCTGCCCCTACGAAGGCCGGCATATTCCACCCGGAGAGTCCGTCTGGGCAGACGACAGCTGCCACAAACGGTGCTACTGCAACCCCACCAGCAATCAGGTGGAGTGCAAGGACACCGGGTGCAAGGCCGGGGAACAGTGCCAGGTGGTAAACGGCATCAGGGACTGCCACCCGGTGTCCTACAGCACCTGCTCGGCCACTGGTGACCCCCACTACAGCACCTTTGATGGGCAACGCTACAACTTCCAGGGCACATGCGTGTACCAGCTGGTGGGAGTTTGCTCCAACGACCCCGGTCTTGTAAGCTTCGAGGTGCTGGTGCAGAATGACTTCCGAGGCAGTAGGGTAGTGTCTTTCACCAAGCTGGTAGAGATTAAAGTGTACGGCCTGAGAATCGACATCAGTAAGGAGAACAGTGGGAAGGTCATGGTGAGTCCTTTTCTTTTAGTGACTACTGATTTATGCAGGCTAATGCTATCAAATAATACAAAAATTCTGCTTCATATCATTGTGCTGCTAACATGACCTTCATTTGGCAGACCTCATCCAGAGCAACATAAAATATACCGTAACCCTTCAGTTGCAAAGCAAAATCAAATTTAGATTTCCTGAGTAAAGTTCATTAATTGATAAGCAGATGTTGCAAAAAAATGTATAAATGGGTGAATGTAAAGTTTTTTTTTCTACCCTCTATGGGATAATGAACATCACAAACACCATTTATTAAACTTGATATTTACCGTGCAGGTGAATGGAGAGCTCACACACTTGCCTGTGTACCTGGCTGATGGCAATGTGTACATCTACAAGAGTGGCTGGTATGCAGTGGTCAAGACTGACTTCGGGCTGAAGGTGACATTTGACTGGAACAGCGCGGTCTCTGTCACCCTCCCCAGCACCTACAAGGGTGCCGTGTGCGGCCTGTGTGGTAACTACAACGGCAAACAGCAGGACGACCTGACAGAGAAGGACGGCAAGGTCTCAGCCAACCCCACCGAATTCGGCAAGAGCTGGCAGGTGGCGGAGATCCCAGGCTGCGTCCACGGCTGCAAGGGGGCCTGCCCTGACTGTGACATCACGCAGAAGCGCGAGTATGAAACCAATGATTTCTGCGGGCTCCTGCGTGACCCCAAGGGGCCCTTCCGTGACTGTCACGCCAATGTGGACCCCAACGGTGCCTTCCAGGACTGTGTCTACGACGTCTGCCTCTACAAGGGTCAGAAGGACGTGCTGTGCAAGGCCATCACCGACTACACCACAGCCTGCCAGAACAGTGGGGCCAAGGTCTACCCCTGGCGCTCTGAAAAGTTCTGTCGTGAGTGTTTTGTCTGTAGGGTGCATCCCCTATCTTTTATTTGTTCCTTAAGTAAAAGTTTTTACATTTATTATTCGGACAGAAAGCAGAGAGGGTAACAGATAGAGAAGGGAACACAGGTCTGATGGTAGGGGATCAAACCCTCCCCTGCACATGCGTGTATTTAGCTTGAGAGTCGTCCACCTTATGGACTGTATCACACGCCTCATCTTTTGCTGTTAAGTGTAATTAATCAGCGTAACACAATAATGACTAATACTTATTAGCCAGAATAAGCAGATCAAACCTTCGGGACCTTTAATGTGATTAAAATGGCATCTCCATCTCATATGAAATGTGATTACTTCCATCCTTCAGCTACCAAATGCCCATTAAACAGCCACTACGAGGTGTGCGGTGCCGGCTGCCCAACCACCTGCCAGAGCCTGTCTCCACCCCTGGGCTGTGATTCGCAGTGCCAGGAGGGCTGCACCTGCGACGAGGGCTTCATCCTGAGCGGTGATCGCTGCGTGCCCTTCTCCCAGTGCGGCTGCGTCTACAATGACCGCTACTACAGGATCAGCGAGATCTTCTACCCCAACGGGAAGTGCGAGGAGGAGTGCACCTGCTCGCAGGATGGGGAGGTATGACCCTGGAGGGGAGGAGGTTACACTTTCTTTCCCAGCAAGTAAGCACCTCCTGGACCACCAGCAGCAATGGGTATTGGCACACTGGCGATTCTGCAAATCCAGCTGTAGTCTTGTGGCAGGGATAACCGTTTGCCCTTCCCTTAACAGATAATCCACTGCTGGACTAACTGCTGGGCTGCCAACATGCCACCAATGGGAACCTGTATGCTTGCTAGCTTGTTTAAGACACCTCACAAACTTAAAGGACTCTTTCCCTCCTTAGATTTTAATCATACTTGATTTTGAAGTTCCTTTCTAAATTGTTGGCATTTTGTAGAAAGATAATAATATATTGAAATATCTTGTTTTTTGGGAATCCTATGACCTTGGGTGTTTGTTTCAATTCACAAATTTTGCTTATAGCACACTGGTTCAGTGTTCGATTTACGGCAAGGATTGGGGGGGTCTGATCCCTCTAATTAAGACTTGGACCCCCCAAAAGAGGTAAAAACAACAGGTCGGGGGGGGTCGAAACATTTATATATCCTTCTTACCTGTAATTGTAAATATTACAATATATTTCGCATTGGTGGCGTCACTAGACACCAACCCTAGTGAAGCCACTGATGGGAAATCTATTGTAATATTTACGATTACAGGTAAGAAGGATGTATAAATGTTTCAACCCTCCCGACCAGAGGTGGGTAACCCGGCTTCAAAGAGTAAAAAGACTGACCATGTATTTGCTCCACCAACATGCACTAAACCACCTGATTACAATAATTAGTTCTCCTATCATGCTGAAGAGTTGTGCTAATTAGAATCAGCTGGTTTAGTGCATGGTGGTGGAGCAAATACATGGTCAGTCTTTTTACTCTTTTTTACTCTGGGGTTACCCATCTCTGCCCCCAACCTGTTGTTTTTACCTCTTTTGGGGGGGTCCAAGTCTTAATTGGGGGGGTCAGATCCCCCCAATCCCTGCCATAATTCGAACACTGCACTGGTTAGTCCAGGGTTTCCCAAGCCTGTTCCTGGAGATTTACCATCCTGTACATTTTCATTTCAGCCCTAATTTTACACATCTGTTACTACTAATTAGCAGATCAATGAAATCCCTTTGTTGAATAAGGGGTTCTTTGTTAAGGTCAGAGTGAAACCTACAGGAACAGGGTAGGGCAGCCCTGGGTCAGGGTATGGGATATTCAAAAAAACATACAAAATTCCTTTGTAAGAATAATAGGTCAATAGGTCATTGAAAGAAAAAAAATTTAGTTCCTCCAATGTCTTTTAAATACTGATGAATTTGATCAAAGGTCTTTGCATTAACTTTGTTAATTGAGCATCAATATAAGAATACAAGCAACTTAAAATGCTTCACAAATTAATTAAAAATACAATATAAAATACAAAGGGTAAAATAAGTGCAAAATCAAATGTCTATGGGAAGTACATAATACTACTTATGACACATCAAATGCCCTTTAATTAGAAATCTTATCACTTCCTCTTGCACCTGCGAAGGCAGGTAACCTTATATTGTCGGGTGATGTAATTACTGCTACTATCAGCAGAGACACTGATAACCTGGTATCATCTCTGCTCATAAATCGTTTTGAATGTGCGGGGTAATGTTTTCATGTAAATGTTGGCAGGTGAAATGCAAGAAGTTCTCCTGCGGGCCGAATGAGAAGTGTGAGGTAGCGGACGGAATGCGCAAGTGCCAGCCCGTTGGGTCGGGCGTGTGTGTGGCGTCCGGGGACCCCCACTACACCTCCTTCGACGGCTACCACTTTGACTTCCAGGGCACCTGCACCTACACCCTGGCCAAGGGGTGTGGCCTGGAGGGAACGCACCTGGTCCCATTCTCGGTGCAGGTGGAGAACGAGAGGTGGAGGCCTGCCTGGTGGAGTAAGGTCGCCGTCACAGAGCTAGTGGCTGTGGAAGTCTATGGCTACACACTGATCATGCGGGAGAACATGCGTGGCGTTTTGGTGAGTGAGAGGGGACCTCTGCCTTGGCTATGGAATTATTTTTAAGATATGTTATTTAATACTAAATTTATTTTAGGTGACCTAATTGTGTGACTTGTTTTTGTAAAACAATTGAATAACATGTTGATGGCCTGTCTTTTCATTAAATCCTCTTGTTTTTGGTTTATTTTAAGTGACTTGGACAAGCTTGAAAACCCATGTCCTAGAACACCTAATTTCTTTGATATTATTTTATTGCATATATCTTAATTGAGTCTTGAGTTCTGAGTGTAATTTTGCAGTTGTCCCTGTCTGAAACAAGAAAAATGCAACATTTATTCCCAGTCGTTGCGTAAGGACCAAGGTAGTAGAAAAACAAGTCGAGCAGTAGACAAACAGTTGTGAATAAATTTAGGAGAAAATAAATTGTACTGACAAGCTACCATCACCTCCCACCAAAACCAGGTCAATGGGGTGTTCAACAATGTACCACTAAATCTTAATGATGGAGCGGTGGAGGTCTACCTGGACGGCAGGGACTACACTGTGAAGACCAACTTTGGCCTCGTAGTGACCTATGACCTTGTGTACCACATCACTGTCACAGTCCCTGGCAACTACCGTGGGAAAACCTGTGGCCTGTGTGGAAACTTCAATGGAAATATGAATGACGAGTTCCGCCTACCTGACGGAAGGCTTGTCGGGGACGTCAATGTCTTTGGGGCAGCGTGGAAGGTGGCCATCCCTGGCGTAGTGTGTGATGATGGTTGCTCTGGCAACAACTGCCCCAAGTGCGACCCCAAGCAGAAGGAAGTCTTCCAGAAGCCTAGCTACTGCGGCATCCTCACGGATCCCAAAGGACCCTTTGCCGTGTGTCACGCCAAGCTGGACCCGGTCCCCTACTTCAATGACTGCATCTTCGACATCTGCACGTCCAATGGTGACCGCAAGGTGCTGTGTGACAGTGCCGCCTCCTATGCGCTCAACTGCCACATCGCCGGAGCCGACATCAAGAACTGGAGGACTCCATCCTTCTGTCGTAAGTGAAACCAAACCTGCATTCTGAACTAATGTATTGCAAAATATAACTTAAACTAATCAGGTTGGCTTGACCAAAACCAGCTTTCACAGTGGTCCCCTGGACTACGTTTTGAAAGCTCTGCCCTAACTTAAAGCCCGAGTCAAGCTGACAGTTTTGAGTGATCGGCACATGTTGCGATGAATTAGAATCAGAAGATAAGTGTCCAGTTCTGCTTTTGCCGGTGCTTTCCCCCTGCTCCATGCACTGTGTTCCTGTCATAGGCACTTCCGTGAGAAACGAACACGAACTGGTAATGAGCTAAAAGAAAATGCAGAGTAATGAAACAGAAATATTGCTAGCTTGATTCCTGTTTCAGAATTGACTGCATTTTCTGTTAATCAAATTATAAAAATTTGAGGTGTTTATTGGCAACCACACTGAAGCACTGCTCTCTGGGATTGCTGGCTCAATGGCTCAAGTCTCAGTTACTGCTGAAGGGCTGCTGTCTGTTTTTGCATGTAGAGGGTGTAGTTTTCATGGTTGTTAATGTGGACTGATATATTTACATAAGTGAAAGCCGTAGGTTCAAGCAAACAATTAGAAAAACTATAGCGACGTACAAATGCAACAAATGAGAGATGAATTTACCGATATCTGCATTTTCAGTTATTTCTTCCTTTCCAGAGAAAGGTTCTGTAAAACTGGAAAGCGTGATTCATTTTCAATCTGCAGACCTTCTGAGCATCTCAGATCTTTCCCCGTTCCAGCATTGTCCTGCCCGTCCAACAGCCATTACGAGAACTGTGTGGAAACCTGTGCCAACTCCTGCCCGGGCCTCTCGGTCATCGTCCAGTGCCCCAGCACCTGTGCAGAGGGCTGTGACTGCGACGCAGGCTTCCTCTTCAATGGGGAGAGCTGCATCCTGGCCGAGCAGTGTGGCTGCTATGACAACGGACGCAGCTACAAGGTGGGTTGTGGTTCTTCTGCATGTGTGCACTATCCCAGGTTCTCGATAATGACCAGATGGTCACCTTTTATGTTTCATTTCTCTGCTCTCCTCTCGACACCATAAAGTCACATTTGAGAGTTTTGTTATTTGTGAATATACATTGACAAGCGTGCCCAAAGGCAACCTGCGGCCTCTGTAATCGTTCTTGGCCGCAACTCTTAGTTAATATTCATGTGTAAATTTATGAAAATTTGAGCATCAACTGGAGAATAACGAAACCTTCTGGGTAGCATACATTACATTGCATTACAAAAACTTAGCAGATGTTCTTATCCTGAGTGACTTACTGAAGTGGAGAACATCAATGTAACTCTCAGGAATACAAAAATATAGTATTACCTGGAAGACACGACGGGCCATTAATAACCAATAAGTGGAAAAGACAAATTGTATTGTAACTAAAAACTAACACTAGACAGATAACATACAGTTGAGGCCAAAAGTTTACGTACACCTAGGCTAAAGACATTCAAACTCAATTTTTTACGACTCCACACATTTTATATTACCATACATTTCCAGTGTTAAGTCAATTAGGGTATCGATTTTATTTCCAGAAGAGGACATTTCAAAATAATAGCTAAGAGACAGATTTATTTCAGCTTTTATGAACTGTATCAGATTTTTAGTGGGTCAAAAGTTTACATACACTTTGTTAGCATTTGGAGGCATTGCCTTTCAATTACTTAACTTGAATCAAATGCTTGGGGTAGCCTTCGCATTACTTTGCCAGAATTTTTGCCAATTCCTCCAGACAGAACTGGTGTAACTCAGTCAGGTTTGTGGGCCTCCTTGCTCAGACATGCTTTTTTAGTTCAGTCCACAAATTTTCTATGGGATTCAGGGCAGCGCTTTGTGATGGCCACTCCAATACTTTCACTTTGTTGTCTTTAAGCCATTTTGTTACAACTTTGGAGGTATACTTAGGATCACTGGCTTGCTGGAAGATCCAGTTGCGACCAAGTTTTAACTTTCTAGCTGATGTCTTAAGGTGTTGTTGTAAGGTGTATTTCTAGATAATGCTCCTTCCTCATGATGCCATCTATTTTCTGAAGTGCCCTATTCCTTTTTCCAGAAAAACACCCTCACAACATGATGCTGCCACCCCCATGCTTCACAGCTGGGATGGTGTTCTTCGGATTAAAAGCCTCACCCTTTTTCCTCCATACATAGTTCTGATCATTATGGCCGAACTGTTCAATTTTTGTTTAATCTGACCAGAGAACACTCCTCCAAAAGGCTAGGCCTTCATCCTGGTGATCACCTGCAAACTTCATTCTGGCTTTTTTATGCTGGTCTTGGAGTAGGTGTTTCTTCCACGCACAACAGCCTTTCAGGCCATGGCGATGTAGGATTCCCTTAATGATGGATGTAGATAATTTGGTACTTGATGCCCCCGACTCCTTCACCAGTTCCTTTGTTGTTGTCTTCAGGTTCAGTTGAATCTTTCGGACCTAAGTGCGTTCAGCCCTGAGAGTTCATTTGTGCTTCCGTCCTGAATAATGCAGTGTCCCATGGTATTAAGGGCAAAAAGGTAGTGGCTCTAAAGGCAGGCCCATAAATACAGGCACAGGTGCCAATGAACTCCCAGTTAACTCCTAATTATGACAATTGGCCAATCAGAAGCTTCTAAAAAGTCATTACATCAATTTCTGGAATCTTCCAGACTGTTTAAAGATACAGTCAACTTGGTGTACGTGAACTTTTGACCCACTGGAATTCTGATATAGTGAATTAAAGCTGAAATAAATCTGTCTGTAATCGATTGTTTTAAAATGACCGTTGATATGAACAAAGTAGATGCCCTAATTGACTTGCCAAAAGAAATGTATGGTAACATCAAATATGCAGAGTTTGAATATATTTATCCTAGGTGTACATGTAAACTTTTGGCCACAACTGTATTTTTAAACAGGTGCAACTAGCATTATTCAAAAAAAAATTCCAAGAAAGAAACGATTATCTTGAAGGGTTTAGGAGCTATGGTGCAATCTGAATAGTCTCAATAGTTTCTGCTGTTGTAAATGCAGGGGGGGCCATCAGGGAGGAGGGAGGGGGCGACGAGAACCTGTGGCATTTCAGATCCAGGATGTGAGTCATGTGATCACTGTTGTTTGTGGGTTTCCTCAGCCAGGGGAAGTGGTGTACGATGACGACTGCAAGCAGGTGTGCACGTGTGATGCCGTTAAAGGCCTGAGCTGCCAGGCCCACACTTGTCCCAGCGGAACCAAGTGTCTCGTCAGGAAGGGGGTCAGGGCGTGCTTCAGTACAGGTAAGATCACAGGCTCAGAATCTCACCCAACAATCCTTACTGATGTGAAACTCACTCATCCTGCATCGCATTAAGTGCAGCCAGCTTCCAAGAGTGGTAGTTCAGGGGTTACGCGTGGGTTTGCAAAGGAGATTGAAGGTGCAAATCCTAGGTGGGTGTACTGCTGTTGTACTCTTCAACAAGGAGCATGCCCTGAATAGTTTCTGTAAGTTTCAGCTGTATCACTGAAAGATTTATTTTAAAAATTCATTATAAAGCATCAGATACACAAATGTATAATGTAATAATAAAGATCTACAGTCAACTTCAATGCAAATGAAACTGAAAATGTATTTCTAGATGAGAATAATCTCTCTTTGGTCTCATGCAGATCCTTGCAAGGATGCCAAGTGCCGTGTGAAAGAGACGTGCCAGGTAGAGAAGGGCGAAGCTGTGTGCGTACCCCAATACACCGGCACCTGCTGGGCCTGGGGTGACCCCCACTATCACACCTTCGACGGGTTCAACTATGACTTCCAGGGCACCTGCAAGTACACTATCTCCAAGACCTGTGGTGACGTGGCGGGCCTGGTGCCCTTCTCCATAGAGGAGAGGAATGACAACCGTGGCAGCACCGCCGTCTCCTTCGTCAGGGAGGTGGACGTGACTGTGTACGGCTACACTTTCACCATGATCAAGTATCAATGGGGCCAAATCATGGTAAGCACTCAAAGTTGGGGGCTTCCCTATAAGCAAACTCGTTATCAGGAAATGATGAGATTTCCCGCCCTAAATATCTTTCTGGGGGACCCATTGGAATCTGGATTTATTGCTGAATGTTCTCTCCTGGTTTCATCAATTAAGGCTCTTGATGGGTGTGCTCATGACATACCCAAGCCTTCTGACTTTGGTGGTATGAAAATTGGCGTTTTCTCACAAAAAAAACACATGCCTAATACTGCACTGCTGAACTCAAGCCAGGGCAGGCTGAAGGCTATGTGAGCTATGAAACCTTTAGCACAGAAAAGTGTAAGTGTTAGGTTTAGTCCTGCCACCTATGTTCCAGATCAAATGTTGCCAAATCAATAACAGCTCACATCTCAGAATTATTTCTACCATGAGTCAACCGTGTATGATGGAGGAGCAACAGCTCCTGAATGTGAATGCATGATCAATACGCTGCCCATGTGTAAGCCTAAGCCGACTGCTACTCAACGAACAGCTCACACACAAAGAACACATCAATCAGAGCTTGCAGTCAGCACAATAATATTGCATACCATAAGACTCAGCAGGGAGTCAAATCCAAATGAAAATGGACACCAGCACAATAAGCACAGGCCTACACAGCAGAGCAGTCACCTGCTTATAAGCCCAAGTCTGATACACTGAATAATCTAAATAATACATTTAATAACATTGCATTAACATTCCAAGTAGGTCAGGGCTTTAATAAAACACGACAAAGGTAGCCTACCAATTTAGAAACTCTTGCTTTTCAAGCTGAGAAGTCTGTAATGATATCACTAATATTCAGGGTGCTTAACAAGTCAGTTTCTAAGGACTTTAGAGTCAGATTGCTCAGCCTTTCTTGTACCACGGTGATCTCGTTATGTTCTTTATCAGTGAGTTTAGAAAATTAATGGTCCCCAGATGCTTATGTCACAGGCAAAGTTAAACAGATTCTCAAGGCAATGTCAACATTCGGCAAAATATGGGGTAATGTTCCTTTTTATAAGCTGTGTTGTAAAACTTCCTGTGCACCTTCTTGTAGCTCATTTGGCTGGTGGCTATGAGTGAAACGTGACATCAGCAGGGAATTGAGTGTGCAATCTAGCTAAGGTTTGGGCAATTTGCTGAAATCGTGAAATAGGTAACATTTGCAAAATTATGTTTATTATGGGATGCAGTGGATGTTTTCAGATATTAGTTTGAGTCTGCCCTCTTGGGTTCCCAGGCAAAGAGTGTAGGAGGTGTAGCTTGGCTTGATCACTAGTACAGTACAGAAATGATGAGGTGAAGTGAAGGTCTTGTAGCAGGTTACTGTGACAACACTCTCTGGCAATGCAACCCTCAAATGGAAAAAAAGACTTTGCCCTTGTCTAGGAGTTATTTTGCATTTAGCTGACTGGCAATTCATTTGCCTAGGAAATTAACTAGCTAGGTGGATACATGTATAAACCAAGTGGTTTTCATGAAACCCCAAAAGCAAGCTAGAATTCAAGTTATTCATTTGCTTGCTATCTATCTGCTATCTAACTTTGCTATTTCAGTATCCATTCAGCTTTGACTAACTACTTAGTTGTAGTGCTATACTTTTATTGAACAGACTAGTGACTTCATGCATTTTTATTTTGTTAATAACATTTTCATTTTGGGACCAGTCTGTGCTCCTTAATGTTTTGGGCCCCTTGGCAGCAGCCTCTGTAGGCTATTAGGATAAGACAGCCCTGCTACTGTCATAGTGGGTCTTTAAAAAGGAAAAAAATAAGGAAGAAATACTTCCATAAATACCATAATTGTTACAATGCAAGAATATTTGTGCTTTGTTCCAGCATAACACAGCAGTTTACAGTTTCCATATCCAAATATGCATGAACATAAATGTTTGACTGTTTGACAAACCCAAAAAATCACTTTCAACTTGTTTTAGTACATTGTAAAAGCACATCCATTTTCTCTTTGGGATATCTCTGAATACTCAAGAAACTTGTATTTTTGTCATTGAGGGTTTAAAGTAATCCATGTTTTTTAGATTAAATGTATTCAATCTGGATATTTGTCTGGCTACTAGACCAGACTAGTGGCTTAATTTTTTCCACCTTTCCTTATTTATTAATGACACAAATCCTTATTTAGAACATAAGGTCTTTTTTCCAATACTCACACAATTTTAATAACAGTAGATAAGACACTCCATGGCTATCGTAAGACAGTAAGTTAGTTAAATGAAGAGAGTTACTTCATTTTGAATATTCATTACATGTCAATTATTATGATGACAAGTAAGGCAACCAAAATGATTATTTTCTGTTAACACAACACAACTATGAGTTGAGTTTGAGGAATCTGGCAATCCTTTCTGTCTCACAGGTGGATAATGAGTTATTGAACCTCCCCCTGGAAATGGGGCAGAATCTGGTGACGGTGACCCAGTGGGGCTACACGATGGTGCTGCTGACGAACTTCGGCCTGCGCGTGTCCTATGACGGAGTCTCCATAGTGATCATCCAGCTTCCCAGCAGTTACTATGACAGCGTGTGTGGCCTGTGCGGCAATTTCAATGGCGATTTCAAGGACGAGCTCCGCAACCCCGCTGGACAACCCGTCCCCTCCATCATCGACTGGGGCAAGAGCTGGAGGGTGCCGGACCCCCAGGACCCCAACTGCTGGGACAACTGTCAAGTAGGCTGCCCCACCTGCGATGGTAACCTCCTGAAGCTCTACGAGACGGAGGCCTACTGCGGGGCCCTCACCAACAAGGTGGACAGCGTCTTCCAGAAGTGCCACGACAAGGTGGATCCAAAGACCTTCATGGAGAATTGCGTCTATGACGTGTGCCTCCACAAGGGCGACAAGAAGATGCTGTGCCAGGCACTCACTTCTTACAGCGAGATGTGCCTGAAGGAGGGCATCGTCCTGAAGGACTGGAGGACCAAGTTTGGCTGCCGTAAGTGTTGGGGGGAGGGGGCGCATCTGATGAGATAAATACTTATGTGAAGGGTAATACAGAAAGACTGTTTGCACATCCAGTTTGAGTATTTATGATGCAAACTCAACACAAAGCTCCAGGGTCAGAATGAGAACCGGTTGTTTTTATTGCTCGATTTAATGGTGTCAAATGTAGGAAGGCCATTTTCCTTTTTCATGTTTATCCTTGACCTGGTACAAAAATTGCCCAATACCTTTATTTAGCCAAATGGTATACATTTTATATACAATGGTATACATTTCTTTTTGTACGTCGCTTTGGATAAATGAATGTAATGTAATGTAATGTAATTTTAGTTACTCCTGATTAGGTGCAAAGGTGAAATATTAAGAGATTTTGTTAATGTCCACATTTGCCTCTGATTGGTGGCATGTATACCTCAGCTTTGACATGTCCTATCATAGTCAAGGAGTCAATTCCTCTTTACTTCATATGTCCATAATGGTCCATGAGGATTTTTGGTTTGGATTTCAGGCCTTTTCTTTGTCCCTGGTTCCCACAGCTATGAGTTGCCAGCCCCACAGTCATTACGAGGCCTGTGCCAGCCCCTGCCCCTTAACCTGCCCGATCACGAAGCAGGACCGTCCGGTCTGCCAGGGGGTATGCTCCGAGGGCTGTGTGTGCGATACAGGCTACGCCCTGAGCGCTGGCAAGTGCGTGCCCGCCAAGGAATGCGGCTGCTCCTACCAAGGGCGCTACTATGAACCCGGTCAGAGCTTCTGGGGCGATGAGGGCTGCCAACAGCTGTGCATGTGTGACCAGGCCCTGGGCATGGTGGTGTGCCGCCCGGCGGGCTGCAAGGCCACCGAACGATGCGCGGTGGAGGGTGGAGTTCGCGCCTGCCGCCCACTCAGCTACTCCACCTGCACGGCCACCGGTGACCCCCATTACCTCACCTTCGATGGCCGACGCTTCAACTTCCAGGGCACCTGTGTCTACCAGCTGGTGGCGCTGTGCTCCAAAGACCCAAGCCTCACAGCCTTTGAGGTGACAGTGCAGAATGACCACCGTGGGAGCAAGGCGGTGTCCTACACCAAGGTGGTGACGGTGCAGGTGTACGGAATTACCATCATGATCAGCAAGGATTACCGTTTCAAGATCATGGTGAGCAGCCGGAAGAGCATGGGAAAAGGTGGCAGCGTTTGTGTGTCTGTGGTACCGATTAACCTCTTCTAATCGATCACAGATTTTTCCATTTGCTTCTAATTTGAAAACCGCTGTGGCTACACCTGCTTTCCAAGACTCCTCTGAAGGCCCTCAGGACTGAGTTTCTTTAGCTAATTATTTAAGTGGAATTTTCGGGGGTCTGGCCAAATGGAAACAGCTGCTAAAATTTTGAAATGATTAAATTGCACCTTTACAAGCAAAATTGCTTTATCCCTTCTGTGCTATGTGCAAACTGTTGAAAAGAGAGTATTGAAACATTTAAACATTTTCAGCTCTCTTTTGAAGGTCCTTTTTAATCTGCCATCATCTCTTAATTAATCAACTCCAGCAGTTCTGCTTCCAAGTAAAGGATTTTGTTTTGGGGGGTGAAAGGCTGTCTGGCCTATAAAGCATATAGTGACTAATGTAGTAGTCACTTAGTCAAGTACATATCATACAGTCCTGCAGATCCCTGAGAATGACTAACAATGTTGTTCACCAAACATGCCTCACTTGAAAGAAGAATTTTGTTTTGACTGTTTGTGAAAATCATTTTTTTGTTTCCACCTGTCAGTAACATTCTGAAAATTTTCTGGAGTCAAAAAATGTGTTGTAGTAAGTGCTACTTTTCCCCTGTTTGGTTCTCTCTCTTTCTGACCAGGTGGATGGCCAGTTCACCTCCATGCCATTCCAGTATGAAGACAAGTTGGTGGTGTTCCGCAGCGGCTGGATCGCAGTGGTGGAGACGGCGTTCGGCATGCGGGTGACCTTCGACTGGAACAGCGTGGTGACCGTGACCCTCCCCAACACCTACCAGGGTGCCGTCTGCGGCCTCTGTGGCAACTACAACCAGAACCCTAGCGACGATGGAACGCTGCGCGATGGGCAGGCAGCAGCGAGCGAGTCCCAGCTTGGGGAGAGCTGGAGGGTAGGCGTGGTTCCTGGATGCACCTCCGGCTGCACGGAGCCCGAGTGCAAGGCCTGCTCCGACTCCCAAATCGACGCCTACCGGGCCCAACGCTACTGCGGAATCATCGCCAACAAGACTGGGCCCTTCCGTGACTGCCATGCCCGAGTGAACCCCGCTCCTTACCTGGAGGACTGCGCGTTCGACGCCTGCCACTTTAAAGGCCACCATTCTGCTGTTTGCGAGGCTGTTGCTGCCTACGTGTCCGCCTGTCAGAGTGAGGGTGTGGCCATCCAGTCCTGGAGGAGTGATTCTTTCTGCCGTGAGTCTGGTCTAATCATCTGACCAGTAGGGTTTCTACAGTGCAGAAAACCATTTTCTTTAAAGAAATCTGAAAAAATTTCTTATACACAAGTAATAATGAATACAAGGAATATTCATTTGCACATAGTGTTTTAAATCATTCTTATTGTGAGATAACCTTGTCAGAAGAATAGTTTTCCAGAGTGTAGATCTTATTTAAATTATCTGAAGTGGAAACGTTTGCAAGTTTTATAATGCTCAAGAGCTGTTGTAATGTCAGTGTTGAACATGCCAGAATGACCTTTGAGTCCCACTATTCATTCACTCCAAATGTCAAAACGTTTTTAAAAGTTTCACTAATTCAAAGGGTTAACATCAAGGGCAGTGTTGAACACAGAAGAATGAATTTGACCTTTTGTGTCACCTCCCCCTCCCTCCTGTAGCGGCCTCCTGCCCCAAAAACAGCCACTACGAGCTCTGCTCCTCGGGCTGCCCCGCCACCTGCGCCAGCACGTCCGCGGCCGCCCGCTGTCAGCTGCCCTGTCGGGAGGGCTGCCAGTGTGACGAGGGGCACCTGCTGAGCGGGGATGCCTGTGTTCCCGTGGCCGAGTGTGGCTGCTCTTACGGCGGGCGCTACTACAAGAAGTGCGAGGTGTTCTACCCCCTCGGCCAGTGCCAGGAGCAGTGCAAGTGTGGAGAGAACGGCGCCATCGAATGCCAGAAGTTCAAGTGTGGCCCCGGTGAGGCCTGCAAGGTGGTGGGCGGAGTCAGCGGGTGTCACCCAGTGAGAGAGGGAAAGTGCGTGGCCTCCGGTGACCCTCACTACATCTCATTTGACGGGCGGCGCTTCGACTTCCAGGTAGGGTTGGGGAGGTGTTCCTGCCTCATTACATTGGCTGCCAGTTACTTTCAGAATAGACTTCATTTATGACACTGAAAACACTGTGTAGCCAAGCCTCTGAGCACATGTAGAACTGCTGACTCCTACTCCGCCTGATCAGAATCTCCAGTCCTCATATAAAAGACATTATTTTTGTACATCTGATATGAGCCATTTAAAAAGGAAAGGTGACAAAGCCTTTGCTGTGCAGCCTCCTGCAATGTAGAGCTGCCTAAAGCTGAACACAATCATCTGTTTCCTTTAAGTCTCTTATACATAAGTCACAGATTTCATTATTATTGATTATGTTACTATTGATTATTGACAGCATTTGCGATGCACAGTATCCATATCGAAACCTAATCGTGATTGGGTCACCTGCTTTGTTTTTTTAGTGTGTGTCCCAGTAATTAAGTGAAGGCAGAAAAAATGTATGGGATGTTGCTTGGGAAATACGAGACAATGGCTGTTCTGTACGGGACATAAGCCATTATTTTAATTTGCCCCCGCTACTTCCAGGGCACATGCGTCTACACTCTGGCCAAGGTGTGTGACACGGACGGGAAGCGACTGGTCTTCTTTACTGTGGAAGAGAGCAACGAGAAATACGGCAATGGCAAGGTTGCTGTTACCAAAGCGGTGGCGGTGGTGGTCTACGGCTATGTCATCACCATTGAGCAGGGCCTGCGATGGAGAGTGATCGTGAGTTAACCGCCATTTTGTTTCGTTTGTTTATTTTAAATTAAAAATAAGAATACGGCATGTGACCTGTAAGTTCTGTCAAAAGCAACTTATAAGAAAAATCTATTCATCTGTGTCTGCAGAGGCAAATTGAACTGATTTTTCTGGATGAAACACTTCCTCTTATTATCAATGCAGGCCATCTTACAAAATGTAGAATACTGTGTAATGGCAACTAACCAATTTTGTTCCCCAATATTGCTCTGTGTTCTCAGTCACAATATTTAAGACATAACAGAACATTTTGGAGTATTGTTTCTCACATACAGACTACAGATTCACACGTACATACATACGAATATGCGTAAGTCAAGCCTGCACCAAAATTTATCAGTCCACTCCCATCAGTGTAAGAAAGTACATATATTTATTGTGGACTAAGGTTTCACATGTGATACACATTAGAAATGAGAGAGAAAACACTTTAGGGTGAGGATCAACGTATGAATAACTGAAGTTCCCCTTAAACCAAATAATACATGAATATATTCACTTCTCAATTCAAGAAATGCAATTAATTTTGAATGAAACTAGTACAAGCCTAATTCGAGAAGAAAACGTGACCGTCATCAAATACAAATTGCTTTACACAAGAACTATCAGAACAGTATTTTATGATTGTAATTAATTTTCTATTAAAATAAATTTCTGAAACCCTATAATCACATCCTTTTCTGCAGTGCATTTCATAAAGGGATGCTGATATCAGTTCAGCACTAAAATAATAACTCTTCTGATATTTTTTGTTTCCCATGGTTTATGCTTAATTGACCAAGTGAGTGATATGTGAATTTAATCAACAAATACCATTAGATCAACACTTCTTCACCAAAACAACATGAAATAATTTGATACCCTTATCCATATAATGGTACCCTCTGTCACACATTTGAGGGACTATGTAAAAAAAAAATAGTGACTCCCTTGGATCTGAGTGCAAAAAGAAGGGTTACCTGGGTTTTTAAAAAATGAACTGCAGAATCAGAGGATGAGCACGGCTGAAAAACAGAGAGATTTAAAGCTACAGACTAAACTTCATGTAGAAGAAGACTGATGTTTCAATGACTGCCATGGCTTCTTTAGATTCAGGCTTGAACAGATTTCCTCATTCTTAGTAGCCTTCAGTTAGGATAGTCTTTATTTTCTGTTGAGTGTTATTTTTGTCTTGTAAATGATTGCCTTCGCTGTGCATTCAGCCATTCCAACAGCTAGGCTGAAGTGTCTATTGTAGAGTGGAGGCAGTGCTTCTATATGGATCTGCATGCCTTACTGCATGCATTCAGACCCTTGTTGACCTGTCTGGTCTGCTGAATGATGCAGTGTCGCCTCTGTCAGTTTCCTTCGAGAGTCGTTACCTACTTTCTCTTTCGCGGACCAGGTTGATGATGAGGAGCTGAACCTGCCACTGTCTCTGGATGAGGGCCGGATCACCGTAAACCAGGAGGGCAGCAACATCATCGTGCGCACAGACTTTGGTCTGCGAGTGCTGTACGACACCGTGTACTATGTGGAGGTGGTGGTGCCCTCCACCTATGAAGGAAAGATGTGCGGCCTGTGCGGGAACTACAACGGCAACAACAATGACGACTTCCTGTTGCCGAGCGGCCAACAGGCAGGCAACGTGGACGATTTTGGCAAGGCCTGGACCGTGGACCTCCCGGGGCTGGTTTGTGCGGGTTGCGGGGGGCAGTGTCCCGTCTGCAAAGAGGCCGAGGCAGCCAAACACAGCCAGCCCGACTCCTGTGGCATCATTGGCTTGGACAGCGGACCTTTCCGGGCCTGCCACAGCAAGGTGGACCCAAAGCCCTACCTCCAGCACTGCGTGTTCGATGTGTGTGCCCTGGACGGGGACCAGGGAATCCTGTGCAAAAGCGTCCAAGCGTATGCCATCGCCTGCCAGCATGCCGGCGCCGAGATCCGGCCCTGGAGAACCGCCTCCTTTTGCCGTGAGTCTAACAGGGGTGGAGCCTCTCTCAGCCTGCTCTTTTAAGTGGAGATGAAAGGGTTTTGTGCATTTTGCGGTGATGCGGATTTCTTCGTTTCAGAGCTGGCTGTGCTGGTTGATTGAGTAGTTTTTATA
Organism: Anguilla pacifica; assembly: GCA_039654925.1. NCBI lineage: Eukaryota > Metazoa > Chordata > Actinopteri > Anguilliformes > Anguillidae > Anguilla > Anguilla pacifica. The sequence goes on along the minus strand of CM077284.1, from coordinate 90,373,849 downwards.
CATTCACTTTTTTGGGGGGTGGAAGAGGGAGGTGGTCATTCTGCACTCTATTTCAAAATCCACACATGCTGATAACTGTTGATACTGTTGGCTTGGTAGGTTGTCAGTCAAGCGAATAGGTTTTTGTCTTTTTTTGTACGGTTATAATAACGTAACTAATCTCGTAAATGGTGCCGGAGAGCTCTTAAACATAGAAATCCTGTCAGATCTTCCTTTCCTGCTGAATTGGAGCTATGGATCACAGGAACAGAACTGAATCAGATTTTCTTCCCAATTAAATAATTAAGAGCACAGGTTTTCATGAAACCTAAAACTGGTACAGCCCCTTTGGCTCACCCCTATTCTGTGAGGAGGGGGATATCACTCCTAGAAGAATGTGTCAATGGCGCCATTTGACGGGAATGTTCCAATGAGCCCCCTTAGAGACACATTAAATTCCCTTTAAATCTGCCTTCCATGCTGGACTGGTACGTAAAATAAAAATCTTCCCGTATGACTGTTCCCCCAGGAACAATGGACATAATAATGTGGGAGAAGCACAGCATGAGGCACTGCACATTTCAGCAGGGCTAACTGCAAAATGGCCTTCACTCTGGAAAGCTGTAATGCCTCAGACTGTCAATGTCTCTCCCACCACCTCTTTCTCTCTCTCCTCTTTCTCTACTCTCACACTCTCTCTCTTTCTGCTCCCTCCAGCGGCCTCATGCCCGGCGAACAGTCACTACGAGGTGTGTGCAGACACCTGTGGGACCACCTGTGCCAGCCTGGCTGGCCCTGGCACCTGCTCCAACACCTGTTTTGAGGGCTGCCAGTGTGACCCTGGCTTTGTCTCTGATGGCGACAAGTGTGTGTCCATGGATACCTGTGGGTGCATCTACGAAGGCAGATATGTGAAGGTGGATTCATCTCTCTTTCTCCCCCTCTCTTCATCTCTCTTTCTCCCCCTCTCTTTCCTTCTCCATTCCTCCCTTCTTTGTTTCCCACCGGCTTTGATTGATTTATTTACTAATTGACATTGGTGAAACAAAAGTCACTGAATTCTTTTTGTTTTGTGGTTTATCACTCCATTAAGTAACACATTTGCTCAAATGATAGGAGCTGACACTATTTTGTCCTGAACTACATATATGTTGTACTTTAGCAGCCATTTTTAATTACTTTTTAACAGATTTAAAAAGTAGGTTTATTGGAATGTTTTTTCAAAATTCTAAGTCGATGTTCTGGAACTCTATTGATTTCAATTACCAGTAGTGATTGTTACATTAACATTAGAATTTTCAGTTACGAACAGTCTAATCACATATTTGTGAGCTTACACCTTACAGGATTTTAAATATAATGGTTATTTTCACTCAGAACATATATGCAAATACATAGCAGTGACGTGAGTTTGTTTTGTCTCTGCCAGTCTGGCCAATCGGTTGTGAGCAAGGACTGTGACTCAGTTTGTACGTGCCACCCCTCGGGGGCGGTGCTCTGCAAGAAGCTCCAGTGCGGCAGCGAGGAGACCTGTCGCGTTCAGGATGGGGTGAGGGGCTGCCACCCTAAAGAGGGCATCTGCTCTGTGAAACCCGGGGGCCAGTTTGCCTCCTTCGACGGCTTGGCGGGGACGACGAGCCAGCTCGGGGCCTTTGAGATGGCGGCGCTCTGCGACCAGAACTCGGCAGAGTGGTTCCGCGTGGTGGTGGACGTCCGGCTGTGCGAGACGGGAGGGCGGTCCGCTGTGGCTGCCGTCTACGTCTTCTTCAAGGACACGGTCATTGCTGTCAACAGCCAGCGGGAAGCCTGGGTGGGTGGCTGCTGTCGGCCATGGGTGTGGGTGTGGAAGTAGAACTGTAGACTTAGCTGAGATGAGCATGTGTTTGGAACAAGTCGTGCGTGATAATGGTCTAGCCCATTTTTTTGGTTCTGTTTTGACCTTTAAAAAAATCACCAAGCAGATGCAAAAAAACACAGATGTGGTGAGTTAACTGTGAACCACCGCTCTCCCCCAATCACCCCTCAAATTGTATGTAGAGACTCTGATGTCAGGTAGTAATGTGATCACACTGACCAGAGCCTCGCAATTCTCCTCTTCCTGTTGCCCCCACACAGGCTAACGGCAGGAAGGTGTCTCTGCCCAGCACGCCGGTAAATGACCTGTCTGTCCGCGTGACTGACAGAGCGGTGTTGGTGGAGCGGTGGTCATCGATGCGCGTGTCGTACTCCTTCACCCAAGAGGTCAGGGTGACTGTCAGCGTCCACCTGGCCGGCAAAGTGTGCGGCGCCTGCGGCAACTTCAACGGCAACGCCAAGGACGACATGACCACTGCTGCCGGCAAGGTGACCGTCAGCGTGTCCGAGGTCATCGGGTCCTGGCGTGCCGGCGATTTCTCTGGCTGGTGAGTGTGCCGCAGAGCGGGGGTTTCCAAACTGCACTGGAGAACCGCGGGGTCTGCCGGTTTTTTCTCACTAGACAGAGCTGGCCACTCCTGTTGCAATGGCTATTTACCTTATTGTTACTACTCTTGCTGAAAATCAGAGTCATAACTTCTCATCTCTGGCCCCTGCTTCTTTATCTGCAAAGTCATTTAATATACTGTTGTGCTTTTTTGCTGACCGTTTGTACACTGCGTCTGTATGAAAGAAGGTACACGCATCTGTCACACAGTGACTCTTTTCTGTTTGTGACTATCCACTGAGTGTAATTTAAGCCAAGCTTCTGCACTGCTGTGATCTGTTTTTGTTTGAGTCAAAGAACCTAGCCACTGGCTGGCAGCAATCACTGGAGACTGTGGGAGAATGTACGTGAGTGAGTGGTTCATTGTACGTGTTTGTACTTGCGTGTGGGTCCGTGTGTATGTGGCTCTCTCTCATTCTTTCTGTGTGCACGAGTGTGTCTGGGTGCATACGTGCATGTGGTTCTCTCACTCTGCAAGCCTGTGTGAGTGCACGTGTGTCTACATAAAAGCATGTGTGCATTAGGGCCGTCAACCTTGGCCAGAAATGAAAATTTGAATATTCCTTCAAAAAAAAAAAAAAAGGGCCAAAAGTTTACATGAGCCTTGGATATTCAAATTCAGTTTTTCACAACTTTGTACAATTTGTTACCATACATTTATTTTGGCAAGTCAATTGCGGCATCTACTTTGTTCACATCAGAGGTCATTTTAAAACAATTGATTAGAGACAGATTTATTTCAGCTTTAATTCACTATATCAGAATTCCAGTGGGTCAGAAGTTTACATACACCAATTTGACTGTCTCTTTAAACAGTCTGGAAGATTCCAGACATTGATTTAATGATTTTTAGAAGCTTCTGATTGGCCAGTTGTCATAATTAGGAGTTAATTGGGAGTTCATTGGCACCTGTGGCTGTATTTACCTTTAGAGCCACTGCCTTTTTTCCCTTGACACCATGGGAAAATCCATGCAACTCAGCCAAGACCTCAGAAAAAAAACTGTGGACCTCCACAAGTCCAGTTCCTCCATAGAAGCAATTTTCAAACAACCGAAGGTACCACAAGCATCTGTACGAACAACTGTATGCAAATATAAAAATCTTGAGACCACACAGACACTGCATTGTTCAGGAATGAGCCACAAATTAACTCCCAGGGCTGAACGACCTTTGGTCCAAAAGGTTCAACTGAATCCCAAGACAACAACAAAGGAACTGGTGAAGGAGTTGGAGGCATCAGGTACCAAAGTATCTACATTCACCATTAAGAGAATCCTATATCGTCATGGCCTGAAAGGCCATGTCGCACAAGGAAGAAGCCCCTACTCCAAGACCGGCATTAAAAAGTCAGAATGAAGTTTGCAGGTGATCACCAGGATGAAGACCTAGTCTTTTGGAGGAGTGTTCTCTGGTCAGATGAAACAGAAAATTGAACTGTTTGGCCACAATGATCATACATAGTTGACATAATATGCAATTGCATGCGTGTGTGCGTCTGTATGTGCGTGTGTGTGCATGTTTGTGCGTCTCTTGCAGTCCAGCCTGTGTTGCATGTGCTGTGTGCTTCTGCCTCATGGCTCTTTGCTAAACAGTCACGGGAATCTTGACCATACTCCACGTTCTCACCCTCTCAGCTTCTCTTTCATTCCCAATCCTTCCCTTTGCACTTGCACCACAAAATGCTCCTGCTTTTATCCTCATGAGCCAATCTGCTGCCTGTCTTAACCAGCTCAGCAAAAACACCATTACATCCTCTCAATAGACCTGCAGTCCTTCCTCTGTCTTTCATCACTTGTGCAACACATCTCATGTACAGCGGCCTACAGCAGTGGCTCACAGACTCTGTCCTGGAAACCCAGTATGTGTTCTGTTTCCTGAGATTGGTTGCAGCAGAACCAGGCATGTCCACTGGACCGAGTTTCAGAACCACTAGCTTACAGTATTGCACAGATGAGCACCATGCAAAAGGTCCCTTAAAAGCAAGCATATCGTGATCATCATTATTCTTCTCCTTTGTTCCAGTGGCCTGTGAGACTATCAAGGACAGCCAGGCTGCTGGAACCACCCACATCTGACATCACCGACTAAGCCGCCTCTTGTAAAGCAGTAGGCTTGTCACTTTTTCAGTCTATTTTGGTTTCCCCACCTGAGGGTCTTGTTTCAGAACTCTTCTCATTTATCACTATGTAAGGAGTAGGTAGGGCAGTGATTGGATGGAGTTTTATTGTACATCGTTTTTAACTAGGTTTTCTAATTGCATGGGGGTAGTGGACCTTAATTTTTCATTTTCTGTCTTGAATTTACTGAGGTGGTAATTTCTTTTACTGTTTACTGGAACTAACAAATAAAGGGATAAATTCCACTGAACCAGCTCCTTTTTTAAAAAGACATCACTGTTATAAAATCTGAACTTGTAGGTTTAAACAGGGTTCCAGCATGTCAGGTCTCCAAATGTGAGAAGTATGTGTTTTCATATTTCTTTATACTTCATTGCAAAAACTGATCTGGAATCAGAAATAAGCATGTCAATGACCACGTCTTCAAATTTTAAAAATGAAGACTGAACTTTTTATATACTGTACCTGTAGTTTGATCATGACCTTGGGTAATATAGTCATAGATTTTTGTTTAACATAGATGCCTTCTATTTAAATTCCCATTCAACAGATTTTGTTACCCTAACAGAACAAACTGAAACGTGGATGATGTTTCCACCTAGTGGACATACTAACAATTACAACAGTGAACATACAAGACAACCTCCAGACATATCCATGCCGTGTATTTGCCCTCAAGTTACTAAATATACACACTTCACAAGTTAGGCTATATCAATTGTGGTACGTATAGATGTCACTTTTGAGATATAAAATTGTGTATTAACAGACTCTGAGGACACAGTGAAAATCTGGGGAAGAAAAATGGGCCACCAGGCTCAGCCAGGGCACTCAAAAAGTCATGGAGGCCAGGAGTCTCTGCTGCTCTTTGTGATTTCCTTCTGACCAGTAGCCAATTTATACCCTGGACACAGGCTTAAATTTACTGAAGGTTAGTCATATTTAAACTCTGATCAGAGTGTTCATGCACATATTCCCTCAGCAACAATATCTTGGGTTCAAGTTCTGTAAGGTTATGGAATTCTTTGTCTTGCACTATAGGCAAGAAAACTGCAAACACTTGCCATTTTATCTCTTAGAAAACATTGACCTACTTGCATATTTTCATTTCAAGACCTGACAGTGTAAATAAAGTCACGTAGGCTCAGCTCAGTCTTCGAAGGCAACTGGAAGATCTGAGCACCAACAGGAAGAGTCTGAGCTGACACAGAAATTTTGCTTGTTTATTTCCCCCCTCCTGGGGGTCTGCCAGCCTTGTCGCTTTAAAATCTTTCTGGAATGTTCCTCGGGGTCATTCTGGCATGACAGGACAACGGCTTATTCACAGACACTATAACTGCAGACGTTTCACCGCTGAATTGCCTCACACACCCTTTATTTGGAACGTTTGACCCCCGTTCTCCTTGTTTGGCATGCCAATTCCAGATGTGTGTGTGTGTGTATACACTCACCGGCCACTTTATTAGGTACACCTTGCTAGTACCTTGCTGTAGCCCATCTGCTTCAAGGTTCAACGTGGTGTGCGTTCAGAGATGCTCTTCTGCATACCTCGGTTGTAACGAGTGGTTATTTGAGTTGCTGTTGCCTTGCTATCAGCTCAAACCAGTCTGGCCATTCTCCTCTGACCTCTGCCATCAACAAGGCATTTTCACCCAGAGAACTGCCGCTCACTGGATATTTTCTCTTTTTCGGACCATTCTTTGTAAACCCTAGAGATGGTTGTGCGTGAAAATCCCAGTAGATCAGCAGTTTCTGAAATACTCAAACCAGCCTGCCTGGCACCAACAACCATGCCACGTTCAAAGTCACTTAAATCACCTTTCTTCCCCATTCTGATGCTTGGTTTGAACTTCAGCAGATCGTCTTGACCATGTCTACATGCCTAAATGCATTGAGTTGCTGCCACGTGATTGGCTGATTAGATATTTGCGTTAACAAGCAGTTGAACAGGGGTACCTAATAAAGTGGCCGGTGAGTGTATACCCATTGCATTGGAGGGATACATTTTATGCACAGCTGGTACACACAGAATGCAGGTGCCCGTTTGACCAGTAGGGGGTGCTGGTACACAATCAGGTACTGGTTGCATCTGAAATCTCCAGCCCCGGCACCTAGTAAAAACCTTCACCTGGTCCATATGCAGTAACTCAGAACAGTAAAATTAGGAAGAAAGGTGGGGAGAAAGCTTAAGACTTAAGAGCATGCCTGTTTTACTTAGTAAAGCAGGCTTATTCTGTGTGTGGTTCACTGCTAAAGGGTAAGTTACTACATACAGTGGATTGATTACCTTGCAAGCTCAAAACATGTTTTGCTTAGTTGAATGTTTTGAGGTAATCAGTCATTGTTCACAATACATTTGACAGTTAATTGCATATCATGTCTGACTGATGAGGACGTACACATCCGCACTTGGACAAAGGTTTAGTCATTTTTCCACAGCTTCTGACTGCGAATCATATGTAACCATTTATCCAGTTTAGCTTGTTAGCAGTTTTTAATGCAAACAAGATAATCTGAGGCCATAACTTTAACCCAATATGGTGTTAGATCACAAACATTGAAAATAATAACATCCTAAGGGATAGCCAACAAGGGAAGGTCATGCCTGACAAACCTTCTGACATTCTTTGAGGAAACTACCAAGTGTCTGGATGAGAGCAAGGCTTATGATAATATATACTTAGATTTCCAAAAGGCATTTGATAAGGTGCCACATGACAAACTCATTATCAACATGAGGACAGTAGGAATTACAGGAGGCATTTCAGAGTGGGTTCGGAACTGGTTACGAGATAGAACACAAAGGGTAGTAGTAGGAGGGATATTATCTGAGCAGGGTATTGTGGGAAGTGGAGTTCCACAGGGATCGGTGCTGGGTCCACTGCTCTTCCTCATTTACATAAATGACCTTGACATGGACATTGAAAGTACACTTGTTAAATTTGCAGATGATACAAAACTGGGAGGTTTAGCCAACAGTTTGGAATCTACTAAAGTAATCCAGGAGTATTTAAACAGAATCCAGAAGTGGGCAGAAACCTGGCAAATGAAATTCAATATATCTAAATGTAAAGTTCTACATGTGGGGAATAAAAACATAGGGCAGGATTACTTTATGGGTGGTACAAAATTAGAATGTACACATGTAGAAAAAGACTTGGGAGTAATAGTTGATCAACGCCTATCAGAGTCTGATCAATGTGCTGTAGCAATAAAAAAAGCCAACAGGATGCTGGGATACATAGCCAGGAGTATTGAGTATAAATCTAAGGAGATCATACTCACCCTATACAATACCCTTGTCAGACCACACTTAGAGTATTGTGTGCAGTTCTGGGGACCGTACTACAAGAAAGATATAGAGGCGCTGGAAAAGGTCCAAAGACGGGCAACCAGATTGATTCCGAGTATAAAAGATAAGTGTTATGAGGAAAGGCTTGAGATGCTTGGACTTTTCAAGCTTATTAAAAGGAGACTTAGGGGTGATTTGATTGAGACTTTGATTGAGAAATTTATTAAAGGGCTTAACAGTGAACTACAGGAAATTATTCAAGTTGAGTTCAGTTAGCAGAATGAGGGGGCATAAATGGAAACTGGCAAAGGGTAAATTTCACACAGACGTTAGGAAATATTTTTTCACACAGAGAGTGGTCAATGTGTGGAATAGCTTGCCTGGACATGTAGTGGAGGCAGAAAAACTTGGGGTATTCAAGGCCCGGCTTGATACAGTGTTAGATACTATTTAGCTTTTAGGTAAGCTAAGCATTAAGTACAGTTTAGTGGTAGGAATAGACGAGCAGTGTTGGGCTGAATGGCCTGTTCTCATCTTACGTCATGTTATGTTATGTTACAAATCATCACCCACCAAGTTACAGGTCAGCATGGCTTGCACACAATGTACTTGGAGAACTCAAGGTCATGAACAAACAGCACCACAAATTCTGATTGCAGATTTCAGAGTCACGCCCTTCTAACCATATAGAATCCCAAATAAAGGTGTAACTTGTTCATCAAGAAACTTTCTCTCGGTTCCTGCATCTCCACACACCCAGCCTTAGTGCAAAAATTGTTTTTTGCTACAGCTTATTTTCACTCAGTTCATTCAGTTCAATCATCACTATAATTAAACATAAGCAGTGTATAATGCCCAATTGCCTCTGTAAGCTCACATACAGTGGCAATATGTACAGGCTACCTGTCCAGTCAACACATACAGCAAATGCAAAAATGTATTACAAACTATAGATGTACAGGTTGTCTGCTTTCATTAAGGAAACACTTAATTATTTACTATGTATTCGGACTATGATTTTATAGCTTCAGTGACAAAAAATAATTGTGTATGAATCCCCTGCTAAAAATTCTATTTTAAACCAGCCTAAACTGGTCTAAGCTGTGTTTTTGACACTTTTAGCCAACCTATATATTCCACTAAACAACCAGTTGACCACCAGGTTACTCTACAATCTTTGACCAGCTATGACCAGCTAGAAGTGTTGAAAACACATCTTAAACCATCTTAAACCGTGGAATCCCATCTGCTCTAGGCTGCCATTTTCAGCAGGATCTTGTCTATTAAAAGCCGGACAAACGTTTTACAGTATAAAAACGAAAGTCACTCATAAAAAAAGTTATGTACTCTAGTACACATCTTTAATAAACCCATTTGATACTTACTGAAATTCGTCTTCCTGCAAAATTACTGCTATAAAAATCATTCCAAGTTACAAGAAAGTAGGCCTATCATTGTGCCAGCAATGGCTGCCCATAAGCATAGAAACTGTGTGCAGGGATAGCGCAAGATGATGCTGCGTTGGAAGTATTCCTAATTTTAATTAGTGAAATTACATAATCACCTTTCTATTTATGCAAACTTACTAAATACAAAATTTTTACTGCTCCATTTTTCCACAGACAACATTTCTGCACAATAACGAATACACTTTACATTGTTTGTTTACGGACACATTTTATAACGAGGGACAGAAAGAACCTATTAAATTGTGTTAAATACTCAAAACTCGTCAACTGTCACTGAGGGCATTCTCATTTTAAGATAGCACCCTCGCTGAACAGTTTAAGCACAAACTTACTGATCCAGATACAACATAGCCTAAAGCCATTAGCTGTTGCACACAGAAACCTACAGTACACAATATGCTGTACATGCAGAGACTTATGGTCCAGGCTCTAGGACTTCTATATACCTGGCCCCCAAATCTGCTGCTTGCAGCTATATATTTCTTTCTTTCCCTTTTAGTTTTTTGTCCTCACCAGCACACCAAGCAAACAAACAGGGCACCTTTTCAAAATGAGTAATGGCATTGCTGAACTGAATGGCCAGTTCATCTATATGGGGACATTTCAAATGCACAGGGGAAGGCGCAGTGCACATGGGTGCACTTGCAAGGAACACAGTTCGGCCTGTTGAGAAGGTAATATACATTGTAATTATATTTGTATTGGTTTCATAGTGAGAGAGCAGGACAGGGCCCACTGGGGGCTAAAGCCTTTCATAAGGTCAGCACTGGCTACTACTCACACATTGTCTGCTTAAACTTACAGGACTAACTTCCATTGTGTCTTTGGTTTGCTACAAAGTTTGACATCTTTGTAATGAGCAGCCTATGTTTCTATGGTGCTGACACTTAAATTGGTGATTGCGTGCACAAGCTATCGTGCGGGTGAGTGTTTGCTGTCCCCCAAAAAATAATCTTATGCACCAAGAATTAGCCTAATTTCAATACAGTGAAATAACAACTATGATCTACTGGTCTAAAAGTATGTGTATCATGCAAAAAAGCTTGCTATGTGCTGTTAACAAGAAGAAAAGTCTCCAGTGGACCAAGCACCATCAACACTGAACCAAAAAGGACGGAATGCATAATGGAAACTGTACCGGTCCAAATAGTGCCAACTGTAAAGATTGGTGGAGGAGGAATAATGGTCTGAGGCTGTTTTTCATGGTTTGGACTAGGTCCCCTTAGTTCCAGTGAAACGAAATCTTCATGCTACAGCATACAATGACATTCTAGATAATTGTGCGATTCCAACTTTGCGGTAACAGATTGGGGCAGGTCCTTGCCTGTTTCAGCATGACAATAGCCTGGTGCACAAAGCTAAGTCCGTAAAGAAATGGTTTGCTGAGTTTGGTGGGGAAGAACTTGACTGGCCTGCAGAGAGCCCTGACCTCTACCCCATCAAACACCTTTGAAATGAATTGGATTGCCAACTGTGAGCCAGGCCTTATTCCCAACCTCACGACCCGACCTCACCTTGCAGCCATGTTCCAAAACCTATTGGAAAGGTTTCCCAGAAGAGTGGGAGCTGTGACAACAGCAAAGGGGGGTCTAAGTCCATGTTAATGCCCGTGGTTTTGGAATGAGATGTTCAACAAGCACATATGGGTGTGATGTGCACATACTTTTGGTAATGAAGTGTATATATATTTAAGCAATGCGGCAGGAGAGGCCGTGCTATATTGTGAATATAGTGACGCCTAAAGGGCGTTGTTAGCCATGATGCAAAGCGGAGTGCCTGCCACCCCTTTAGCCCTGACTATATTCACAATATGGTACGGCTTCAAGTGCCTTATTGTTTTTATAAAACGGACGGTGGTAATGTCATTAGCGTTACACCTGAAGACACCAATGTTCAATACATATGGTCTTTTTTAAAAATAAAATACAGTAGCATTCTTCGACCAAGCAATATAGTTCTATAACATTACTGGATGGTTGGATTTAGATTTGGTTGCAGGGAAGAAAATAAGTTTATCTGACTACATTCACTTCAAAACCTGTAACGTGGATGGATATAAATACAGGTTCGCGTATACGTGCAATGACTAGGGAGTGCTGAAATAATGAGCGGCAAGACTACTGCTGCCAGGCAATCATTTAATTGTTCTGACATTAAGACCTATCCTAGCAGATAAAGGTGCTACTAACCTGGGAATCTTGCCAATCATTTTTTGATGAAGCGACTTTAACTTGAAAAATATGTAGGCTATGTCTGGGTACCAAATATAACTAAGCCCTAACTGAGGTTACTCCATCTGGTGAGTGAAATTATCCAAATATCCCAGACTATGGCCCCTCTGTTATTTTATGAAATAACTATGCAACCCATCTAGACGCTGACTCAAACAGGCTCACAGTGTGTTAGTGCAATATGGCCTGTAGGGGGTGCTTTTTGCAAAATACTAATAAGGCTCTAAAAGGCCAAATTGTACAAAATTTGACAGGACCACCCAGAAAGCTTCTCTCCAACAGTCCTGAGACGTATGTCCCCCTCAGTCCAAGATATGAATCAAATCTGAATATGCAAAAATTGTGGAAAAGATTTTTACACACCTCTGTTAAATCCAGCCACTGTTCAAACTTTGGCAATATACAAAGTGTAAAGGGACCGATGTAGGTCATGTGTATCACATTTCATGCACCTACCACACAAGGTAGCACCACATCAAAACTACAATGTTCATATCATTATTAAAGATGTAGCCTTACATCCAATACACATCAACATTAGTATGAATGATATTTGGACAAGGTTTGCAGTCCATGACAACGTATAAGTTGCTACGATAAATTATGGCTGAAAAACAACTTTTCTGATAGAACTCAAAAACACAGCCTGTCTTCTATGTCTGTCACTCATAGGGCTCCCCTCTCCCACATTCTCTCCGAGGGCAGCTGCAAGCAGGCCATGAAAATACCCCTCTACCCCCACCCCACTCCCACACACACAACTGCAGAATGCGGTTCCTGATCCTTGACATGTACATTGTGTTACATCTACAAATATGACGGCCATGAAAATATATGCATTCTTTATTTAAATAACTAAATTGGACTATTTAAGGTATAAAAAAATGTCCCTGACCTTTGGATTACATCAAAAGAAGAATATTGACATTTCTATATTCATTAGGCTTTCATGCAAACACTTCCATGTAAAGACAATCACAATGTGTTCCGGTGGTAAGATGAAAAAGCACAGGGCCAATTTACTTGAAATAATTTAGGAAATATTGGATAGCAGTATTGCTTTGCAGACAGAGATTCTAGGGTGGCCATATTTATCACGAGTACCTCAGCGGACCTGTGGGTAAAAATGTGAATGCTTGTGGATTACGGTTATCCTTATGTGAACTTCTACAGTATGATCAAGGTTTACCATAGCACTGCCACTTTGCTATATAAACATAGGCCTATATATTTAAAAAAAAAAAAAAAAAACTAGAAATACCGCCTCACGGTTGTATGCCTCCGCCAAGGCAAAAACGTGTTTTGTGAGGTCACAGTGACTTTGACCTTTGACCACCAAAATCTAATCAGTTCTTCCTTGAGTCCAAGTGGACGTTTGGCCCTCAAGACGTTCCTGAGATATCGCGTTCACGAGAATGGGACGGACGGACGGACCCGAAAACATAATGCCTCCAGCCACGGCTGTGCCGTCGCGGAGGCATAAAAACATTTGCAGAGACAAACGGTGTGGTTGCCCAATTCAAAGTATAACAGGCTCGCACCATGAGAAACCACCCCCTTGAAACCACAAATCCCCTTGAAAGGTACTTTATGAACTCACTCAAATGACAGGTATTCAACCAGCCTTCATTTACAAAATTATCACCAATCTCCTTCAAATTCAGCTCCTGAGCGGGGAACTTGTCTACCCTTCTCTCCTGCTCAGTTTTCTGTTTCTCTATTGAGATCCACTTTTTGTGTTTATAAGGTTTATAAGGCACACCCTTAGTTGTAGCAAGGACTCCTCTTTGCTCTCCTCCTCAACGAGCCAACTGACTTTACAGTTTGACTACAAAACTGCAGCTAACAGCTGTGGCAAATACTCATTTGACACTGGACAATAGCATACAGACCTATTTCCCAGCAATCTTTTCATATCAGAAAATAACAGCAGTACCAAAGAAATGACCATTAATTATTTAATAAAATAGAATTAACCTATATGTTTGCTGCAGAATTGGCATGTAGATTAAGTTTGACATAATCACAGACTATTGTACAAAGAAAGCATACTAACCATGACCAAGATGAGTTTTCTTATTGAACTATATATAAAACATATATAACCCTGCCATGTTCTCTATTTATAGAGAGTCTGAATTACAATTAAAAGCTTGAGCGCGAAAGTACTATTTTTACATAGACTACTGCTAGTTATGAAATTGTTTGTCATGTTTCTAAATGGAAGTGTTTTTAATGGGGTGTTGTAGACACGACAGACATACTGATTGTTTGTATGTGCTAGCGAACATTAATTTAGAAACGTGGCGGTTGCAGGTAACCTTAGCAACAGTAGCGTAGTTTAAAAAAAAGTAGTTAAACAGTAGAAACGCCACAGCAGTCAGCCATTGTCACTATATAAAAAATCTATAAACCTGTCATGAAATGTATATGGCTCCCCGTTCGTGACTTTTGTAATGAAACTAGCCCAGTAATCACAAGCCCGAATACAGATGGAATGCAGACATCTGAAGGGGTAGAAATCTAGGTTGACATGTTTTGACATAAAGGACTAGCTTAGCTCAATTCAAACATAATTCAACTCAGGTTTTTCTTCCATATGGCCTTGCTCCTAGCCGGCAAGAAAACTTTCACATTGAACAAATCTAAGTCTAGATGGTATGACATAGTACAATCTATATTTTTTGTTAAAGACCGGCTAGATTTGGTAGAAATGTGATGTCTGGTGAAATGTCCAGCTAGGAAATTGGCAAGCTATATCAGAGTAAAATATGAGCGATTAGTGGTAAATATAGCTAACCCAGTGTGTTTTTGTCAAAACATCCATCTCACCTATTTACATCCCTTCAGATTTTTAGATCTTCGGTATTTGGCCTTGTACTCACTGGGAGTCAAATGATACTTATCCATGGACATGAAATGATACTATGTGAAATAATAGAGAATGGATTTCAGGAATATAATTGAGTTCCCAGTAGGATTATACAGCTGCAAAATCAATAGTTTTAAAGTAACAGGAAATTATTAGTAGGGATTTGATCATGGGCCTCGACAACCCCATAGGCTTGGCTGATGTTTTGATTGGCTGGTGTAGCTAAATGTCCAGTGGGAAGATGTATTATTTGTGGGCCTGGAGCATTTGTGATGATGAAAGGAAAAATAATAATAAGAAAATAATTATAATATCACATTTCTCCATTTCCCACTATACTAAAAGTAACACAAAAACCACAACTGCAATGGTTCTTCCCAATAGGAAAGGACTGTGCATGTGCCAGAATTAGTGTCAGGCACAATATAGCCAACCCCAGTTCCCATAGCTCAGATTGGGTCCTACGCTAAGTGCAGGAAGCAGGAAGTGCTGGCGCAATGACAAACAAACACAACAGCAAACTCCAATCAAGATTCAGACAGAGACACTAAGTAAAAATAAACGTGGTTTGTGAATGTAAAGTATGAGGTGTCCATGAGTGTTCATAATGTAACCGTGTTTGTGTGTGCACTTCATGAACTGGAGGTGATGGTAAACCGGAGGTTAGTTAGCTAGCTAGCTTGGCATATGTCTGAATGAACAAATGTATAAATGAAACATAAACAGACTTGCAATTGCCACAATGACTAGCTGCTTGATTCAGGCTGAAAAATTTACATTGTTTTCCACTGCCTCACCACTGCCTACTTTCATTGTTTAGTAGCAATTTGTCATAGCCTCTGGCCCAGTTTGGAGATTTATCATAGGCTATTTGTTGTCAGAAATCACACACACATTCTTGGACAGGATTCCTCCCCTGAGATTCTCTTGGCAGGTGGATGGGGACCTGGTGTCCCTCCCCTTCTCCTTGCCCTCAGGAGTTTCTGTAAGCCGGATCTGGGACTGGCCGGAGGTCAGGGTTGTGGTAAGGAAGGGTTCGGGGGCCGACTCCCAGCCAGACCTGGAGCTGGAGGCCAGCACATCAGGAAGCGTGCGGGTGAGGCTGTCTTCAGTGGATTCTGACAAGCTGTGTGCCGCGTACGGGAACTACAACGGTCTGGCTTGTGACGACCTCCCCCATTCCAAAAACCGGATCATGAGCTTAAACGGCTGGTGGTCATAAGGAACCACTGGTGACTGTGGTGGGAAATGACCAAATATGCTGTGGTAGACACACAGTGTTGTGACATACAGAACAGTTCTGTTGTTGTAAAAGAAGTAGTGTGATGTACGGATAAATTGTGTTACAATACAAGCACAGAGTGTTGTGACATGCGATTGTGTTGTTGCAGTAAAAGTAGTGTTGTGATGCACAGCTGAGTTGCCTTGCAATGGAAGCAAAGTGTTGTGACGTACAGTTCTTGTGTTGTGATGGAAGCAAGGTGTTGTGACGTTGTGTTTGATCAAAATTCCCGCTCCCCAAGCATCCTTGTCTAAACGGCAAAGCTCATGGAACTGGATGTTTTCAGTTCTTATTGGGGTGATATCTGTATGTAGTCCTAAATCCTAATTATATCTGACACCTGGTCCCAGGACCTGTCTGACCAGTCAAGTCAGTTCTTTTATTCCCTGTCCTTTCATGACGAATGAACTGCAATCAAATATTTTTTTTTTACGTCATGCTTTATTTGGTTATGGGTTGTCTTCCCCAAAAATAACATCAGTGTCTATTTACTTGGACCTTATCGAGTAGAGTACACAAGGCGAGGAAGTGATTAATTCAAATGTATTTATTTTAGAATCAAAAATATTTAACATCTAACACCCTCGTTACAAATCCAGCACAATACAGATCTCCTCTGTGAAGTACAAAACCTCACTTCTCCAACATGTAAAATATATTTATTTTATTTAATTTGGAAATTATTATCAAAGATATCAATTAAATTACCAAATGTGTTGATAGGCAAAGAAACCTGTTGGATCAACCTTTATTAAAATGTACAGCTCACAACCAGATTAAAATGAAGAAATCTTTTAAATAACAACAAATATTAATGTCTAATCTAAAGACGATGTTCAGCTACCTTAAAAAACAATGAAGGGTACAGTCATGGACAGGATATAGGCCTAGTCACAAAAGGAATGGATGAAAAAACCCAACCACAGATGTTTCTCCCACGTTAATCCAAAGCTTGTGCCAAGACTGACATTCAAAACCACAAGACTGCAGAAACACCACAGGTGAAATGTAGAATGCCAGACCTAGATGCAGGACTCAGATGCCCACTTCCAAATAACTGTTACAAACTCACTTCCAACAAAAAGAAGGGCACACATTTTATTTACTGAAAGAGAGGATGGGGCTGACCTTCTCCTGGTCTTTGCATACTTGATGAAAGGGAAGATCTAAGGAGTACTGATTTTTAACACATATTTTTAAGGTTATAGGGAAATTGACCCTCTCCCTAGTAAGCATTATGATGACATTGAATATTAATATTTTGAGATCTTTTTGAGAGGGACAGCTTCAGCTATTATGGGAATGTTTGTGAGCTCGTATGTGGAGTCACTACATTAAGCAACCATTAAACCAAGCTACAAAGTCAGCAGTCAAACCCTGTTATCTAAAATAGTGCCTGTCAATGTATTAACCAATTTTTT
The DNA here is from genome assembly GCA_039654925.1 of Anguilla pacifica. Classification (NCBI taxonomy): domain Eukaryota; kingdom Metazoa; phylum Chordata; class Actinopteri; order Anguilliformes; family Anguillidae; genus Anguilla; species Anguilla pacifica. The sequence goes on along the minus strand of CM077284.1, from coordinate 90,356,724 downwards.
TACAGAATCCTATAAAAAATGCCAGGCCAGCCCCGCTGATACAGACAAACACACACACATACACATCCACTCACACACACATTCATAACTCAAATGGCTACCTCCCCAGTTCCTGTTCTCTGTGTCTTTTGTCCAAGCTGGGTAGTTGACCAACACACTTTAGCCCAAGCCTTTTATTATTCTGCTAACTCCTTCCACCCTCATCACAGGCCCTTAATCTTTAAGGGCCTTGCTAAGAACCTCAATTAGTACAATCTGGTGTGTACAATCAACTGCTTGTTGAAACAAAAACCTGCATCCAAACCAGCCCTTTCTGGACAAGCTTGAGGACCCCATGCTCTACATCAACAGAAACCATAATCTGCTGTTAACAATTTAGATTTTTTTTTTCATATGTCGTGAAGCTGAACTCCTCTCCACCTCATGGATGGACTTGTCCCCTTATATTTCACACAATGCCAGAAAAGTCTGGTCCATGGTGCATTTCAAGTGAATACTACTTTGGTCCTTTGTTCTGTTGGTGGTTACATCTTTCTGTTCTCTAAGTACTCAAAATGCACCAGTTCATGATTCAGAAACCACTGTCCCTTGACCTGGTTTGAGCGTCTTTCTACCTAACTTGTGTCTAATTGATTCAAAGTGCAGTTTTCCCCCTCTATGTGAAACCTCTGATGGGAACATAATCATGCATTGATAGGGACCATTATAACAGAACCATTGCCATCACACAATTGGCACTCTTGATCCTTTGATCAACTGCGGATTTTATGCATTACATTACAGGCATTTAGCAGACGCTCTTATCCAGAGCGACTTACACAACTTTTACATAGCATTTTACATTGTATCCATTTATACAGCTGGATATATACTGAAGCAATGCAGGTTAAGTACCTTGCTCAAGGGTACAACGGCAGTGTCCTTACCCGGGAATCGAACCTGCGACCTTTCGGTTACAAGCCCAGTTCCTTACCCACTGTGCTACACTCCGTCCATTATGCACATTGTTACATTACATTACATTACATTACATTGTGCAGCCAATATCAACACGACTACATTAGCGTTGATGGCTCGTGGTTTAAAGGTTGACCATTTATTCTGTATCGGGGTGTGATACTCAGTTCCTAGAAGGCTTCAGCATATGCAAATTTTGTGGTTTCCTTATAATCGGCAAGCAATTTGGTTGTGTGAAACATGCTGGGCTGCAGCAGAAATGATAGAATGGTTTTTTTAGGCCTTTTTCTGATGGCTGCTGAACTCCAAGCCAGAACAATAAGTTGTAGGATGTCACATTTGTTTGCAAAGCCTTTTCTCAGGGCCTTGCTGTGCATTCCCGTAAAGGTGTGAGGCGACCTGCCTCTCCCCGTGAAAAGTAAATGAAAACGCCCCACCAGGCAAATAACAAGTTCTGCATGTTCCATTTCACATAAATGACAAATATTTGGCCAATATATTGATCTAACATTAAAGGAACATTTAAAAAGATTGCACGGAACCGTATGAGGCATGTTTGCCTTAAATGCAAATAAGCATAGCCTACGCCATGAATCAACTGCAGCTGCAGTCCTTAAACAATATAGTATTCAGAAGAGACCGGACAGTGATGTGCCAAACATCTTAAACTGTTGTTGCTGCAATGTGGCTTAATCAATCCAAAACTGCACATGACTGCCAAAATATCTTAGATTTACTTGTGAAGTTTATGGCCTGTTATAAGATATCAAAGGCTGTACAGAGAAAAATGGACATACTTACTGAGCATCGGTTTGCCAAATAAATGTAATGGAAATGTAATGGAAATGGACACATTTAAACCTTAAAATGGCAATTTAACACATTTGTCCAGTCAAAAGCCTGAAACTGGTGGATATACAAAGGCATTGAACAAAAAACTAGTATTTTCCCCTCCCTCTCATTGAAAACACTTTCTGCTGCACCGGCCAGTATTTGGGCAAAAATTATTTGCATTAATTCCTTTTTTATAAAGTGAGAATTACTGTTTTAAAGTGTTAAAACTCATGGTTCTATCTCTATAAACCAGTTTACCATGCCAATGTTTAGCAATGACGGTTACTAATTATGTAACATGTGGGGTGGCAGAACAAGCTTGGGGGGTCCTCATCTTCTTTGTATTTTGAAACTCCACAGACGACACAAATCACAATAAAGTCAATATGACAGAAAGAATGAACAGAGTGCAAAAGGAACTCAAAATAAAACTATTTTTGCAGTAACTGAACCAGTTACAGACAAAACTTTATGCTATCAGAATGACTTGGAGGATAATAGCTTGCCAAAGCAAGCCCACTAATTGAATAATTCAATGTTAATGTTAAAGGTTGCAGGGTATAACACTGCATTGTACCCTTGAGCAAGGTACCAAAACTGCATTGCTTCAGCTTATATCCATCTGTATAAATGGATGTAATATGCCACGTAAAAAGTTGTGTAAGTTGATATGGATAAGAGTGTCTGCTAAATGCCAGTAATGTAATATGTAACGAAAGTAGCCTCCTACTTATCTGCTCTTATAAATGTTTTTGTTCGGGTTAGATGTGCTGGGTCCCATTTTAGATGATACAGGGCTTAGTGCTGTGGGAGTGGTACACAGCAATCTTTTTTCTTTTCAATTCTGACCCCCTACGAAGTTGGAATGCACTGAAAATGAATTTAAATAAAAAAAGTATTGTTTCTACTGCAATGGCAATACATGGCAAGTATGCAAGTTGTTACTGCTTTCTGAAAGCATACTGCAGTGTAAGCTTTATTTAAAATACTGCAGTATATGCCATGAATATAAAATATAAGGGATAGGAGACTATTAGTTCCCAACCCCCCCGCCTTACATACTTGACAGTCTGTGTGTGTGTGTGTGTGTGTGTGTGTGTGTGTGTGTTTTGTGTGTTATAATTAAGATGAGGAATGTGTCAACAGGTAGTGTGTTTATAGGGCATGTCATCATTTGAAGACACTGGTGTTCAAGCATTCTGATTGGATGCCAGGACAAGACCGGGAGTGTATTTAAGGATGGCATGCAAGGGGTTTTGTCATATCAGGGGGCCCTCTTCAAGTGAGTATGCTTTCTTTCTTGCTACTGCAGTCTGTTCTATTGCATCAATCTCTGCCACTGATTTAAATTCACTAGTTAGCCAGGGTATTTCCTGTATCAAAATTGGGCTTAGGTGTTGGCTGTTTGCCAGCGACTGTTGTCGGCCTGGCTTTAATGCCACTGTTAACTCGATGCATCGTCGTGGTAGGCTATATTTAGCTACATTTAGAATGTAAAGTTCTGTTCTTCACGAAACCACCACATTGCATTGACTACAAAAAATTTAACACGTGACATAAATTTTAAAAAATGTTAAATTTATATATTTATTGAAGCTTTCCATATTGTAACTGCCAGGATTTGGGGGGGGGGGGGGGTGGGATTTCATGAAATGAGTTTCATTTTTGTCACTCAAAACATAGGGTACAATATTATCCTTTCTGTCACTGTGTTAATTGTACCTGAGACAACATTAAAGGTTTTTCTAAATTTTATTTCTCAGTTCAATCTGCCCAGATAGGCAAAAACAGTGTAGGCTAATACAGTAGAATCAATTTACTGCACGTGCATAATGGATTATTGCGTAATTTGAGTATTTGCACATAATTTACCAAATCCCAATCGCATATTTGCACAAATCATTAACACAATTTCAGATATCTTCGTGGAGTTATGTCCGATTACATCGCAAAATGATCTATAAGTACACATTAAAAGTCTGCTGAAGTAAACTGACAATTGCCCACAAATATTCATGAAGATAAGCAGTTTCTGTAGAAAATCACGTTGATAGCAGGTGCCTGGGTCCATTTCATTCTTTTATGCAATTAAGTTGATTCTACTGCAGTTACAGTAACGGTGTGCACGTATAATTTATTAAAACTTTAAAATCTTGAAATGCAGGATCATTCACGACCAAATTGTAGCAATAAATTCATAGATCATTTCAAATTGTTTTACTGGTTTTTTGCCCAATTTCTCCCATAAGCAGCTAGAAATTTTTTTTTGTCAGCCTGACTAAGACAATTCAACCCAACTCTATTACCATCTAATGTTATTGTTTGGTGTCCCATTAATCATGTCTGGTTTTTAAAAAATTTTTTATAGGAATTGCATCACCTCCATGAGACATATTATACAATAAACAACTTTAAGTCAGGACTTTAAGTGTGACTTTAGGTTTCGGCAGTGTAGCAGTGTTCAGGTCTATACTGACAGGGTATAACTGTCCTTAAATTATACATCTCTTGGTAGTTACTGATGGTGAACAGGGACATTAATACATTGTTCATGTGTTTCAGCCATGGGGACCAAACTGTTACTGCCTTGTTTTCTGGCTCTGCTGTCATGTGGTAAGTGAAATATACATGTTTTAATTGGCAGTAGTCTACTGGATAACACTGTAAATTCTTACTGTTTGATTCTCAGCAATGAGACTAGTTTGGTGCTACTAAACTTGCATAAGGCCCATCTTATACACTTGTTGCTAGACCTGACAACTTCACTGACAAGTGAGTCTATTTCATTATTTATTGAAATGGGTTTTTACTCCTGAGGAGTAGGGAAATTCAAATAGCGATTAAACAAATAATAACATTACAGCCAACAGGGAAAACCCACAATGGAAGCTTTCATAATAATTTCTTTCAAGACTTTTCTGTGAAGAATGTAACATTCTTATATGTGTTTTAAGTATTGTCATGTTTACCTAAAACAGTTTCAGTTTGGTCATTTTCTATTATGGGTCAATACTGAAGTCAGTCATAAGTGAGTTTTATTCATTCAGAAATATTATTCCCTGGAAACATACAGAGGAAATTTCTGAACACATTTGGCCACAAGTGTATTATTATCTGATGCATTATTGCAGATCAGAGAGCAAAAATCTTTTGAGTTCCACCTCATTAAATTTTAATGCATGCCATAAACATCATTGAATATCAGCCAATAAATACTGGCTTTTAATCTGGTATAATGAGAAAGAAACAAAACATTGTTTGAAATTTTGACCTTCTGACTTGCAAAATCGTATGGAATAATGTTCATTTTATGAAACGTGACTGAAAGAGCATGTTTCCAGTAGCCTATCCATTTCTCAACAGATTCTCTAACAATAAAGTGAAGAACACATTGTCCTACACAGCTAAATAGTGCACCATTTTAATAAAATAGCCTTTAGATTATATTGTTATAATCAATCCTTGGTTGATTGGAAACTATTTTGTAACTTGCATCATGTAACTTGCAAACTTTTTATTTTCATTTTTAAATGCAGGCTAAATGTAGTGCAAACATCTGTGAAAACCCTAACAAAGGTGTATTCTACTGTAGAAATCACCTGCAAAGGAAAACAGGTGACTTATTTCTGAGCATTTTTTCACTGAACCAGTTTGAGAATGAGCTTGCACAACTCAGTAGGGTTCTATTTTCGTGAAAACGCTATTCCAAAAGCAAAATTAGACATGTTATCCATCGTTAGAAAGTTTATACCTTCACTTACTGAATAAATGAATTGTCAATCAAGCCAGACTGTACTAAAAAGGGCAACAATGCCGTAAACAACACGTGTGGCATTACACACAGCTATTTTCGAAGGTACCCAGGCGTGACAAATGCACGTATACTTCACAAACAGATTGCCAAAGACAGTATATGACCACTCAGTCTCAAAAGGGACATCTCTACACGTAAAACCAATGGTAAGGTTGTATATTTATTCAATATTTAGTCCCAGATATTGACTGTAGAATGACATGGGATCATTTTTGAAAACTTCGTCTCGTTTATTTCGTTATTCAGTGAGCAGCATTTTCACTGCTGTATTGGCATATCTTAGGGCTATTGTCGGTTTATCTTGTTGCTACGACGGAATACGATTTTTGAGTGGTGAAAGAATATTTTTATGAATGCCCAGATAGATAATATTGTCCATTATGAAGTTCAGACCCTCCCCTCACTGATAAAAACTAGACCCGACAGTGTCGGATTACTTAGTTGTGTCGCCATGGATGTCTTCTAGCCGCCTGCCATAAAGGACTCTAGATGTCGTAACACTTTAGATTTGGAGCTACAGCTCTTCCGCACCGCAACAAATACAAAAGTCCAAATGGCAGGCAAACAATATGGCGGACATAGGTGGTCCCAATAACAAAGTTATAGGGCACGTTCAGATGCATAGGACGATGAAGTTTTGTGTTGATCTGACTTATGGTGTGGGAGTAATGGCCTTTTACGCATGACCCTTTGTTATAGCGCTACCATCTGGCCGACATAGGTGATTTGTAGTGCCTGAGTAGTGGGGGGCCATAGGAACCCACTTACCAAATTTGGTTGCTCTAGGACTTATGGTTGCTGAGCCTCAGACACTTCTAGCAGAGAAAAATAATAATAATAATAAGATACAATAGGGTTCCACCAGCTTCGCTGCTTGGACCCCTAATAAATACAGATTCTGTCATTGTACCCATAATTGTTCCGATTCTCTATTTAAGGGAAAACAAAATTTGTTTTATGTTGAGCTAACCACATAACTAGCCACTAGTTTTTTTGGTTTTAACCAGATCACCATGATTTTAGTTGTTCGCAGCATGTTCTAAAGCCAAGTTAACACTAGCTACGTTGTTCTATTGGGAAGTAATGTGAATACAAGCAAGTAAGCTGTCTAGATCGAGGTTTAAAAACATTATATACATTACTCAGGTTTATTAAATAATTAAAATTTACTTTTAAATGTGACTGTGGCAAACAAGCCTGCCACAGGCCACCGAAGTGGCTTTCCAGGGGCCCTCCAGCACAGAGACACAGGGAGACGATGTTCAAACAGTCCACGTTTATTTAGAAGGGTGGCAAGATGGTACAGCCAAAGAGCAGATGTTAAAACTGTCATGACAGAGGCTCCCCTTGTGTGAGTGGGGATGGCAGATTTAACCTGTGCGCACTGATTACCTCACTACGCACAGGTGCAGCCACTGTTCCCGGGTCCAATTAGCCTGGCCAATTATCCAATTCTTAACCAATTATCCAATTGGCCAGGTCTAATTAGCTTGACCCAGGGCAGGTGTGGCTGCTTAAACCAGCCATCCCCACACCACAGTGACTAAAACAAATGATCGTGTTCACTGTATATTCACATTTCCACCGCTTCGCTTGTTTGAGCCGCCATTAATTTAACAGAAGTGAGAACTCTGAGGAAATCGCAAAGACCTATTGGGATCGCTTTTTTGACCCATGGGTTCCCTTGTCAGTCCCATAGGGATTTTGTTTTTGTCTATGGTGAACGTAACCCTAAGAGAGCTTTTGTTATCTCTTTTGTTTTACGAGATAAATTACATCCATTAATATGACCACCATGGATTTCGAAGCTGTTATGTGCTTTCAAAAAGTAAGTTGTTAACAAGTTGCTATTTTGAAACTACAAAAATGTTCGCTTTCTGGCAACCATCACTGAAGTTTCCATACTAGCCTGCCTGCACATGACAACCATTGTAGTTTGAACATTTCAACTTCATGTTAGCAACTTAGGTTGTTAAAACACATAATGGCTTCTAAATTCACGGTTGACATATTAATGGGTGTAATTTATCTCCTAGAACAAAACGTGAAACTGTTTGACATACATTAACCACAGACCTAATATTTGAAAAAAAAACTAAATGCCTATGGGAAAAATTAATTGGAAATTTGCAGTGGGAACCCATGGCGGAAGTAATTTCCGAGTTAGCCTACAAAAAGACGTAATCACTGTAACACCCTGTTGACTCTTTTGCTAAGTCTGCATCATTGCAGGCCTAGATTGAGGAAACTGTCCAAAATTCAGGTCTATGAAACATTCTCTTTCTTTTGGTGTTGGAACAAACTGATTAAATGTACCAGCCTATCAATTCATTTTACTCACATTTGTTGCTAGCGGCAACTGCCCACTAATTTTCAAGCACTTCAAGCACTTGTTAGGCTATTGTTAATACATTTGCTCATGTTATTTCAATCATTTCCCACTGATGCACAAGATCTTAGTTAATTTAATAACATTTTTAAAGCACTTGATAAGTAATTTCCGCATCTTTTTTCAGTTTTCTGTGATTTTCAACAACTTTGCTATGATTGCTGCATTAGCTAATATTTTCCACATATATGCCCAGCCTTACTCATCCTGTAATTCTGTAACATGGCATGAAATTCCCTCTCCCTACTCTCATGTCATTTCCCTTTCAAAAGTTACTAGAATTCACTGGAAATTTACAGTTCCTCTGTGCTTGGTTCAGGTGGTGAATGACTCACCTTTTCCTCTGTTGTCATATAAATTTGAGTAGGGTTGTGTCTCCATCTCTCAGCAATGTGTCACGTATTGGGTGATGTCGGAAGTCTTGTCTAATTTCACCCTTTGTGCATCTCTCAAGCCCTAGTCAACTCGTAGACTCACTCATTCCCGAAAATATGCCATTTGTCAAAATGTCTTTGAATCCATAGACCGCGAGTCCAGACAGCTCTGTTTGGGATTGGGCCATACTCGGTCAAATAGTGCTTCCAAAGTGAAACCAACATTCCACCAAAACTATAGGAGCCATATATCCGCTCGCCATCATATTTATGTCATAGAACTCTTTTGTAGAAGAAACATGAAAGGGCTGAGAATTGTAAAAAATGAAAATGTCTGGGTTGCTAGTCGATACATCAAGGTAAGAGCCTGACATCACTGCACTATCAATACTAGTTATATGCTACTGTAGTACTAAGCCGGATTTAAAATGGGTTTTATTATGCCATAAGGTTCCCCCCATTTCCAATGTCTGCCTCTGAATAAGGTTGAATAAGGTTGTTCATTCATTCTCTCTTTGGGTGTCTTTCAGCACTCTGCCATGCTAAGTCTGGCACCTGCCAGGCAATGGGCAGTCCGCATTACCGCACATTTGATGGGCACCACTTCAACTGTCTGGGCACCTGCACCTACATCATTGCGAAGAACTGCCAGCCCACCAACAGCCTGCCGCCATTCGAAGTGGAGACTGAAAACAAAATCTTCTCTGTGAGCCAGGTCACGGTTAAGGTCGCCGGACTCACCATCACCATGGTCAACTCTGAGGAAGGACGTGTTAGGGTAAATATTTCTCATTGCATCAATGATCTGTTCATCCAAGAGGGGAATGGGCACAAGGGGTCATTAATATTTTTGGATTTTATACCAACTTCTGCTCTCAATTATTTAACTAACCCAGTTGTTCACATTAAATGACATTTTAGCCATTTTTTCTTTTTAAGCACAGAAATGACAGCTGAAGACTGCTGTTCTTACGTCTCTACACTATATTATTTACAATTGTCTAATCTACCAGAGAGCCAGTATTCAGGGTTTTCCCTGCGACAAAGTGTCTTAAGCGGGCTGCTTAAGTGTGTCTTTAAAACGAATAGAAATTGCGCAAAACAACATGTAAAACAATTTACATAACATAACATAATGACAAGAACAGGCTATTTGGCAATATTAAATTTCCTTTTACAGGTTTCCGCCCACTTCTGGAATTAATTTAAACCTTCTTGGATTACTTCAATAGATTCCAAACTATTAGCTGGGCCTCCCAGTTTTATATCATCTGCAAATTTGACTAATGCACATTCTATGTCCCCGTCAAGGTCAATGATATAAATGATATAAATGCAGTTTCTGGCAGCCTTCAAGTTAACACTCAGCCTCAGACACACTAAATTAACAACAGCAGAATCCGCTTAATTGCATAAAAGAATAAAAGAGTGCCGAAGAGCACGTGTGCCACTCAGGTGTCCACTATGGTGATTTTTAACTTTTTGCAGTTTTGTGTCTTAATACTAGAGCCCGACCGATGCCAGATTTTTCGGTCCGATGCCGATCCCGATTTTGGAGAGTCCTAGCCCACCAAGTACCGATCGATATTTTGTCAAAAAGTGCAACATTTTCAAATCAATTTGAAAAACTTATATTTTATTAAAGTTTCTATATTTAAGAACATTTAACTTATAAGCAAACAAATAAAAATAAAAATAAACACACAAAGAACTTTTTAGATAAAAAAAGTAAAAGATGATATTAAATTAAATATATATATTAACACCATCTTTAAGTGTGTGAAATCAAAATAACTCCACACCTTGCTTTTACTCCTTTCTTTTCCAGCCATCTATAAAAAATTAATTTTAAAAAATCAGTTTTCCAGTTTCAAACATGTATTTTTATGAATATTATTATTGTTGTTGTTGTTATTAATTTGTTATTATTATTTCTTAGTATCTATTCTCAGTACATTAATTATATATCTTATTTTATTCCTACTACATGATCTCAAAGAGTAAGACTATCTAGCGAGCTTCCCTGTCTATAAGAATTAGGCGGTGAAAATAACTACAATGCGCTTTGACGTGTGACTAGCTCGCAATAAAGCATTAGCTATTGACACAGCCTCATTATTTCTTATTATATATTCTCAGTAAGTTAAATTAATTATATTTTCTTATTTTATTTCTACTACATGATCTCAGAGTAAGACATTATCTAGCGGAGCTAGAGTGAATCAAGTGTAACGTTAGATTAAATTAAATTGACTGGATGAAATACGTGAAAAAAACTACAATGCGCTTTCGTGCAGGTTACCCACGCTAACTGTTGGTTGATTCACTTCTCCAACAGCAATCCTTCTCTCATGTTATCACGACAAAGCTAGATAACATGGCTTAAAATGATCCACGTTAGAAGTGTTTTATCTGCCTTTTTACTGTCTGGTTAGCTTTCTACGATGACGCGTGACTAGATGACACACTCGCTTGCAATCACGCGTTGGCTATTTACACAGCATCATATAGTAGCTAATATCATTACCTCAGATAAAAAAACAAATGTGTGATACATTCAATCACTATTTTATTTTGGCTGGTTATTTATTTGAAAATACAGAAATGTCCTCTGGAAATGTAGATCCTACGCTGCTTATGTGCTCACTGCCACTTCATAAAGGCTTGCTAGCCAGCTAGCTTGCTAAAGTGAACCAAATATGTTAGCTAGCTCGCTCGCTTGATAATGAGGATTGATAAACATAGTGGTCGTATAAACGCATAAAAACTTTCACTAAATATACATACCTTTATTGCGGCAATCGAATCTGTGCAGACAAGCCTTGCAGTGGAGAATATTGGATGAGGCACAAGTGACAAACGTCTTATTAGAGAAGTAGCGCGTCAGCTGCTGCAGTTCACACTTGTATTAGAGCTCCCTCTACTGGATAATTCTAGTAAATAGCAATTACAACGTTTGAACAGACAAGTACAGATAAATAATCATTGTTTTTTTGTTAATTATACTTATTAAAAAATCGCGGCACATCGGCGGCATAACTGCCGATCCTGATTTCGTCAAAAAAGTCAAATAATGGCCGATATATCGGCCAAACCGATATATCGGTCGGGCTCTACTTAATACTGCAACATTTTGACGTTTCACATATATTCACAGATCGTTATGATGTAACAACATAATTACATGAAAATATCTGCAAATAGTAGGCTATATGCAAATATGTGATCTCTTTACAATGGAATGAATGCGAAATGGTTTTATACTGCAGCTTTTGCCTGTTTAGGTTCTGCTGTAGGGAATATACGTCTACTAATTTCAAAATGAAGAGGATATAGAGTTAAAGTGTCTTTTTACACAATCCTCACACAGCAGCAATTATTTTGTAGTAGCAATAATTGCAGTAAATAATCAGTCTCATAAAATTCCTATTATCCAAAATATCTAACTCTAAATTTGGAATTTCAATTAATTAAAATGACCAATATCAATAGTCAAATATAATTAAATCAAAGATTTAATAAATAACCTGAAGAACAGAAGAAGTTCTTTGAAAAACTAGCTTGGCTCTCATGCCCATGTAATATCACAACAGATAAAATATTAATAAAATTATTCACCTAACAAACATACAAAAATACGGAACATACACAGACTAATATAACCAGGGAAGCTAAGTAGAGTAAGGTAGGAGATTTTGTATAAGTGTGTGTATGTGTGTACTGGCGACACAGGTCGTTTGTCTGAACAAAGGAGAAAGCGCTTGTGTAGTCTGTATGAAGAAATCAGCATGGTTGAATACTTCACCTAGCTAAAAAGAAGTATCGCTCCCAGTCTGTCGAGGAGGGAAGCGCAGCTCTGACTCATTAACAATACAAGCAACTAAGCTTGTTATTCGGCCACTACCAACTATTTTGTTATTGTTAGTTCGTTAGTTAGAGTTGGAAATTTAGCTGGAAGAAAAGAGATCACATGTGTGGCTGCACTATGCAGTTACAGATGGCAAACCAATGCAAGAAATGAGCCAACTAACAACTCATTCAAACAATAAAGAACAAAGAGAAAAAAACAGAATCATGTTAAAATCAGCTAAGACTTAAGCTAAAATATACAGCTGGTTTGTGCCTGGAATGCTCTGTCAGTCTGCCTGCCAGTCAGAACTGCCTGTCCATCAGTCCACGTGGGTAGTGGCCCACGGTGGTCGCTGTTGGGTCCCAGGGAGTATCACGCTGTAACATTGGTGGAGTCGGAAACTTTCAAAAGTGATATGTGCAACTGGAGTACTTTGCTGTATGCATTGTCCCATCCGGTTGGTCATCTGAAGAAGGGCCTTTTCTGCTGGTTGGAAAAGGTTGATTGCCTTGTTTTGCTGGAGTTTCTTGTGGTTAGCCAACGTAGCACTGGGCATATGCTATGTTCCATGTGGGTTAAGGTCCTTAGTCACTGTAAGCGAGCTAAATCTGCAGCACCTAATTACTGTGAACAGAGAAGTTATTGGTTTGTTCACTGCAGTGGCGATACAAGCAATTTAGGTGTTCTGTGAGCCATGGAATGAAAGAGTTTGATCAAGTTGTGAAAACTCTAGCTAGAGCTAGGCCTAAGGACATTCTAGTGTGTGGGCGCTCCCAAGGACAATGAGCCTCATTCACGAAATGTGTACAATCACATTTGGCCGTAAACTGCGCGTATGAACGTTTCTGAGAACATTTTGGAATTCATAATTTTTTCTTATCTGTATCTGTTCATGGCTGTTTCCTTATGCAAATTATATGAACAGGATTGCACATACAATTTACAAACAGCCAGCATTCATCATCTCATACATTGGAAATATACACAAAAACAAAGGTCTGCAGATAAATCTCATTGTTTTTTCGTAGGAACATTTCTAAGAACAGTAATAATAAGTAATAAGTAATAAGCAAGAAAAGTAATAATAATTCAAGAATGGTTTTGTGAATGAGGCCCAATGTCTGCACCTGTCCGAAAAGGGCAGGAAGATCAAGTCACACGAGGCGAAATGCCAAGAAAGTAAAAAGATGATAGTTAATCCGTCTGACCTCGGTCTTCAGTTTCATGGCATGTTACGTGTGTCTGGGTTACATAATTGGTTCACTGTAACCACATGTCAAACTGGGGCGGTGTTGTTAACATCACTTATGTTTCCTGTGAAATGTATGGAACTGCAGTTCCTTTGTCCCTACACTGTGCAGAAAGCTGGGAAATAAAATTCAGGAAAGCCTTCAATGTTGCATTCGGTACAAATTAACACCAGTGACAAAATGATGGTGCAAGCATTCTTAGAGAGAATGCATAAAAATAATTTAAATGCAGTGAGCAGGCATTTGTGTAGATATATTACATTGAATGGTTAATAAATATTGTATTGTAATAAATATTGTTTTGAGTGACAAAAATTAAAAACATCTGAAGTAATATACTAAAGGTGTAACTTTAGTTTGAAGACCCTGAGAACTGCAACCCTGTAGGGGGTCCGGGGGCATACCCCCTGGGAAAAATAATTTAAAAGAACAGCCCTGAAATAATCATTTCAGATGAAAAGGGGAAAATACTAGATTACTGATCAGTAAGTCTGGGGGCATGTGCATTTAGGGCGTGTCCAAATCCACTTTTGCTAGTTTAACGGCGGACAATCTGAGCGCAAAGTAAGGCACATGGTTCAACGGGGTTGTACTTAGTCTCTTAATTAATCATAGGCGTGTTTTTGGCATAATATGAAATAAACCAATCAGAGTGTCATCTCCCATTCCCTTTAAAAGCCAGGTGCGCTTGCACCTTGGCGGATTGCTATTATAATGGCGGATTTGCCAAGTAGTAGGAAAGAACGCTTCTCTGCAGAGGAAACGGATCTGCTCATACGCGAAGTGAAAGCGCGCGAGCAGACCATCTATGGCAACAGCAGGATTCCACCAAATATTATATTATGAATATTATGTTAATATATATAATTATATATGATATATATTATATATTAATATTATATTACCAATATTATGACTAACCATTATGACATGTATTTTTTTTAAAATATTGTGTGTTGTGCACCCACCTATGTAGGCACATATTGCTATCTTAATAATGCACCCTTAAAATGACAGTAAAATACTGCACCATTGACTTAAGACCAGGTTTTTGTTGGTCAATCGCGTAATTGCTTTCCACTGCCTCAAGATAGCAATGCACCAACAATGCGCCTGACCACACCTCATTTTAAGACCACGGGCGCTCAGATGGGCGCAAGCACATTTGCTATTTAAACAACATGGGCGCTGGACGGGAAAATGACAACTAGACACTTGCGTTGCGCTTGGCACCACTTTGCGGCGGTTTGAAAATAGAGCCCTGGGTGTTTGTCATAAAAAATACTGACTGAAGTCACAGAGCAGCCATAGGAAAGTTGTTCAAAATCATGAAGTTTTTTAAATGTTAATTCATTAAATTTATTAATCTCATGTGCAGCAGTGGGAAACGACTGACGTAACATGCAACACTAGCGCTTGAAGTAAAAAATAAAAAAAAAATAAAACAGGCAACATGCTTTTTGCCTTTAATAAAAAGTTGTCAGAAATCATGCCCAAATTGCATTTCTGAAATAAAACAAGGTGACCATGTTTCCATTTATTACTTTAAAATTTGTTGAGGTACAATGTTGTGCTTTGCCAGGTTTGAGCCTTTGATGAGCACCAACTGTTGTCACTGATGTTACCATAACGGGGGAAGATGCCAACCCACTGGTGACAGGGGTCGTGACACATTTGATTGCAACTGACTAGGATGAGAACCTTGATCCCAACACCATCCATCATCTGTATACTAGGGCTGGGCAATATATTGATATTATATCGATATTGTGATATGAGACTACATATCGTCTGGGATTTTGTATATCGTGATATGGCATAAGTGTTGTCTTCTCCTGGTTTTAAAGGCAGCATGACAGTAAAGTGATGTAATTTTCTGAACTTACCTGACTGTTCTATCTGTTCTATTATTTGCCTTTACCCACGTAGTTATTACATAGGCATTACTGATGATTATTTATCAAAAATCTCCTTGTGTTATTTTGTGAAAGTACCAATAGTCATCCCAACAATATTATCACAATATTGATATCAAGGTATTTGGTCAAAAATATCCTGATATTTGATTTTGTCCATATCGCCCAGCCCTAATGTATACATTGTTGTACATTGTGTCTCCCAGCATTTAGCAATAGGCTATTGTTGAAATGTGTAGACCTATGCAAATAACACCGTAGGCTACGTTAAAGTTGACAGTTACCATTCAAAACTCCTGAAAAATCACAGAAAGGACTAAAAATGGAGGAAATCATGGAAATGGCAAAAGGGCAAAAGCCACAAAATCTGTGGCACCTTTTACTTCCGTGACAAACACCCAGCCATACCAATATGTATCTCAATCACATCACAAAATCCCCATCTTTATTATATTAAATTATTTTTCTCATCTTCATGCAATATTTCTTTGGGGGGTGCGGGGGTTACTTAGCCTATTTTGTAATATTGCAAGGAATTGTAATTCCCCTATCCCCCCGGAAATTACACTTTTAAATATTAAAATTCAAAATGCAACTATTCCCGTAGAACGACCCCTTTCAATGTGTAAAATCCTTCAGTATAGGCTTCATTTCCCACCCAATTCTGGCACTTACAATATGTAACCCTTCAATAAATATTTAAATTGTTCCAATTTTTTATTTGTGTCACAAGTTTCATTTTTTATAGCCTATATCTCAATGCATTGTAGTGGTGTCATCAAGAGAACTTTAGATTTCCAGTTTATTTTCTAATAGAGCCCAGATAATTGGTTAAAATGCAACAGGCTACCACTGTCCCAGTGGTTTCTAGGATATTACAATGGTTGCTGTTTTCTAATGTCTTTCAGATCGACCACAAGCCCTACAAACTACCAGTGGACCTGAAAGAGGATAAGCTGAAGCTGTTCCAGAGGGGCAAATCAGCGGTGATCGAGACTGATTTTGGCCTGACGGTGCAGTACAACTGGGAGTCTGATGTGGAGGTTACCCTCTCAGGTGCCTTTGCCAATAAAGTGTGCGGCATGTGTGGCAACTTCAACGGCAATCCCAGTGATGACTTTGCCACACCCAGCGGCTCACAGGCATCCAATGCTGTTGACTATGGAAGCAGCTGGAAGGTTCGTACCTTCATATTTCTAATTTGCACATGAATGAACTCCTATGTGGTCTTTGTGCTGTTGGCTCAGGAGTTGGACAGTTTTTTCCCAAGCTCACTGATAACCTTGTGTGGTGTTCTCTTGTTTATGCTAACATGGAGATTTCAGGAACATCCACCGCTGTTAACCCATGGCCTCAACATTACAGGTTCCTCTTCTGCCCAGCAATATGCACTGCCAAGATAAATGCTCAGGACAGTGCGAGAAATGCGAACATGAATGGGATAAGAAATGGGAAAACAAGAAGTTCTGTGGCCTCCTCATCGCTAAGGACGGGCCCTTCCACTTGTGCCACAAAGCTATTGATCCAAGCATCTACATGAAAAACTGCATTTATGACATGTGCTTGAGCGACGGAATGAAGCGCATCCGTTGCCAGTCCCTGGAAGGCTACACCAGAGCCTGCCAGTCAGCCGGCATCGAAGTGCTCGACTGGAGGGAAGAAGCCAAATGCAGTGAGTAGCTCTGTTTGTGTATATGTGCACTTGTATTTGCAAGTTCCGTATATTGCCTTTATCTGATCAGCTCTCTCTTAGGCTGAAGAACTATTTTCTTACTGCCTACTCTGTTATAGTGCCTGTAGCCTTTATTTTCACTTAGCTTTGGTTGCCTTATTTGCTTTATAGATGGATTTGGACAGAAGTAAAAATAAAGTCTAGACTCTGCATGTGTGCCAGTATATACGTGTGTTTGTGTGCATGTGGCTGTGTGTACAAGTATGTGCTTTAAGACTGTTTTAGTACATATAATCAAACACAGTTTAAATTCTGTGATCAGCAGAGAAAAGTTTGGTGGTAGGTAGCTTGGTGCATAAATGCATTATTGTGTATCAAGCAAAACAATGTCAGATCTCTATTGTGTTCGAATGTATTACTAAATATTGTTGCGCAGGGTTGGGGTTGGGATCTCTCAAGAACCAATACTTCAATACCAAGTCAATGCCAAAATTCAGAAAATGAAATGGAATGGTTTTTTACAGTACTGCTGCCACTGAGTCAAAATTGGTGCTGCATTCTTGTCTGACTGACAACAAGCAGAGAAAGATGTCTAGGAAAGCTGTGAAACATGGGAACACCTACCATACATGGGACAATAAGCAAACTGTAGCATAATGCTCCTGCAGCGATAGCTCCACCAAACATAGGTAGTCAGGACACCTGGAAGACGTATGTCCGGAAATTAAAATAAATACTGTGATTAAAATACCAGTTAAACCTTAAATTAATGCATTGTGGACAAATATCTTAATATGATATAGTCCACTGACGTTCTGCGATCTTTAAACTCTCGTTTTGCTCAATATTGCATCAATTATAAGAATAGGACTAAATAAAGTTACCAGAAACCGAAGAATTTCAATAAGTAGAGTTTACACATATATCAGGTTCTGGAACACTGGCATTTATGAGTGCACAGATGCTATTTAAATGACATCACATCGATTGTCCGCTTTCAAAGTCAATGACTATTGAATTTCATCTTCTACTGGGGCTTGTGCCGTTTATTAAGGGTGTGACATACATTTTTGTACTTGAAAGAGACACTAGCTGATGTTTACTGTCAACTATTAAATTCTTGAAGGCTACATACCAGTTTTTTTCAACGTCATAGCTTTTTAAAACCCTTTGAAGTATAAAATCTTTTGGAATGTTTTCTCAAAATTTAAACTGTGTTCTAGAACAGCGGTGCACAAACTTAGTCACGGTGGTATCTAGGCCTATTAGGATGTGAAATCATCATGAGTTGCCTAGGATTTATACCAAACACTGCATTCCTGAGAGGCTCTCACTGCAAGTCATTTATTTTCCCTAGTTGGGGGGAAATTCTGTTTCATTTCAGTCAATTTAAAAAAAATTTTTTTAGAACATTAATTGAATTGCAATTTCTTGAAAAATTCCAGTAATGTTCTATGACCAGTTCAATTTCTGTCCTAAACTGAATGAAATGACATGGAGTCAAACTCAAACCTGAACACAGCATGCAGCAATACATTCCAATGCAGCATCTTCTTAATAACAGAGGTGCAACATTTTTTTACCACAGGTTGATTTGTTTCCGTTGCATACTAACCTACCCATTCTCATGCTCTCCCAGAGGTCAACTGTCCCCCACACAGCCACTATGAGCTGTGTGGGACTGCCTGCCCTGCCACCTGCGCTGACCCCAGCGCCCCATCCAAATGTAAGGCTCTCTGTGTGGAGAGCTGCACCTGTGACAAAAACTTAACCCTGAGCGGTGGCAAATGCGTGTCCAGGGAGAAGTGCGGCTGCCCCAACAAAGGCTGGTATATCCCACCCGGAGAGTCCTTCTGGGCAGACGACCGCTGCCAGAGAGAGTGCTCCTGCAACCGCAAGAGCAATGAGGTGGAGTGCGAGGAAAAAGGATGCAAGAAAAACAAACTTTGCCAGGTGGTTAAGGGCATCAGAGACTGCTACCCGTCCTCCTACAAAACCTGCAAGACCACGGTGGGCCAGCACTACAATACCTTTGACGGGCAGCACTACGACTTCAAGGGCACATGCGTGTACAAGCTGGTGGGCGTTTGCTCCGATGACCCCACCCTTGAGCAATTTGAGGTGCTGGTGCAGAATGGAGAATTCCAAAACAAACGCGGTAGAAGAAAATCCCACACCATACTGGTAGAGATTAAAGTATACGGTCAGAGAATTGACATCACTAAGAAAAAAGGAACAGTCATGGTGAGTCCTTTTCTTTTAAATTTGTGACTACTGATTTGTGAAAAGAATGTAACCCTCTATCTACTATTGAATATAACATATGGAATTTTTAAAACTTGATATATACCTTGCAGGTAAATGGAGAGCTCATGAACTTCCCTGTGCGCCTGGCTGATGACAAAGTTACCATACGCAAGACTGGCAACAAAGCAGTGGTCAAGACTGACTTCGGGCTGAAGGTGTCATTTGCCTGGAACAACGGTGTCTCTGTCAAACTCCCCAGCACCTACAAAGATGCCGTGTGCGGCCTGTGTGGTAATTACAACGACAAAAAGAAGGATGACCTGACAGACAAGGATGGCAAGGTCTCAGCCAACCCCACCGAATTCGGCAAGAGCTGGCAGGTGGCGGAGATCCCAGGCTGTGTCCACGACTGCAAGGGGGCCTGCCCTGACTGTGACATCACGCAGAAGCGCAAGTATGAAACCAACGATTTCTGTGGGCTCCTGCAAGACCCCAAGGGGCCCTTCCGTGACTGTCACGCCAATGTGGACCCCAGCGACGCCTTCCAGGACTGTGTCTACGACGTCTGCCTCTACAAGGGCCGGAAGGACGTGCTGTGCAAGGCCATCACCGACTACACCACAACCTGCCAGGAGAGCGGGGCCAAGGTCTACCCCTGGCGCTCTGAAAAGTTCTGTCGTGAGTGTTTTGTCTGTAGGGTGTATCCCCTAGCTTTTATTTGTATCTTAAGTAAAAGTTTTTAAATTTATTATTCGGACAGAAAGCAGAGAGGGTAACAGAAAGAGAAGGGAAAGCAGCTCTGATAGTAGGGGAGCAAACCCTCGCCTGCACATGCGTGTATTTGGCTTGAGATTCGTCCACATTATGGACTGTATTACGCCTCATCTTTTGCTGTTAAATGTAATTAATCAGCGTAACACAATAATGACTAATACTAATTAGACAGAGTAAGCAGATCAAAACTTCGGGACCTTTAATGTGATTAAAATGGCATCTCCATCTCGTATGAAATGTGATTATAAACGCAGTCCATTTGATTACTTCCATCCTTCAGCTACCAAATGCCCATTAAACAGCCACTATGAACTGTGCAGCGACGGCTGCCCAACCACCTGCGAGAGCCTGTCTCCACCCCTGGACTGTGATTCGCTGTGCCAGGAGGGCTGCACCTGCGACGAGGGCTTCATCCTGAGCAGCGACCGCTGCGTGCCCTTCTCCCAGTGCGGCTGCGTCTACAATGAGCGCTACTACAGGCTCGGCGAGACCTTCTACCCCAACGGGAAGTGCGAAGAGGAGTGCACCTGCTCGCAGGATGGGGAGGTATTTCCCGGGGGAGGGAGTGGGTTACACGTTTTTACCCAGAAAGTAAGCACCTCCTGGACCACCAGCAGCACCGGATATCGGCAAGCTACCGATTCTGCAAATCCAGCTGTAGCCTAGTGGCAGGGCCAGCCATTTGTCAATTCGCAACCCACACTGCTGGACCAACTGCCGGGCTGCCAACATGCCACCAATGGAAGCCTGTATGCTTCCTAGCTCGTTCAAGACACCTCACAAACTTAAAGGAATCTCACTCCTTAAACTTTAATCGTACTTGATCGTACTTTCATAAGTTGTATGTATTTTATTTTAATATACTGAAAAATCCCTGTTTTTGGGAATCCTATGACCTCGGCGTACAAGTTTTCAATTCACACAATTTTTCTTATATCACACAGGTTAAGTCAGGTTTTCTCAAGCTTGTTCCTGGAGATACACCATCCTGTACATTTTTATTTCAGCCCTAATGTGGCACACCTGATTCTACTAATTAGCAGCTTAACAAAATTCCTTTGTGGAATAAGGTCTGCTTTGCTAAGACTGGGTGGGTTGCCCAACCCTACGGGAACAAGGTTGGGCAATCCTAGGTCAGAGTATAGGATATTCCAAAAGCCATACTAAATTCCTCTGTAAGAATAATAGATCAATAGGTAATTGAAAGAAAAAAGCTTTCATTCCTCCCATGAAGGTCTTAAGAAACCCTTGGATTTTTGCATTTTAAATACTGTTGAATCCTAATCAAAGGATTTTGCATTAACTTTGTTAATTAAGCACTTGTCAATACAAGAATACAAGCAACTCAAAATGCTTCACAAATTAAAAATATGATACAAAATACAAAGGGTAAAATATGTGCAAAATCTATAGAATATGGGAAGTAGATGAGCCTACTGATGGTACATGAAATGCCTTTTAAATAGAAATGTTCTCAGTCTTCATCTTGCACCTGCAATAGCAGGTAACCTTATATTGTAGGGTGATGTAATGACTGCTACTATCAGCGGAGACACTGACAACCTGGTATCATCTCTGCTCATAAATCGTTTTGAATGTATGGGGTAATGTCTTCATGTAAATGTTGGCAGGTGGAATGCAAGACGTTCTCCTGCGGGCCGAATGAGAAGTGTGAGGTGGTGGACGGAGTGCGCAAGTGCCAGCCCGTTGGGTCGGGCGTGTGTGTGGCGTCCGGGGACCCCCACTACACCTCCTTCGATGGCCATCATTTTGACTTCCAGGGCACCTGCACATACATTCTGGCTAAGGGGTGCGGGCTGGAGGGAACACGTTTGGTCCCATTCTCAGTGCAGGTGAAGAACAAGAGATGGAAGCCTGCCTTGCGGAGGAAGGTCTCCATCACAGAACTAGTGGCTGTGGAGGTCTATGGCTACACACTGATCATGCAGGAGAACACGCGTGGCATTTTGGTAAGTGATAGTGGACATCTGCCTTGGCTATGGAATTATTTTTAAGATTATTTAAAACTAAATTTATAAAGGTGATCTAATTGTGTGACTGTTTTTGTAGAATACTGAAATAACAGTTGGATTTTTGAGGCCTGAATTGCCCTTCCTGGATCGTGTAGCAGAAGGGCTTGTGAAGTTTAATGATCCCCAGACCTCTGTCATCGGGGGCTTATTTGTCCCCCCAGTAGGTTATCCCAAGGCGAATAGGTCTGGGGTGAGGACCCTGACGAACCTGACCTAACAAACCCCTACTAATGGTAAATAAGTATAGAACTCAGTTGATCATGTCCAGAATAGGGTTACCGGGTCCCATCCCTGGAGCCAGGTCAGGTGGTAGTGCCTGCAGTCGAGCGCCTGCTGTTCAGGAAGCCAATGCAACCCCGCCGAGCTCAGCTGAAAATGTTATGTGGGACAACCGCGTGGACCCACCACCGCAAGGTTCAGGGTAGGGGTTGGGTGCAATGCCCATCGGGCAAGGGGCAGGAAGGGGCCTGTTTTGCGAATTTGGAGAAAGCATATGACCGTGTGCCCTGAGTATCTTATGAGAGGGGTTGCGAGAGAATAGGGTGCGAGGGTCATTGTTGTGTGCCATTCGGAGAGCTGTCTTTGCATTCTGGGCATTAAGTCAGACTTGCTCAAAGTGGGTGTCAGAGTCTGCCAATGGTGTGCTTTGTCTCCCCTCCTGTTCTTGGTATTCATGGACAAGATCTCAAGGCACAGCCGAGGTACGGAGTGTGTCCAGTTTGGGGACATCTCTCCTGTTTGTGGATGATGTCGTCCTCTTAGCCTCGCTGTACTGTGACTTTCGATGTGTATTAGAACTAGACAAACTTTTTACAGCTTTCCAGAGTGTGACACGATTCGGATGAGGATCAGCACCGCCAAATCTGTGGCCATGGTCCCCTCCTGAAAAAATTGTCCCCAAGTAAGGCGGGAGCAACTGCCCCAGGTGGAGGAGTTTTGTTGTACGTCACTTTGGATAAGAGCATCTGCCAAATGCCTGTGATGAAATGTAATGTAATGAGTTGAAATATCTTGGGGTCTAATTCACGAATGAGGGCAAAAGGAGAAACCACCGTCTAGGTGCAGCAACTGCAGTAATGCGGGCATTGTACCAGACGGTGTTGGTGAAAGAAGAGCTGATCTGAAAGGTCAGGCTCTCGATTGACTGAAAGAGTGAGATTGTGAATACAAGCGACCAAAACGGGGTTTCTCCATAGGGTGGCAGGGTTTACTCTCCTTGATAGGATGAGGAGCTCAGCCATTGGGAAGGACCTCCAAGTAGAGCCGCTGCTCCTCTGCATTGAAATGAGACAGTTGATGTGGTTCGAGCATCTGGGCGCCCCCCTTTTTTTACTTTATAATCCCATTGCTACATCATATCCCCACATATTAAATCACTGGGTATGCCAACCTACAAGTTGTCCTTTAATGTCAACTTCACATACTTTGTATTGTTAACATACTTTGTAAAGATAGAGCAGCAGCATTTCAGTGCAGCTTGTGCATGGACTCTGCTCACATTTCTTAAATCATAAAACCAGAATATAGATCGGCTAACTAAAAACAAACCTGCCAGTCACTGATTGTGTGTTAGCAAAAACCGACCAGTCCACAGCCGATCGGATTGGTGCACCCCTACATTGTACTTAATACCATTATAAAT
The DNA here is from genome assembly GCA_039654925.1 of Anguilla pacifica. Lineage (NCBI taxonomy): Eukaryota > Metazoa > Chordata > Actinopteri > Anguilliformes > Anguillidae > Anguilla > Anguilla pacifica. Next base: position 90,332,972 of record CM077284.1, on the reverse strand, counting down.
AATGAAGTCTTAGTTCCAAGGGTAATTTAGCAGCTCTCCCTGTCTGAAACAAAGAAAAATGTAACCTTTATTCCAGGTCGTTGCTTAAGGATGTGACTGGATGTTCAGTAATGCAGCAGACAAACAGCTGTGGATGAATTCAGGAAAAATCAAAATGTACTTAAAAGCTATCATTCCCTCCCACCCAAAACAGGTCAATGGTGTGTTAAACAATGTACCGCTGAATCTGAACGATGGAGCGGTGGAGGTCTACCCGGACGGCAGGCACTACACCGTGAAGACCAACTTTGGCCTCATTGTGACCTACAACCTTGTGTACCACGTCACTGTCACGGTCCCCGGCAACTACCGTGGGAAAACCTGCGGCCTGTGTGGAAACTTCAATGACAATAAGAATGACGAGTTCCGCCTGCCTGATGGAAATCTTGTCACGGATGTCAATGTCTTTGGGGCAGCGTGGAAGGTGGCCATCCCTGGCGTAGTGTGTGATGATGGTTGCTCTGGCAACAACTGCCCCAAGTGCGACCCCAAGCAGAAGGAAGTCTTCCAGGAGCGTAGCTACTGTGGCATCCTCACGGATCCCAAAGGACCCTTTGCCGCGTGTCACGCAAAGCTGGACCCGGTCCCCTACTTCAACAACTGCATCTTCGACATCTGTGCGTCCAATGGTGACATGGAGGTGCTGTGTGACAGCGCTGCCTCCTATGCGCTCAACTGCGAAACTGCCGGCGCCGACATCAAGACTTGGAGGACTGCATCCTTCTGTCGTAAGTTAAACCAAACTTGCATTCTGAGCTAATGATGTAACTTAAATTAATCAGGTTGGCTGGACCAAAAACCAGCTTTCACAGTGGTCCCCTGGACTAAGTTTTGAAAGCTCTGCTCTAACTTAAAGCCCGAGTCCAGCTGATAGTTTTGAGTGATCAGCACATGCTGTGATGGCTTGGAGTCAGAAGATAAGTGTCCAGTTCTGCTTTTGCCTGTGCTTTCCCCCTGCTCTATGCACTTCTGTGTACTTGTCAAAGACGCTTCCATGAGATACAAACACAAAGTGGGAATGAGCTAAAACAAAATGCAGAGAATTGTTAAATAATACTTGATTCCTGTTTCAAAATTAATTACATTTTCTGTTAATCAAATTAGTAAAGAATTTAAGGAGTTTATTGTAGGGATGCACCGAAATTTCGGTCACAAAAAATATTTGGCCGAACATAGCAAAAAATAACACATTCGGTATCTGGCCGAAAGAGTGAAAACGCAGAAACTTTTGACCGAATGTGTGTGTTGTTTTTTTTATTGTAACAAAAGTATAGAAATAAATGTGACACTGTTTCGTTGCTCTCCTGCGGCTATTCATGACACATTCAAACAGTGCCGGTGTTGTAGCGAATTCAGTATCCTCGAAACGAACTGATTCCCCTGTCCGTGCACACGCTTCAACTTTCATTTCAAACAGTGCCTTTTTGTGTGCGTTTAGAATGGCTAATACTCGCAGTATGCAGCTAGTAGCCTATTTATACAGTTATTAGGTATCTTACATTTCCCTTGATTAGTCAACAATCGGCACTTACTTATCTTTTGAAATTACTTTCGGTAGAAATGAAATATATATTCCACCGTTAGGCTACAGGTGAACATTTGTGGTTGGAAATCATGTTAGTTGAATGATGTGTGTTTTCTCAGTTTATTTGTTTTTTTTTAGTTATTGTATTCTTGGATTGTACAAAGGAAAATAATAAAGATCTTGAATTACCTCCCAAAAAGATTTTTACTGAATATTATACTAGTATATCAGCTTTCCGTGGAACACTCCCTGCCCTCTATGTTCATTACTCTAGTTACTGTGCTTTTTTAGTATGGCTGCTGCAAAGGACTGAATGTTCAATAGACTAATAAAAGTTTTTTCATCACCTTGTCGTTTTGGAATTTAAATTTGTCATTGAAAAGCATAAATTGAAAGCAAAATTGATTTAATTTATGCTATGGTCCAAATGTGAAAATAAATGAAAAAATACCGGTATTCGGAATTCGGCTAAGTGTTTCCTTATTTTCGGTTTCGGCCAAGAATTTTCATTTTGGTGCATCCCTAGTTTATTGGCAACCACACTGAAGCGCTGTACTCTCGAATTGCTGGCTCAATGGCTCAACTCTCAGTTACTGAAGGGCTGCTGTCTGTTTTTGCATGTAGAGGGCATAGTTTTCATGGCTGTTCGTGTGCACTGATGTATTCAAGTGACAGCTGTAAGTTAAAGCAAAATAATTTAAATAACAAAAACATAAGCGAAGTACAAATGCACCAAATGAGAGATTCATTTAGTGTTATCTGCATTTTAAGTTAATTCTTCCTTTCCAGAGAAAGGTTCTCTGTAAAACTGGAAAGACTGAATCATTTTCAATCTGCAGACCGTCTGAGGATCTCCTATCTTTTCCCGTTCCAGCAATGTCCTGCCCGTCCAACAGCCATTATGAGATCTGTGCGGAAACCTGCACCAACTCCTGCCCGGGCCTCTCGGACATTGTCGAGTGCCCCAGCACCTGTGCAGAAGGCTGTGACTGCGACGAAGGCTTCCTCTTCAATGGGGAGAGCTGCATCCTGGCCGAGCAGTGTGGCTGTTATGACAACGGACGCAGCTACAAGGTGGGTTGTGGTTCTTCTGCACGTGCACTACCTCAGGTTCTCGATAATAACCAGATGGTTAGCTCCTATGTACCACTTCTCTGCTCTCCTCTCTACTCCATAAAGTCACATTTTAGAGTTTTTACTGGTTGTGAATATACATTGACAAGCGTGCCCAAAGGTAATCTGTGGCCACTGGAACTGTTCTTAGCCAAGCCTGTTCATTAATTTCTTATAGGCCTAATCAGACACCGGGATCTAAAAAAAGCATTCTCTTAAATTATTGCTTTCATCGGCCACTGGTTCAAGATGAACTGCTGTAACACCTACACCATTGTAAAACTCTTCTCACTCAGAAAATACAGTCTCAATCGGTAAAATCACTGGAGATAACAAAAGAAATAACAAGGCAGTCCCCCGTTCCAAAAAGAAGGGCTGACATTGAGCCCCAGGTTGATGATTATGGTATTTTATAATCCAATTACTGTCCGCAACAAGTCAAACTGCTAATACTACAGTGATGGTGTTTATATTGCTAAAATCCCCCTCTGATCCTTAAGCAATCAATCTGCTCTTTGTATACAGGCTAGCAAAAGTCCTTAATCATTATGCATTATTTCCACTGAGCTGAAAGATTTTTCACAAGCTACTGAAAACGAGAATTTCTATGTATGTAAATTGAATGTCAAACCGAAAAGTGCAATTTTTCTAAAAAAAAAAAGAAACTTCTACCTAAAATCTACCCATCTTGAATTTCCCCCCTGCTTGGAAACCACGTATGCATTACAGTAATCATACAGCTCATTGACATAGCTTTCGAACATAGCTTCCTTCTAGTTGAAACTATGACTTGCCAATTCTACTGCGTACCGACTTACTTTCACTTTGCGTTTTCACATAGCACGAGTGGAAGCTTGTAAATCGTTTATGACAGCATCTTATTTATTCTTTTAATTGTGAGCTCTCTGTTGAGGAAACCTGATTTATAGCACTCATAAAGGTAAAACCGAAGTGGTTTGATTGTTTCGAAGTGAAATTGGTTTGTGGGATAACCAACCATTATGAACACATTTTTGATATAGAAGCAACCCAAAAAGACAGCATTTGACTGAAAATACAGGGCTTAGTCAAAAAGAGAAAATAGTTTAAAAAAAGAATATTGGTTTTGTGGGGTTCCAGAGGGTACCACCCTCAACTGAATTAGCATCTGGAAGTGAAATATGGCTGAGAAAAAATATATACACAGTAATCCAATTTAGAGAGGTTTGGTACCGTTTGGAGAGGTTTTTAGGAAATTTGGGCCTACCTTTTGGAAAAAGTATGACATATTAGCCTACTGCTTCGTTTATTCCACTCCAAACTTTTTTCCTGTTGTTGTATAAATCCTGGGGTACAATTGGAAAATAAATCTGGTTTCATCCCATGTCCGAAGTACATCATGACAAAATTAAGAAAATACATAATTTTTGGATTTCTTTGTTGCTTTTCAGAATAAATACTGTATGCCCTGTATGTTTACGGAGTGAACAAATGTCCTCTTTATTTCAAGCTTATAATCATGTGTGTAGTGCATATCATTTTGGAGATGATGGGGTTTATTTAAGACGGCGCGATTCTTACAAAAAGCCCTGGATTTTAAGTGGGGTTAAAGAGGTTAATATTCATGCATAAAATTGGAACATTTGAGCTTCAACTGGAGAGAGAGAACTTTGAATATCATGATAACAGATTTGACCATCTGGATAGCATACATCATATTGTATTACAATCACTTAGCAGATCGCTCTTATCCAGAGCGACTTACAGAAGTGGAGAACATCAGTGTAACTCTCAGGAATACAAAAATATATTACCTGAAAGGCAGGAATGGCCATTAATAACCAATACGTTTACACAACAATTTGTATTGTAACTAAAAAAGTACCACTAGACAGATAACGCATAATATGCACAGGCATTATTCAAAACCAAATCCTAAGAAACAACTGAAAAAGAAAAGGTCATCTTGAAGGGTTCAGGAGCTATAGTGCTATCTGAAGAGTTGAGAGTTCAGCCTGCATCAGGCTGGGTTTCTGCAGTTGTAAATGCAGGGGGGGCACCAGGGAAGAGGGAGGGGGCGACCAGAGCCTGTCTATAGAGCCTGTGGCATTTCAGATCCAGGATGTGAGTCATGTGATCACTGTTGTTTGTGGGTTTCCTCAGCCAGGGGAAGTGGTGTACGATGACGACTGCAAGCAGGTGTGCACGTGTGATGCCGTTAAAGGCCTGAGCTGCCAGGCCCACACTTGTCCCAGCGGAACCAAGTGTCTCGTCAGGAAGGGGGTCAAGGCGTGCTTCAGTACAGGTAAGATCACAGGCTCAGAATCTCACCCAACAATCCTTACTGATGTGAAACTCACTCATCCTGCATCACATTAAGTGCAGCCAGCTTCCAAGAGTGGTAGTTCAGGGGTTACACACGTGGGCTGGCAAAGGAGGTTGGAGGTCCAAATCCTAGGTGGGGGTACTGCCATTGCACTCATCAGCAATGGACATGCTCTGAATAGTTTCTGTAAATATTCAGCTGTATGACTGATCATATTTATGCTTCCAGTAGCACTCACAAATTTAGAAATAGTTTCCTTGTATCATTGTTGTAGCACACCTTACCCATAATATTCAATCTATCATTCATCTTTTATTCATTTTCTTACCACCTGTTTAGTAAGATTATCTTCAAGTATCAAAGTATTTCATAACTGAATACTGTGCTCGACATTTAAACATCTTCTATACAGCCCTTTGTGGATTTTAACAGAAGTTCGACTTGGATAAAATATAAGCAAAGCTGTGGTAATGCATATTAATCATGCAAATTGCCTTCATCATTTTAATAATTTTTTAAATTATTTAATTAATTGTTCATTTCTGTTTTTTTTACTTTATAATATATTTTTACTTTTTTATCAGATGCCCTGTGTTGGAAATTAACCTTGTTTGTATGCTATATAATAGTAATTGGATACTTGTCTTGATAATGTGTTGGTTTGAATTTAGTGTGAAAGTAGTATCAAATATGCTTTAGCTCTCCTACTAGGCCTATAGAGAGGAATAGGTCAGCGCTACATAGGCAGTACAGTCGTACACAAAATGAATCATGAAATGTATTACTTTTTTATTTTTTCTTTCTTTATGATGATGTGTGTACAGCACAGAGCTCCTGGGCAGAGTGGCTTATTTAACAAACAGGACAAGAACAGACTAATCTTTTTTTTTTGATACATAATTTTTTATTGTATTCAGTAATTACAAATGCCCAAATGCATTAAAAATAAGTACAATTCAGCAACATGTGTAATGATGATAATCTTTCTTTGGTGTCGGGCAGATCCTTGCAAGGACGCCAAGTGCCGTGTGAAAGAGACATGCCACGTAGAGGAGGGCGAAGCTGTGTGCGTACCCCAATACACAGGCACCTGCTGGGCATGGGGTGACCCCCACTACCACACCTTCGACGGGTTCAACTATGACTTCCAGGGCACCTGCAAGTACACTATCTCCAAGACCTGTGGTGACGTGGCGGGCCTGGTGCCCTTCTCCATAGAGGAGAGGAATGACAACCGTGGCAGCACCGCCGTCTCCTTCGTCAGGGAGGTGGACGTGACTGTGTACGGCTACACTTTCACCATGATCAAGTATCAATGGGGCCAAATCATGGTAAGCACTCAAAGTTGGGGGCTTCCCTATAAGCAAACTCGTTATCAGGAAATAATGAGATTTCCTCCCTAAATATCTCTGGGGGACCCATTGGAATCTGGATTTATTGCTGAATGTTCTCTCCTGGTTTCATCGATTAAGGTTCTTGATGGGTGTGCTTATGACATGCCCAAGCCTTCTGTCTTTGGTGGAAACACTTGGTGTTTGAAAAATCACATGCCTAATACTACACTGCTGAACTCATGACATGCTACCAGGGCAGGCTTAAGGCTACGTGGGCTATGACAGTATAGTGACTATGACTATAACAGAAGTGTTAAGTTTAGGCCTGCTGCCTATGGTCCAGATCAAATGTAGAAAAACCAGTAACAGCTCACATCTCAGAATTATTCCTACCATGAGACAACCGTGTACGGTGGAGGAGCAATAGCTCCTGAATGTGAATGCATAATCAATACGCTGCCCATGTGTAAGCCTAAGCCGACTGCTACTCAACGAACAGCTCACACACAAAGAACACATCAATCAGAGCTCGCAGTCAGTTGCAGTGAGTACAATAATACTGCATACCATAAGAATCGGCAGGGAGTCAAATACGCATACACAGTGGAGCAGTCACCTGTTTATAAACCCATTGTAGTCTGATACGCCGAATAATCCAAATAATAACATATCACATTAACATTCCAAGTAGGTCAGGGCTTTAATAAAACAAGACAGGGGTAGCCTACCGATTTAGAAGCTCTTGCTTTTTAAGCTGAGAAGTCTGTAATGATATCAATAATATTCATGATGCTTAACAAGTCAGTTTCTAAGAACTTTCTAGTGAGATTACTCAGCCTTTCTTGTCCCATGGTGATCAAGTTTTGTTCTTTATCAGTGAGTTTAGAAAATTAACGGTCCTCAGATGCCTCCGTCTCAAGCAAAGTTAAATCGTGTTCATCAGATTAACCTACAGGGTCCAAGTTAAACTATGCGGTCACTCCCTGCACTTGGAACTGTACTTCCCTCTAGGGTTTTCAACACACTTGTCCCTGGTTATGGTTATACACTTTGTTGTACGTCACTCTGGATAAGAGCGTCTGCCACATGCCTGTAATGTAATGTAAAATAGATTCTCAAGGCAATGCCAATATTCAGTAAAACATTCCTTACGAAAAACTACCATAGTTTTACCATGGTTTATATTTATGTTTTAATACTATGCTTTATAACCATGTTTTTTATTACTATAGTTTATAACCATAGTTTTTTTTATTACTATGGTTTATAACCATCATTTATTACTACCACAGATTACAACCATGTATTTCATGGTTCACAATTACTATGGTTTACAACTATGTTTACCATAATACCAGGGTTAAATACTACAATAGTTTAGTTCCAGAATACCATGATTCCTACGAATAAGCATGGTTCTACCTGAACCTGTTACCTGGCAGCTTTATTGAGGTAGTTTGTAGGCCCCCTTGCTTTAGTCCGTCAGAATCTGGAGGGGCTCTGTGAAGTGAAACCTGGGATCAAGGGGACTACTAATTCTGATGCACCTGGTATACACCCAAAAAAGGTTTTTGATTAATACGCCAAAACTACTGAAAAGTTATACCTATTCCTCAGTTTTGCTATACAAACTGATGAAATCAGTGACCTATTTAATGTAGCCTATTTAATCATTTTTCAAAATGGTTTTGCACCATTTTACTAACGTCCTACACTGCTTCAGTATAAAACATTTTCTTTACCTACTAAAGCTTTGCCTGTCAGCATCATCATATTTTTAAAAGTATATGGAAAAACTGCAGTCAAACTAGAGTTAGTGACTAGAATGGTGGAGACATAAACTGGACCTCTCGTTTTTTTTTCTCTTTTTTAAATATTTTCATTTATTTATATAATTATACAAACAAACATTTAATGTGGAAATACATTTTAAGTCAAATTAAATTATTCCTTATTATTAAATTCAAAAACAAATAGCAAGATGCCAAAAAGTAAATGAAATACAGTGGATAGCTAAAAAAAAAAAAAAAGACTAGAAGAAATGGACCAATGGTCTGTGGGCTTGGCGAAAAGCATTCTGAAGCCCGGGAAGTGCACCTACAATAACTTAAATCGGTTTATGAGGACACATTAGACAAATAAAAAGCACCTATTGTGACTACATTTTCTTATGGGAAAAAAAACGATTGACTTTGTATTTTGACCATGTTGTTACCATTGACTTACACTGAAACAGGTGGAACACCTAGCTATACTGGAGCCAATAGAACTGGCACAAGTGAGCGACACCTCTCTACAAGACCAGGAAGTGAGCTTCAGAAACGCAACCTGATTTTGGCCGCTTGGATAGCCATCAAATTTTAACAGGACATAATCTGTAGAGTAAGAGTTAAAATAAATGTTTCAAGTAGGGATAAGTGCATTTACAACACTATTCATAATCATATAGGATCATATTTTTGCTAACAATCACACCTCTTCAATTGTCACCTTTAACACAAAGCAATGAACTCATAGAGAAAATAAATATTTTTAATATAATAAGATGTGTTTACAGGGATTCTTTTTTTCGGTTAGGTTTTTCTATTTTCTTACCTTACAGAACAGTCTGCCATATAATACAAAAGAGCAATATTTTTCTTCTGAGCTTACTGGATTATGAGCCAAACAGATTCAGGAGAAACTAACTTACTTGAGCTTTGGGTAGTCAGCTTTAGTTAGCCATGTGAATGAGGATTATTGCACATTACAAGTCTGTGTAAAGCAACATTTAAAGAGAAAGGCCCAACTTTCTTGATGCGCTATATTAGTTTCGGTCTTCTCTTATCGAACAGCTAACTATTAAATTTGTTCTTTGCATGACTGCAAGCTGTTTCAGTTAGGACCACTGTCGTCAAAGTTACAATCTTTAATAACAATGTTACATGGCTACAGTTATGTTTGACAATACCGTGCTGTTATGTAAAGCCCTCTTGGCCATCCATGTAAGCATGCATGGATAAGGCGGGGAGGGTAGCAGCCAACCCCCCACAGAAGGGTACACCAGAACAGATCCAGCAGCAAGGCAGACAGTTATTAACCTTTAATTATCCATTAAGATTATACATACAGATTGGCAGCCTGTCTTTGGATGTGGGAGGAACCAGGAGCACGCGGACACAGGGAGAACTTGAAAACTCCACATAGAAACAGCAGGGCCAGGTTTGAACCCGGGACCTTCCTACAGTGAGGCGGTGGTGCCATGTGCTACACCACAGTACCACCCATAAAGGAAAGACTGATCAACACATGCGGGAGGAGCTTGGGTGGTGGCGGGTTTTTAGCCTAGCAGTCCGCAGCAAGCATGCATGCAGGAGAAAGTGAGCTTAGACTGGCAGCATTCAGCAGCATGCACACAGGAGGAAGCAGTGACATGACTGAGCCGGAGTCCAGCTTGACTCTCGTGGCCTGCCTGATCTACGCGATGCTTGATTTGCAAAAGCTAACATTTCAGCCAACACACCCAAAGAAGCAACCGAAACTGGCAATATCTTGCTATTTATATTCCTATCAACGTTTAAAGACAATATTTGTCAGCAAACATTACTCAGTAGCATGCAATTTCATGTGTTCAAAGTGCAGCAAAAAAAACTTTAGTGTAGCCCAGTAGCTAAACGACAACTGTAGCAAAATTTATATAATTTGTAATTAAAACTTCAAAATCGATCCAACTCCACATAATATTGTTAGCTAATTTTATTTATAGTGGTAGGCTATATTGTGCATAATACCACACAATTCAGGTGATATAACATCAACATAGCCTTACAGCTCTGTGAAAGTTACAATCCGAGTTTGTGTCGATCCACTGGACTGAATTCCTCTTCTTTGTGACAGAGCATCATGAAATCACAATAATATATAATACAGACTATCGTGGTGGCACCCTGTGGGCCTAAGTTACTGTACAAGCTCCTCACAAAATTGGTTTATTTCAATTTCATTTATGTCGAGCTCTGAGCTCACATGACAGGGCAGGTTGCTCAGTTGATTGGTTGCGCAGTTGATGGTCAAGCAGGAGCAATGTATTACGGCGTGTCTCTTAACCGATGAGTAAGCTCAAATTCATACTCCAAAATTTAAATCTAGTATACATTTGGGCACTTTTCCCGCACTCAAGCTGAACCAGCCTGTGGAAACACACTATATACTTATTTTACTTGCCCGTTAGTATGCTAAGTACAGATAATATAAGTTTCTAGTACAGCCGCAGTACACATCCCAGAACTTTTTGCATACACAAAATAAACATACTCCGCAGAGTAAACACACTAAATTCTCATTTTACGGCACAGTTAGTATTATAAGTATGGATAGTATGAAGTTTTGAACACAGCCTGTGTAAAATGTTTTGTATTATTTTGACAAAGGGTGTGGGAGTTATAGGCTAGTATTTGAAATGCGTGAAAATTCTACCTTTAATTCTAGCGCCAGGACATGGGCTATTGGGTAAATGTAACAAATGTGGCTACCCTCCGTAATTATGAACCTTGCAGCCAAGTTTTAAGTCTCTAGCATGTACCATGTCATGAGAAATTGTGCAAACTTGAGGAGAACAACAACAACCACAACAACAATAATAATAATAATAATAATAATAATAAACTCAGAGAAAAACAATCATGGTTCAACCCCCTTGGGCTTCAACCACTAAAAATCCTGGCTTGTGTGCATTTTTTAATCTTTTTTGAATCTGTACTATCTAGCTATCACATAGGTGGGCAACACTGGTCTGCATTGTGCTATGATCTTCAAATAAAACATTTCAAAATACAGGGCTAGGGAGGTCGAACGTTCTGCCTGCAATGTAATCACAATGGGAGTTTCACACATAAAAAAAGTCTAGGCTGACTGTAACAGGTAATTTAACAAGGACATATGCAAAATCAGAGTAGATAGAGCTATTGGTTTCAGAAGTGCACTGTTCAGCGATGTTACTTTTTTTGTCTACTTCAGAAGTCAGAAATTATTATGCAAACTTGACTCTGTTTACGAGCATTTGTACTTGCACTTAACGCTTCACCAAAATGAGTGGGGTCATTATTTATGGATATTTATTGATATGCACGAAGCGTAAACTGTCAAAATATGTTTTCTGAAAGATTGCCAAAACAGGTTTGACCTCCCTAACAGGGGAAAGGTGGTGGGACATATACAAGCAGTTAGCTAGCTAGGCTGCAGAGGAATTTTTTAGTTGAAGTTTTCAAAAATCTAGCTCACTCATGCCCCCTTTCCCCTAAACTGCCTACAGCAGCTTTCATTTAGTACTCCATTAAAATGATCTAACAGTTACGCCACAAATGAGGGACATAAACAATTATGACTGGTGGTATCGATATAACATGGCGTAACATTACCTAGCGAGCTAGCTACACTAGCAAATTACTGCAAAATACCATAGCTAGCTAACGGTAGATTTAACATATTCAGCTCTTAGAGTGTGATATACAGGATTTCGCTACGTTCAATACAACATCCAAATAATCACTAAAAGACTAACAGTTTTTAATAAGAGCAGCATTTACGGCAGAAACGGTTGAATTTTAGCAGTTCCTCTTAGTCTAGTGTAGGCCTAACTCAGTAACTGTTACGTTAGGTAGCTAAATTACTCCGATTGGGATAGGCTAACGTAGACAACCGAGCCTAATAACGTTTTCTACAGCCCAAATTGCCAGTTGTTTAGTCGAAAAAACCTAAAATACAGAATGATACACAACATACAAGGCGAAATGTAATCTTACCTCATACATTTTCAATGTTGTCTGGGATATGACGTTAGCCCAAGTGTGTCGCATTCCAGTCTTGTAGCCACAGAGACTCCACAACTGCTCGAATTCAAATTTAATCATCCAACGGCCACTGATTCCTTTTCAGAAAAATCTAATAATTTTTACATTTGCGGTTACATCCATTTTTACCAGATAACTCGGAGATGCTAACAGGCTAATTCCAACGCACAACTCGAACGAATTTAATTTTAAAATTGACAGCGCAGGCACACACTTGTTACTGGCCGATTTTCCCGGGCAACCTGCTGGAGCCTGAACGGCTAACGTTCCATATAAGAAGCAAATTATATTATTTATGCCATTGTTTAGTTTATTACTTTTTAATATGTCAATGTGTTCACAATGTGAACAAAGTTACTTTGATCTTACGAAAACAAATCTCTGCTTGCTGGTGCGAGGACAGCCTAAAATTTTTGGCCATTACAACCATGTTGATGTCGCACCACTGTCCCTCCTGCTTTCTTGGCGCTTACCTTTTGCTTGCCAATTTAATCTCCACAAGTCCTGTCTTGACCTTCCTTAGCGACCGCGGTAGGCAGCAACAGATGGTTTTTGAAAGTATATTCCAGTATCTCAGTCAAGTAGTTTGGCTTGATATAATCATAAATCGGCAAATGTATGAATTATGAAATACGTCAAACTGTGTAGGCCTACATATTGAAAAATGAATTGTCTGGTCTTCCATTGATATAGTGCTGGAAAAGGATATTTAGCCTAGTTTGCTACCGATTGAGGCAGCGGCTCTGGACTGGGATTTTTTTGGATTTGTTCCAGTCAAATATTTAATGTTCCAATCAAATATTTAATCTTCATGCATGTCTGTTTCTAAACACAAGGGTTATCTCTGAACACTCAAGCAACCAGTATTTATGTCACTGAGGGCTTAAATTAACCCTAATTTTTTTTTTTGATTAATTTTATTCGGTTTGGAAATTTTCCTGTCCCCTATAGTAGATTAAATATTCTCAGTTTTCTTTATGTATATATAACCCCAATTTTCCTTTTTATAAAACAAGGTCTTCTTTCAAAATGAACACAACTTGAGTGACAGTAGATAGATACTCCATGGCAATCACATTGATATGTTATTTACACAGTTTAGAACCATAAAATCATAGGAGGTGAGTAAGATTTACTTTGTTTATAATATTCATTAAATGTCAATTATTATGATGCTGCGTAAGGTAACCAACCGTATTATTTTCTTTAAGCAAAACACAAGTAAATGAGTTAAGCTCAAAAGAATCTGACAACCCTCTCTGTCCCGCAGGTGAATAACGAGATACAGAACCTCCCCGTGGAAATGGGACCGAATCTGGTGACAGTGATCTACTCCGATAAAATGGTGGTGCTGCAGACGAACTTCGGCCTGCGCGTTTCCTATGACTGGATCTCCAGGCTGCATATCCAGCTTCCCAGCAGTTACTATGGCAGCGTGTGTGGGCTGTGCGGCGACTTCAATGACGATTTCAAAAACGAGCTCCGCAACCCCGCTGGACAACCCGTCCCCTCCATCCTCGACTGGACCAAGAGCTGGAGGGTGCCGGACCCCCAGGACCCCAACTGCTCTGACAGTTGTCAGGAGGGCTGCCCCACCTGCGATGGTAAACTCAGGAAGCAGTACGAGACGGAGGCCTACTGCGGGGCCCTCACCAAGGCGGACAGCGTCTTCCAGCAGTGTCACGACAAGGTGGATCCAAAGAACTTCATGGAGAATTGCGCCTATGACATGTGCCTCCTCAAGGGCGACAAGCAGATGCTGTGCCAGGCACTCACCTCTTACAGCGAGATGTGCCTGAAGGAGGGCATCGTCCTGAAGGGCTGGAGGAACAAGTTTGACTGCCGTAAGTGTTGGGGGGGGAGGGGGGGCGCATCTGATGAGATAAGTATTTATGTGAAGGGAACTGCAGAAAGACTGTTGCACCTCCAGTTTGAATATTTATGACACAAATTCAACTGAAAGCTTCAGCATCAGAATGAGAACCGGTTGTTTTTATTGCTCGATTCAATGGAGAAGTCAAATGTAGGATGGCCATTTTCCTTTTTCATGTTTATCCATGAAATGGTACAATAAAACACCCAGAAATGGCCCAATGCCTTTATTTAGCCAAATGGTATAACTTTTAGTTACTCCTGATTTGGTGCTCAGGTGAAATATTATGAGATTTTGTTAATGTTCACATTTATCTCTGATCGGTGGCATGTATACCTCAGCTTTGACACGTCCTATCATAGTCAAGGGGTCAATTTCTCTTAATTTCATATGCCTATAATGATTTATTAGCATTTTTGGTTTTTCTTGGTTTTTATTTTTTTTCCTGAACTGGCAGAATTAAAGTGGAATTGACCCCACCCCAGGTCCTAATTCAGGCCTTTTCTTTGTCCCTGGTTCCCACAGCTATGAGTTGCCAGCCCCACAGTCATTACGAGGCCTGTGCCAGCCCCTGCCCCTTAACCTGCCCGATCACAGAGCAGGACAGTCCGGTCTGCCAGGGGCTATGCTCCGAGGGCTGTGTGTGCGACACAGGCTACGCCCTGAGCGCTGGCAAGTGTGTGCCCGCCAAGGAGTGCGGCTGCTCCTACCAAGGGCGCTACTATGAACCCGGTCAGAGCTTCTGGGGCGATGAGGGCTGCCAACAGCTGTGCATGTGTGACCAGGCCCTGGGCATGGTGGTGTGCCGCCCGGCGGGCTGCAAGGCCACCGAACGCTGCGCGGTGGAGGGTGGAGTTCGCGCCTGCCGCCCACTCAGCTACTCCACCTGCATGGCCACCGGAGATCCCCATTACCACACCTTCGATGGCCGGCGCTTCAACTTCCAGGGCACCTGCGTCTACCAGCTGGTGGCGCTGTGCTCCAAAGACCCAAGCCTCACAGCCTTTGAGGTGACAGTGCAGAACGACCACCGCAGGAGCAAGGCGGTGTCCTTCACCAAGGTGGTGACGGTGCAGGTGTACGGCATTGCCATCACGATCAGCAAGGATTACCGTTTCCAGATCATGGTGAGGGCCAGGGAGCGGTGGCAGCATTTGTGTGTCTGTGGTACCAATTAACCTCTTCTAATTGATCACAGATTTTTCCATTTGCTTCTAATTTGAAAACCGCTGTGGCTACACTTGTTTTCCAAGACTCCTTTGAAGGCCCTCGGGGCTGAGTTTCTTTAGCTAATTATTTAAATGGAATCTTCGGGGGTCTGGCCAAATGGAAACAGCTGCTAAAACATTAAAATTATTAAATTGCACCTTTATGAGCAGAACTGCTTCATCCCTTCTGTGCTCCGTGCAGACTTTTGAAAAGAGAGTATTGAAACATTTAAACATTTTTAGCCCTATTTTATAGGTCCTTTTTAATCTGCCATCATCTCTTAATGCATCAACTCCAGCAGTTCTGCTTCCAAGTGAAGGATTGTGTTTTAGGGGGCGAAAGGCTGTCTGGTTTGTAAAGCATATAGTGACTAATGTAGTAGTCACTTAGTCAAGTACATATCAATCAGTCCTGAAGAATTACTAACATTAATTACTAAGTTTCCTCGCTTGAAAGAAGAATTTAGATTTGACTGTTTGTGAAAATCATTTTTTTTGTTTCCACCTGTCAGTAATATTCTGAAAATTTCAAAAAGTTTGTTCTACTGAGTCTAGTGAGTGCTACTTTTCCCCTGATTGGTTCTCTCTCTCTTTCTGACCAGGTGGATGGCCAGTTCGCCTCCATGCCATTCCAGTATGAAGACAAGTTGGTGGTGTTCCGCGGCGGCTGCATGGCAGTGGTGGAGACGGCGTTTGGCATGCGGGTGACCTTCGACTGGAACAGCGTGGTGACCGTGACCCTCCCCAACACCTACCAGGGTGCCGTCTGCGGCCTCTGTGGCAACTACAACCAGAACCCTAGCGACGATGGAACGCTGCGCGATGGGCAGGCAGCAGCGAGCGAGTCCCAGCTTGGGGAAAGCTGGAGGGTAGGCGTGGTCCCTGGATGCACCTCCGGCTGCACGGAGCCCGAGTGCAAGGCCTGCTCCGCCTCCCAAATCGACGCCTACCGGGCCCAACGCTACTGCGGAATCATCGCCGACAAGACTGGGCCATTCCGTGACTGCCATGCCCGAGTGGACCCCGCCCCTTACCTGGAGGACTGCGCGTTTGACGCCTGCCACTTTGAGGAACGCGATGATGTTAT
Organism: Anguilla pacifica; assembly: GCA_039654925.1. Lineage (NCBI taxonomy): Eukaryota > Metazoa > Chordata > Actinopteri > Anguilliformes > Anguillidae > Anguilla > Anguilla pacifica. The sequence goes on along the minus strand of CM077284.1, from coordinate 90,316,660 downwards.
CTGCGAGGCTGTTGCTGCTTACGTGTCCGCCTGTCAGAATGAGGGTGTGGCCATCCAGTCCTGGAGGAGTAGCTCTTTCTGCCGTGAGTCTGGTCTAACCATCTGACCAGTAGGGCTTCTACACTGCAGAAAACCATTTTCTTTAAAGAAATTAGGAGAAGTTTCTTATACACAAGTAATAATGAATACAAGGAATATTCATTTGCTCATAGTGTTTTAAATAATTCTTATTGTGAGATAACCTTGTCAAAAGAATAGTTTTCCAGAGTGTATTTCCTATTTAAATTATCCCAAGTGGACACTTTTACATGTTTTCTAATGCTCAAGAGCTGTTGTAATGTCAGTGTTGAACATGCCAGAATGACCTTTGAGTCCCACTAGTGAAACATATTCATTCACTTCAAGTGTCAATACATTTTTTTAAAATTTCACTAATTCAAAGGGTTAACATCAAGAGCAGTGAAGAAGAAGAAGAATGACCTTTGACCTTTTGTGTCTCTTCCCCCTCCCCCCTGTAGCGGCCTCCTGCCCCAAAAACAGCCACTACGAGCTCTGCTCCTCGGGCTGCCCCGCCACCTGCGCCAGCACGTCCGCGGCTGCCCGCTGTCACCTGCCCTGCCAGGAGGGCTGCCAGTGCAACGAGGGGCACCTGCTGAGCGGGGATGCCTGTGTTCCCGTGGCCGAGTGTGGCTGCTCTTACGGCGGGCGCTACTACAAGCAGCGTGCGGTGTTCTACACCGACAAGTGCCAGGAGCAGTGCAAGTGCGGAGAGAACGGCGCCGTCGAATGCCAGACGTTCAAGTGCGGCCCCGGTGAGGCCTGCAAGGTGGTGGGCGGAGTCAACGGGTGCTATCCAGTGGGTGGGAGAAAGTGCGTGGCCTCCGGTGACCCTCACTACGTCTCCTTTGACGGGCGGCACTTCGACTTCCAGGTAGGGTTGGGGCGGTGTTCCTGCCTCATTACATTGGCTGCCAGTTACTTTGGGAATAGACTTCATTTATGACACTGAAAGCACTGTGTAGCCAAGCCTCTGAGCACATGTAGAACTGCTGACTCCTACTCCGCCTAATCAGAATCTCCAGTCCTCATATAAAAGACATTCTTTTGTACTTCTGCAATGAGCTATTTAAAAAGGAAAGGTGACATAGCCTTCTCTGTGCAGCCTCCTGCAGTGTAGAGCTGCCTAAATCTGAACACAAACATCATCTGCTTCCTTTAAGTCTCTTATAAATGCAAGTCGCAGGTTACATTATTATTGATTACGTTACTATTGATTATTGACTGCATTTGCGAAGCGCAGTATCCATATCGAAACCTAATTGTGATTGGGTCACCTGCTTTGTTTTTTTAGTGTGTGTCCCAGTAATTAAGGTAAGGCAGTTAAAATGTATGGGATGTTGCTTGGGAAATACGAGACAATAAGCCATTATTTTAATTTGGGCCGTTTGCCCCCCTTCCCCCCCTCCAGGGCGCATGCGTCTACACTCTGGCCAAGGTGTGTGACAAGGGCGACAAGCAGCTGGTCTCCTTCACTGTGGACCAGAGCACCGAGAAACGTGCCAATGGAAGGGTGTCCGTCACCAAGGCGGTGGCAGTGGCGGTCTACGGCTATGCCATCACCATTGAGCATGGCGTGCGAACGAAAGTGATTGTAAGTTAACCGCCGTTAAATTTTTATTTTTTTTTTAATTTTATTGAAAATTAGAATTTTCGGTATGTTCTATTTTACCGGAAAATAAAGTAATGTGACCTGTAAGTTGTGTGTCAAAATCAACTTATGAGAAAAATATATTAATCTATGTCTGCAATAAGTAAATTGAGCTGATGTTTCTGGATGCAACTCTTCCTCTTAATGCAGGCCATCTTATAAATTGGAGAATACTGTGTAATGGCAGCTAATCAATTTTGTTCCACAATATTACTCTGTGTTGACTTTCTTACACTGATGGGAGCGGATTGCGCAAATATTGTGACAGCGACAGTCACGTTATTTGCAGTAGGCTAAAGTTTTACACGTGATACACATTAGAAATGAGAGAGAAATCATTTTAAGGTGAGGATCAACATATGAATAACTGAAGCTTCCCTTTAACCAGTTACTAGAAATGAATAAATAATATGAATATATTCACTTCTCACTTCAATAAATGCAATTAATTTTTATATGAAACTGGTACAAGCCTAATTTTTAGAAGAAAATGTGACTGAAGTCAAATTCAAATTGCTGAACGCAAGAGCCATCAGAACTGGCTTTCACGGAGACTGTAATGAATTTCCTTCTCAAATGAATTTTTGAAACCCTGTAACACGGATACTCAAATCTGGACCTCAGATCCAAATCCTGTCCTGGTTTTCCTTTCCATTTGTTAATTAACTGAATAATTAGTGCTACTGACTTCTTCACAGACTGTCTTCACACCTGACTCCCAAGTAAAGGGAGGGCGGTAAACCAGCAATTCCTGGACCTCGTGGGCTGTCATTAGAGTAGCAGGGCCCTATAATCACATCCTCTTCTGCAATGCATTCCATACATGGATGCAGACACCAGTCCAGTACTAAAATAATAACTCTTCTGAGTTTTTTTTTTTACGTTTCCCATGGTTTATGCTTAATTGACCAAGTGAGTGATATGTGAGATTAACCAAACATTGGCTTATGATACAAGTGATTTTCACCTAACATTTGAACAACAGATACAGATCTTCACCAAAACACCATTAAATAATCTGACACCCTTACCCATATAATGGTACCTTTAGAGCTACAGACTACATTTCATGTACTGATGTTTCAATGACTGCCATGGCTTCTTTAGATTCAGGCTTGAACAGATTTCCTCATTCTTAGTAGCCTTCCGTAGGATAGTTTTTATTTTCTGTTGAGTGTTCTTTTTGTCTTGTAAAGGATTGTCTTGTCTGTGCACTTACCCATTCCAACAGCTAGGCTGAAGTGTCTATTGTAGAGTGGAGGCGGTGCTTCTATATGGATCTGCATGCCTTACTGCATGCATTCAGACCCTTGTTGAGCTGTCTGGTCTGCTGAATGACGCAGTGTCGCCTCTGTCAGTTTCCTCCGAGAGTCGTTACTTATTTATTTTCTCTTTTCGCGGACCAGGTTAATAACACGAAGAAGAGCCTGCCGCTGTCTCTGGACGAGGGCCGCGTCACCGTGAACAAGGACCGCAGCAACATCATCGTGAGCACGGACTTTGGGCTGCGGGTGCTGTACAATGCCATGTACTATGTGGAGGTGGTGGCGCCCTCCGCCTACGAAGGAAAAATGTGCGGCCTCTGCGGCAACTACAACGACGACCACATGGACGACTTCCTGTTGCCGAGCGGCGAGGAGACGAGCGACGTGGACGATTTTGGCAATGCCTGGACCATTTCATCTGATGATAAACCTGAATGCAGTCCAGCTGGAAAAAAGTGAGAAATATGAACATTTTATATGCATTTTAACATCTTCATGCAGTACACATTTATTTAGCCAAAGCATGCAGGAGAAAGATTAAAATGCTTGCCAATTTTATGTCAGACTCATGACGAAAAGTGTGCCTAAAAAATAGATACGTAGCCAAATATGGATTCAATAAACTTTTTATCTTTTTTTCTGTGCTTCCCTGTGCACTTGCAAAACAAACTTATTTTTATCCTCATGAGCCAATCTGCTGCCTGTCTTAACCAGCTCAGCAAAAACACCATTACATCCTCTCAATAGACCTGCAGTCCTTCCTCTGTCTTTCATCACTTGTGCAACACATCTCATGTACAGCGGCCTACAGCAGTGGCTCACAGACTCTGTCCTGGAAACCCAGTATGTGTTCTGTTTCCTGAGATTGGTTGCGGCAGAACCAGGCATGTCCACTGGACCGAGTTTCAGAACCACTAGCTTACAGTATTGCACAGATGAGCACCAGGCAAAAGGTCCCTTCAAAGCAAGCATATCGTGATCATCGTTATTCTTCTCCTTTGTTCCAGGGGCATGTGAGACCAACTTGGATAACCCGGCTTCCGGAACCACCCACATCTGACATCACCGACTAAGCCGCCTCCCCTTTATAATATTGCTTTCCTAATTAATTTTTTCTTGCAAAGCAGTAGCCTTGTCACCTTTTCCTGCCCTACCCACACCCGAAAGACTTGTTTCAGAACTCTTCTCATTTATCACTATGTAAGGAGTGGGTAGGGCAGGGATTGGATGGAGCTTTATTGTACATCATTTTTAACTAGGTTTTCTAATTGCATGGGGGTAGTGGACCTTAATTTTTCACTTTCTGTCTTAAATTTACTGAGGTAGTAATTTCTTGTACTGTTTACTGGAACTAATAAATAAAGGGATAAATTCCACTGAACCAGCTCCTTTTTTAAAAAGACATCACTCTTATAAAATCTGAACTTGTAGGTTTAAACAGGATTCCAGCATGTCAGGTCTCCAGATGTGAGAATTATGTGTTTTACATTTCTTTATACTTCAAAACCATCATCAAAAAATTCTCTGGAATCAGAAATAAGCATGTTAACGACGATGTCTTTTACACACACTTATAAATTATTTTTTAAATGGAGACTGACCTTTTTATATACAGTACCTGTAATTTGATGATGATCTTGGGTAATATAGTCATAGATTTTCATTTAACATGGATGCCTGTACATCTATTTAAGTTCCCATTCAGCTGATTTTATCAAAACTGATCAAACTGAAACGTGGATGATGCTTCCACCTAGTGGACATACTAACAATTACAACAACATATGAGACAACCACCAGACAAATCCGTGTATCAATCAGTTGTATCAATCATTTCATTATAGCCGTACCACTTTTGAGCCGTTATGAATGGTCTATTAACAGACTCTGAAGTGATTGTTTCTTTCTGGGGAAGAAAAATGGGCTGCCAGGCTCAGCCAGGGCACTCAAACATTCACGGAGGCCAGGAGTCTCTGCTGGTTTTTGTGATTTCCTTCTGACCAGCTGCCAATCTATACCCTGGAAACAGCCTTAAATTTACTGAAGGTTAGTCATATTTAATCTCTGAGCAGAGTGTTCATGCACATATTCCCTCAGAAACAATTTATTGGGTTCAAGTTCTGTAAGGTTATGAAATTCCTTGTCTTGCGCTATAGGCAAGAAAACTGCAAACATTTATCATTTTATCTCACAGAAAACACTGACCTACTTGCATATTTTCAGTACAAGACCTGACCCTGACAGTCACGTAAAAAAAAAGTCAATAAAGTCACGTAGGCTCAGCTCAGTCTTCGAAGGCAAGTGGAAGATCTGAGCACCAAGAGGAAGAGTTTGAGCTGACACAGAAATTTAGCCGATTTTTTCTCCCCCTCCTGGGAGTCTGCCGGCCTTGTCACTTTAAAATCTCTCTGGAATGTTCCTCGGGGTCATTCTGGCATGACAGGACAACAGATTATTTCACCACTGGACTGCCCCACGCCCCCTTTCTCCCAGTTTGGGATGCCAATTCCAGATGAGTGTGTCACGTCAAGTCAAGTCACTTTTATTTATATAGCACATTTAAAAACAACAGGAGTTGCACCAAAGTGCTTTCCAGTCACTACAATACAACACAACAAACCACAACAAAATTACATCACAATACAATACATGTATTAACTATACAACACAATAAAATAAATGGAATAAGGAGTAAGAGGATAAAAGTACAGGATAAAATCAATTTAAGAAAGACTGAATAAGACCAACAACAGATTAAAAATGCAGTGAGAGGATGTGAAAAATAACTAAATAAATGAAGAGTGGAGAAAACCGTAGGGAAACCTCAAACTGCACTAAAGGCAAGAGAAAAAAAGTGGGTCTTTAAATGTGATGATGGGACAGGACTTAATGTGGGACGGAAGGCTGATCCAGAGCCTGGGGGCAGCAAAATAAAAAGTCTGATCCCCTTTATGTGTGTACGTATATATCCCCTTGCATTAGAGGATTACATTTTATGCACAGCTTGCGCACACAGACTGCAGGCTCCCACTTGACCAGTAGGGGGTGCTGGTACACAATGAAATCCCCAGCAGTGACACTGTGACCCTCACCCTGTCCCTCAGGCATGGTTATTTTTCATTTCTTTATTTGAAGAGATTCTACAGCAGAATCTTAGGTTGTCCACAGACTACCATTATGAGGATTTGTGGAGCCTTTTTTATGGACTTATAAAATCTACAAAATGACCTTGTGGAAGAACTGACATTTTTGGGTCAAAATACATGTATAAGAAAATGGTGAATTATCCATTTAAGCAGAATGAGCCACCCAGCAGCCCCTGGACCTTTCAAAGGCATTGGATTATAAATCATCGCCCACAAAGTTACAGGTCAGCCGGGCTTGCACACACTGTACTTAGGCACTTTCCAGGATTACCTACAGAAATGATCGTGATGAATAATTTTACCCAATCCGATCACATCACCACCATAACCTGCTGTCAGTTCAGCAGTCCGCTTCATACTACACCTCAAGGAGAACTCAAGGTCATGCACAAACAGCACCTCAAATTCTGATTGCAGATTTCAGAGTCACACCCTCATAACCATATAGAATCCCAAATAAAGGTGTAACTTGTTCATCAAGAAACTTTCTCTCGGTTCCTGCATCTCCACACACCCTGTCTTTAGCGCAAACATTGTTTTTTGCTGCAGCTTATTTTCACTCACTTTCAGTTCATTCAGTTCAAGCACTGCTTGAATTCAGCATAAGCAGTGTATAATGCCCAATTGCCTCTGTAAGCTCACTTACAGTGACAATATGTACAGGCTACCTGTACAGCCAACACATACTACAAGAGCAAAAAACTTACAAAATAGCTAACTATAGATGTACAGGTAGTCTGCTTTTATTAAGAACCCATTTAAATATTTACTATGTAATCGGACTATGAATTATTGCCTCAATAGCAAAAATAATTGGGAGTGTATCCTTGGCTGAAAATTCAATATTAAACCAGCCTAATCTGGTATAAACTGCGTTTTCAAAACGTTTAGCTGGTCAACCAGCTGACCAACGTGTGTAGTCAGTTAGACCATCAGTTGACCACCATGTTACTCTACCATCTTTGACCAGCTATGACCAGCAATACAGTTGGTGTCGAAAACACAGCTTAAACCCTCTTAAACCATTGTAGAATTCCATCTGGTTTTAGCTGCAATTTTCAGCAGGATCTCTTGTCTATTAAAAACGTTTTCAGTATAAAAACGAGCTTGCAGCTATACATTTTTTTCCTTCCCTTTTGGTTTTTTTTTTTTTTTGTCCTCACCAGCACACCAAGCAAATAAATCTATGAACCTTTTCAAAATGAGTAATGGCATCGCTGAACTGAATGGCCAGTTCATCTATATGGGTACACAGTTCGGCCTGTTGAGAAGGTAATATACATTGTAATTCTATTTGTATTGGTTTCATAGTGAGAGAGCAGGACAGGGCCCACTGGGGTCTAAAGCCTGTCTTAAGGTCAGCACTGGCTACTACTCACACATTGTCTGATTAAACTTACAGGTGTAACTGCACCAAGAGCTTAAAGCTTTTTATTCAAGAAATTGATTTTTGAAAGAAATATGTGATTATCGCAACTAAACAATCATTCTTTTTTCCCTTTTCCAATCCAAACTTTTGAGGACAAGGGCAAATTCTCACAGTATTTAGATTATTCCCTTTTTGCGGGCAGGGGTTCGTTTTAATTTTAATTATTAAATTATCGGAGTTTAAGTAGGTTTTAAAATTTGTGGCCTGTTTTGGTTCTGCCCTCCAACTTCAGAGACCAGTGCTCATTGACCCCCCACCCCATTTTAAGACCTGTCTAACGATGGCAAAATTGCGGTATATCACTTCCATTTCACATAGTTTTCTCTATGGAACTTTTAAATTGTCCTATTTTGATTTTTGCATTGTCAAAGGGGAAAAAAGAATTATGTTTTACCTTAAATTGATAAATATATGTATCAATCTGATCAAAACATGTCAAAAGGCGGACATGCTAATGTTTAGTAAAAGCTCACTCCTTCTGGTCTGGTATCGAATATAGACTTTACGTTCTGGCCTGGTGTTCTGTCAGGTGATGCATGATTGGCGCTCTCTCACTCATCGCACACCAGTGACCCCTGCTGGTTGATTGGGCGCTGCCAGTTTTCTGTGCTGCTCCTCCAGAAGAATAATGCTTTCTGAAGTGTGAGTTCACTCCAGGTGACTAATTCATGTTCTTCCAGAGCTTCCAGTTTATCCAGTACATGGGCGGTAAGCCACTCAGCATGCAACAAGAGTCCATGCAAACTATATCCAAAACACATCATTATTTTATGAAAAACAATAATTTTATGATCATTGGTGCACTCTTGTAATTAGGTCATCACGGGTTCTCAGTGTACACTATTTTGTGCCACACACACACAAACACACACGTACACACGTACACACGTACACACACACACACACACAGACACACAACAGTGGATTTCAGAGGATTAGAATTTAGAGGTAACCATAGTTCAATTAGCTACATTCCTTGCACCCTACATCTGGGAACAATCGAGTGATTTTAATTTGGAGCCAGACTCACCCCCGTTGGATTTCTGAAGGGATCAGTTGACCCCTCCCCCACCAACCAACCAAATGTTCAGTGCTCTGTGCGGGACTTGAACAGGCAGCTCTGGCGCTCCCGCCACCATGTGCTTTGATATCGCCCGCAGACTTTAGGCACTTTCTTTCATTCATCATTATGTTTTTTTATTATCTTTATTATACTTGCTCCTTTACTGAATCGCTTGAGACATCCATGCGGTCAATGAGCAGACACAGTATATGGCTCTCATGAAATGGGGCCTCTTCCGTTGCCTTTCCTTGAATGGAAGAAGTTGGCTAAAATGAGGACAGCAGACTACCATCGACTCGCGTCACTCACCTCGCGAATGTACACGGTCACTATCTACTCTACTTGGAATGTTCAGTAACCTCAGTAACCTCCGTTGCCACCCAACGTTCCTCAGGTGCGACATGTGCTCTAGAATCTTGCAGGGCAGTGTAACCGTGCACGGAAATGCGTGTAGACAGAACGCTCTTTCGGTTCAGTTAAGTCCACCCCTTCCCAGATTCTAAGAACCCCGACTGAAATAACAAGCGGGCAATTTTTTTGCAAAGCAGAATTACACTTACATGGATCGTGTTTTGAAAACTGGCGGTGCTTAAAAATATCCCGAAATGGACCGGATTTGATCAGTTGTCATGTCCAGTCTTGTTTTTTTTGTTGTTGTTGTTGTTGTTTTTTTTTTTTCCCTCAAAATTTAGTGTAAACTGTTAATATTTGGGCATGGCAGTTGATCAAACTGTAAATACATTTGACTCGCCATATGGAAGCCCTCGCAATGATCTGCAACACTCCAATAATCAAAGAAATATAATTAAAAGCCAGCGGGGGATTGCCAAGGAAGTTCTCTCGTAAACAACTGCAGTTTATCAGCGAGCGCGCAGGGGTAATCGAGGTGGGTCTGGAGGTTTTTGACCACCCCCCTCGTCCCCCCTTCCCCTCCCCTCCGCTCCCCTCCCCTGGCAATACTTACCCCAGTCCCTAAACATCGTTGGAAGTTGGAAAGAGTCCATTTCAGAGGCGGGATTACAGTTAAATTCAGCTGTCCGTGTGTTTCACGGGCGTACGCTCTCCTTGGATCTCAAAACCAGACATTGCTCGTTTAAATGGCAGGCCTATAGTGACTGGGAATAAAGACGAGGAATACTACACCGGAATTTAACCGGTTTGTGTGAAAATCATCGGAGCTGAAGTACTTTTTTTGTACTATATTTTCTAACCCCAATCTGTCAAACGTCGTACTGTTTCAGTTTTGAAAGAAGCGCATTAATCAGGTACGTTTTAACTTTTTTAAGAAATAATTTCCGAAATATTTCCCAGCAGTGCCTTTGGTCTTGTTTCAGTGAACATACTGTATTTTCCCTTTCATTGCAGCTGCCTCTTGTACATTTATAGAGCAGACAATGCAGTTTATTTTAACAATGCCGTGTATGTATTCGGAACAGCGCAAAGATGCATTTTGCAATGCGATCAGCTCAGTTTCGTGCCAGAAATGAGTACTGTATTTGCGATGCTGTATGATAAGAAAACTTGTACTGCATTTATTTTCTTCCTCTGCTGGAGCAGGTGGCTAGCTAACTTTGTTTTATCACAGAGCCCCTTTGAAAGACCGAGACACGTGACTGCCAATGCGCTCATTAAACCCCTGGGGCTTATTGCTGGAGTCCCGCTCCCCGTGTTCATTTTTTGATTATCTCCGAGTGCTTGTTTCGTTTAACTCCATGTCTCGCGAACCTGTCGCTTAGGAATATGCACATGCCTCCGAGTGTGAAGATATTGCACCATTTTGGCTTGTGTGGATTTAAATTCGCGGCGACTGAGAAGAACATTTACTTGAAAGGTGTAAACCTTGGTAGAAACCATAGGACCCTACCCAACCAGAGCTTTAAAAGAAAAAATAATTGATAAAAGAAAATTCAGATTTTGGGCAAATTTTCTTCCTCCTCTTCACTAATATTAACAATTTATTTTAAAATGGTATTTATTCAAAATGGTAAATTTACAGTGTATCCGAATGTCGAGTGTTTCGTTCCTTGAATGGAGTTTTGTGGATATTTATTCTGTATTATTTGGTATGTTAGTGCCGTGGTGGGGGAGAGGACGGGTAAAGAAAACAAGTTTTTTTGCGCCTGTGGAAACCACCCCTATTTGATGACGTGTCTGAACGACGTCAGATGGACCAGTACCCAAACATAGGCCGTGCAGCAATTAATATTATAATTCATAATAAATTATGCATCCATCTGCACGTTTTGGAAATAAAAAACGTCAATGTGTAGTATTGAGTTTATTCAAGCCATAAATATGTTAATCTGCATAGTTTACCTAGCAAATATTTTCAAAAGAAAACAATGAATCCTTGCTTCCTTTTGCAATTTTGTTTTGATTTGTAACCGTTATATACGCCCCAAGGTCAGTCTTTTGAGTTTGCAAGCTCAGTCTACAGTCCATTGTTCTCTGGACCCACTGTGTTTGCTGGCTGAGTTTCTAACAGGGTTCATAAACCAGGACCAAATAAGCTGTCTGCTTAAGTAGTTTTGTGTTGTTGCTGGTGTTTGTGAAAGGGAAGACTGTGAATGAACTGAATGGTGTTTCGCAACTTTAGAATTAGAATTTGAATATTGTGTATTATGTGTTAAAGGATTCTATGATACATATTCAAATTAAATCAAATTGTACAGTTCTGTTTCCAAGTGGCTGGGTTTTCAAGCTTCCAGAGAGCAGCAGTATATGCTGGCTTGTGTGGCCTCTTTCCAAACAGTCGAAAGTGTAGGCCTTGGAAAAGAGGCAAGTGGAGTTGTTAAATTAAACATTTCAGTGCTGAAACACCCCAATGACCAGCAGATACTGCAGCCCTCCAAGACTTTGAGGGCCTCAAGTTTCGCTTTTTGGACCTGTTCCCACTTGTGGCCAGCAGGTGGCAGACATCTGGGAAATGAGCGACAAATTAGATATCTCAACACACGCTAAAATGAACAAAATGTATTTTAAAACTGCATTGTGCGAAACAAGCATTTGACTCGCTCGGAAGCAGAGGTCTGGCATCTGAGTGTAAACCACCGAGTTACGTCTGTAACCTACTGACCACAAATCGGGTGGGACCCATCTTTCGCCAGCCTGTCACCCTGCCCTGGGCGGACCTCTGCGCCAGGGTGCGAGGCCTGAAATAGCTCCTCGGTCCTTTCTGGGTGTCAGGAGTCATAGACCTCCTGATCCTTGCATAAGCCATCTGAACTGGATGATTCCAGATCTGACTGGGATCTTGGAAACCGACCAGTGCTGACAGAAATGGCTGTCCCACTTGGCTTGGAGGTTCCCCGCGCTGTGATGAGAGACGTGTTTAACGTCCCTGGATTTGGAGGCTAACCTTTAAACGTGCGGTATTTTGGTTTGCACCAGCAGTAAATCTTATTAGCCCGTGAACTTCTCCTTCTTTTTGAGAACGGGGTCAATAGCTTGTCTTGATGTTGCTTGGCGTGTACAGAGATGCCTGCCTGGCTTTCATATGTGGCTGCTTCCAATTCAGAAAAACGTGTGCCCAGCAGTGTGTTGACCATGTTACCCAGTAGTGCTCACTCTCGGTTTGGGACACAGATTCTCTAAATCAGGGCTCCCTGGCCCAGTTCCCCGGCGAGGCTCTGAATCTGCTGGGTTTTTCTTTTTTGGCTGAGTTAGTTTAGTTGATCAATTAAAGCAAGTGGTCACGCACGTCACCGCAGATGGCTTATTTGGTCTGGACTGGACATTGATTTTAAGCTGGAAACAAAAATAAAACGCACCCTTGAAAACACCGATTTAATTTTAACATGCTAAAAACCAAAGTTGGTCCCTCGCTGCCATTTGTGGTATGTCATTATGGGATGTCTTTGAGAGCCCTGCCCAATACTGAATACCTTTTACTGCAGTGTAATGAAGTTAGGTGGAGCAGTGAGGACCAGGTGGGTGCATAAAGAGCTCTGTTTCTCTCGCTTTGTTTCTAGGGAGGATGTATTTTCCAGCAGTGTTGATGCTCTTTGCTCACGTGGCCCCACTCGCATTGGGTGAGTGTTTCTACGTTCTCCTCCCTGCTTCTTTCATCTAATGGGCTGATGCCGTGGTTCCCAAACTTTTTTGGTCAGTCCCCCGAACCCCTCCCCCCCCTCCCCCCCCATATACACATGCACACATGCACATCCTGCTCTGTGCCTTTTTACTTCAACCGTCCCCCGTCCCCCGTCCCCCCAGTGGTCTCTCTGCTCCTCCCCCCTCCCCCCACATTTTGGAACCACTGGGCTAACTCATGTTTTAAATGAGTGGAGTCATCTGGTGTGAGGAGCGTTTTCCTAAAATGTGGGCCACGAGGGAAAGGAAATGACTTTGACGCTATCGATCGCGTCGCACACGCCGCAGGAGCTGCTTGCGATGAGAACGACCGACCGATCAGTCAATCGATTTGACGAAAACTTAATTAAAAAAGAGGTTTTTTAATAAGCGTGGCGCCTTCGACAGACCTGCCATGAGGAGCACTCTGTGGAGCGCTGCTCAAACCGAACTAGCACCAAATGGTGGCGCGGGTGTTAAAACCGCAGAGCACTTTGTCTTTCGGCGTGGGGCACTGTTAGGGTTGCCAGATTTAGACCTTGTGAAAACCGGACGGCATGCGCAGCTGGAAGGGTAGTCGCGAATGATGGGGGGGGAGCTGTCGGAACTGACGACAGACGAGAGTAGGGGGTGCTGGGGGTTCTGTCGCCTTAGCTTTTGCCGTCGGGACCTTGTTGCGTGGAAGGGTCGGGGTGGGAGGGGGGTTGCTATCGGAATGGATCAGGGGCCAGGCTCGGCGGGGGTTGAGATGCGACTTCATTACAAACCAACTGTAAATTTCTTTTCAAACAGTTACCCTGGCTGGGCATTATATTGTTTGTCTCGAGACTACAAACCAGACCAGTGCAAATAATGCAAAAACCAGGCTTCTGGCAACCCTAGGCACTGTACTCAACAAAGGCTTGTGGTTTACCGCCTCCCTCAGTGTACATACTGCGCCAGACTACTGACCCAAGCCCATTATTAAACTTTCTTCTTTTATTTTATTTATTTTTTTTAAACCGAGAAGCGCGCTAAGTTTGTGTGGAGAGGCTGTTTTGCGTTCCCTGTCACAAGCGGTCAGTTACAGCGGCGGCGCTGCTGCGTGTGTCTGTGTCCACAGGGTCGGCTTTCGGCAGGGAGATGCCAGGTGAGTGGGCGCCGTGGCAGGCGGGCGTGGCAGGCCTGGCGGGCGGGCCTGGCGGGCCTGGCTGTGGTGTGGTGTGGTGGGGATGCGGTGGCGCTGTCTCGCCGAACGCCAGGCTGAACCCCCGGGGGGGGGGGGGGGGGGGGCGGTCTGACCCGGTCTGGTCTGCCATGCTGACCAGTGTGTGTGCGGTCCTCCCGCTGGCGTGCGGTGCTTGAAGCACGGCCTCCGTCTGCTGCTTGTGGTGCTGCTTGGAAACCGAACCCCCTCACGCTCCTCCCCTCGGCCGACGCCCGTCCCTCTGCTCAAACGATCTGGAATGGATATGCCCCCCCCCACACACACGCGCACACACACACACACACACACACACCCAGCAATAACTTTGTGACTGCCACCCTGTTTATATTTTTGCTGCTTGGGAGGAGGGTGGAGGGTTTAAGTGGTGTTGTACTGCAGCATTCCGTCATTTTCAGCACCTGGAAATTCAGTCTTAATGTGGACTCCAACTCCCAGCGTGTGCTGAAAATGCTGCGGGATATGCTGCCCTCTCCTGGTTGTTTTGGAGTTGTTTCTTTCTTGTTTTCTTCTGAGATTTTTGACCTGCTTCCGAGCTTGGTTGATAACACCATTTTCTGGTTTCTTTTAACAAATGGAATGGCTTGGAGCATTTGTCTTGTCTTGCTGTGTTTGGGCACGTGCCACTTCCTGATCAGCACTCTCTCAGCGGTTTTAGGAGTTAGCGCTTCCTCTGGGATGGAAACGGAGAGACATTTTTGAACAGGAAGGAAGCCCTTTTGAGATAAGGTTGTGATCAACTGCAAAAGCAGAAACGTTTGTCAAGGAGGAGTCTTATCTGCGGTGATATATTACAGTTCTGTTTCTGCAGTACATTTTTCAGAGGAAATAAAGGATCTGAATGAGGTGAAAGAAAGCCATGAATTTTAGCCTAATGATAAAAAATAGTGAGAGAAAGATTATTTATTTTACTGATAAAACAATATGCAATCTTTGGTTACACGCAATCCCCCATTGGCAAAGTGACAAATAGAATATTGGTGAGAATGTAAGAATGTCCAATGTATTTTTCTTATATTTTATTTATTTATGTTTTCTAATTTTCCAACCTTTCACAATTTTAGTTTTTAGTGTATGGCCCTGGGAATATGGTTGTGTGATGTATTCTTTTGCTGATACTCAAACTGCTGCTTACTGACTCAATTGCCTGCGAACACACACAGACGCACAAACACACAACCAGACACACACACACACGCTTGGGAGATGTAAGTTTTGCGCACTTTCTGTTCTTTCCTGTGTCCAGTGTCTTAAATATCCTCATCAGATTTTAAATGGTTCCTGCAGTTCACTATAATGGTGAAAATACAGAGTGGGGTGTGACTGCCTGTTAGGATGCAGTGCGCAGTGTTAAAATGTAGAGCTTGTGTGTATCTTAGTGAGACACAGTGTGTAGCGTGTCTCACTAAACTCACACGTGTGTGGCAGTGTAGTGTAATGGGTAAGGAGCTGGTCTTGTAACATAAAGGTCACAGGTTTGAATCCCACTGCCGTTGTACCCTTGAGCAAGGTACTTGCAGTGCTTTAGTATATATCCAGCTGTATAAATGGATTCCATATGGATACTTTATGCTACATGAAAGTTGTGTGAGTCACTCTGGATAAAAGTGTCTTCTAAATGCCTGTAATGTAATGTGTGCGTGTGTGTATCATAGTAAGACACAGTGTGTAGTGTTGTGGAGTGTGTGCATGTGTGTATCATAGTAAGACACCGTGTGGAGTATGTGTGTGTGTATTATAGTAAGACACAGTGTGGAGTGTTGTGGAGTGTGTGCATGTGTGTATCATAGTAAGACACCGTGTGTAGTGTTGTGGAGTGTGTGTGTGTATTATAGTAAGACACAGTGTGGAGTGTGTGTGTGTGTGTGTTATAGTAAGACACAGTCTGCAGTGTTGTGGAGTGTGTGTGAGTGTGTGTTATAGTAAGGTACACTGTAGTTACACTGCTGTACATGTGTGCTTCGGAATGAACAGTTTGTGCATCTCTCTGTAGAAAGAACTATGGCCCCTCAAACGGGAAACATTTTTTTTCCTGATCATTCTTGCTATTATGTTTGCTGCTGAAAGCTATTGCATTTTGCAGAATGTTTTCTACCAAAAAATATCTTATGGTAGAAAATACAGTTTTTTTCAGGTTGCTTCTTTCCTGTAATATTTACTAAAAATATGTATGTTTGTTTAAAATAAAGTTGTGCGTATTTTGTTTTATGGTAAATTTGGTTCTCTGTTTTTCTCCACAGCATCCACTATTGATGACACGAAAGGTAATGTTCTTCATCCAGCTCATTATTCTCTTTCTGAATTTAAACAGTTGTTGGCCACTGGCAACAATAACATGCATTGGTTTGGTGCGAAACATGTGCAGATGCAATGCAAGCATGCGTTTGCTCTGAAATTAGTGGACGAATAAGATTCGACACACACAGTATTACCAAAACATCTTCACACATCCTGTCAGGTCAGCTGCTAGGGTTGAGCCATGCTTTGTGTTAGCATATGCAGTCCGTTGTCCAGGGCTCTGAAATGGCCAAATAGGGAATGACTGAGGATTAAAGTCAGAGCTTGCGTGGGGTGGGGGGTGGGGGGGGCGGGGGGGGATCTGCATGGTACGAGTCCTGTCCCTAATGGCTTTGGGTGCTTTTATGTTAGTGGGGCCACTTTAAAGGTTTTATTTTTATGCAAAGCACTTTCATTTGAATTTTGAGTAGTCTTCTGACGGGTCTGTATTTGGTTGCTCTAATTTTTCTTCTTCCAGATTTGACTTGTAAATGCCCCTTTCCCCCACTCTTGTAGATGCAGACAGTCCGTTTTACTATGGTAAGTGGAAAAACTGAATTCCCTAACTCCCAGGAGCTCCTGGGTCTTGCTCTGCAAGAGCACATTTGGGGGGGGGGGGGGTGGTCAGTCTGGGGTGTTCATCCCTCCCCTCCCTGTGATCTTCAGCTGGTGGCAAATTCTGACCCCAGAGGCCAAGAAAAACTGGCTCACTTTAGCACTGTAAACAGAGTGTAGTCCCCTCCCATTCCAGAGTGTAGTCCCCTCCCATTCCAGAGTTTAGTCCCCTCCCATTCCAGAGTGTAGTCCCCTCCCATTCCACAGTTCCACAATTTGTCAGTCCATCCAGACGTCCATCAATTGACCAATCAACTAACTGTCCAATCTATTAATAACATTTATTTGCAAAGAGAATTTCATTGCCATCAAGATTGCTGCAAAACGTTGCCCCAGAGAATAAGTCCATACTAAGAAAATATTAGTTAAGTGACCTATAATAAAATTATTTTGAAGTCAAGACTCCTGAATTCAGTCCCAAAATTACCGTAAATTATGTGACGCTTTGTTTTTGTGTCCTATGCTCAAATGAGCATACATAAAGGATTATTAATGAGTTTGAGGAATGTGTTTTTTTGAGAGCTGTATCGTCAGTAGTAGTCTGAATCTAAAGCTCTTAATCTTATTCTTTTCTGTGAAAAGGTGATGTCACACCAGTGAGCTGGGCTTGAATGATCATGTGACCTATGTTACCTTTACAGATTATGAGTCTCTTCGAATCGGAGGCCTGATCATTGCCGTGGTGCTGTTCATCATGGGAATCCTGCTCATCATCAGTGAGTCTCTGTGCTGATGTTTTAGCCCTTAGACCAGTAGGTTTTTTGGAACGTTATTATTTATTTTCATTTTTATTTCAAAATTTTAATTCAGTGTTTTAGAACTATACAGCTTTCAATTAAATCAGCATTAGAATGTTTCCTTCAAACTAGAAAATACACATATTTGTGATATTACATATTAAAGGTGTTAAAGGTTTTAAAGCTCCCCAGTCAACCTGCTGAGTACTACAGTGGGGAGGTAGGGAAGGGGTGGGTTTGGGTAGGGGTGCTTTGACATATTCATAGGAGAGACGTATTTGAATTTTCCAAAACAAACTGAGATCCCCTTGTATGCTGGCTTTCAATCCATCCATAACTGCAGCTGCTGAATTATAACAAGCTGCTAATAGTTCTTAATGAGACACTTTAAATGCCTATTGAAGGATGACTTAGCCTCTTGAGGCCACATTATGATTATGTATGGCTATTCATACCAATAAAAATGAACCCTAAATCTGTTCTCAGACAATTAAATGCTTTCATTTTCTGTAATCAGCTAAATGCAAAAGATTCCTTGCAAAGGAGGCTACATCTTTAAATGATTAAAATAATGGACTAAATGACACACATTTATAGGTCTTAAATGCTGAAAGTGTGGGCTTCTGTTATCTGAAACTGGACCATTTCTGGAGTTCAGACACAAGGTGCATGGCTTTGAGCTTAGCCTGCATTGTGTTAAAATAAGTTTAACCCCTTGAAGAGTAGGCTTTTTGGAATGTTTGTATTTATGTATTAGCATTCTAGAACTTCATTGCTTTCAGTTACAGTAGTGATTGTTGCATTAGAATGTTCACTTAAGAACTGAACATTCAAGAAATCATTCCAAAAAAATCTACTCTTCAAAGGGTAAAGGAATTTTAGAGGGACTCTTATAATAACTGGTCAACAACTACACGATGGTGTGAGATAAGTGTATTACACGTGAGTGATAAATCGATAAATAGATCTATCTGAGGTTGACCAGTCAATTTAAGCAAAGCTAGCCTACTGCTGGCTATGCTTACATTCACTATCCTGCCAGCCAAAATGAAGTGGAATCGTCAGTAGCAAACCGTGAAGCGATTTCGCTCAAACTGCTACAATCTGAAGCGCAGTTCGTGTAATACAGTCCTAGAACGTATGGGTGGAACATGTGGTGTTTAAAAGCCCAGCGCCCTGCCACTGCTAGCACGGACACAGGGCGGTTGCCGTCTCTGGCCTGATTTACAGAGAGGAGGAAATGTGATTCCCAGCGCACTAAAATAATCACAGAGGCCACGGGCCTGTGAAGCGATCGCCTGAGATTATAAGCATTGGTCTGAAGTTTACCCCCATTGCCATTTCAGCTAGGCAGAAAGGCATCTATTTACTCACCTAGCCTATTAAAAAAAACAAAACCCTGAGTATCCAAATCCACTCTGAAAGTAAGGAAAGCGAGGATCCGATTATCTTGTTAATTATTTTTTTTTATCATCAGTACATATTCGTCTGAGTTAAGAGTCCGCAGCCCTGCCTTGGGGAGGACCAGAGGGGCTTCCGTTTCAAACACAGTTCCACAAAAATAAACCGGTGATGCAAATGACAAACAAACAAGGAAAAAAAAAAAAAAAAAACCTTTCAAGAAGCAGCAGGAGGCCCTGAGGTTCTACGGGTCAGGGGCGGAGAATCCCGCTCTGCATCGCCACCCTGTGGCGGTAAAGTGGAACTGGAAGCCGTCTCTGACCCACGCTTAGCCGGGCCAAAGGCCTGCAGTGCTAATTCTGCTCTTTAGGAAACCCGATCCCCACGTCTGCAGCGCTGTCCTCCTGGAGCTCATGCAACGCTGCCCGAGGAATCCTTCTGACTCTTGCCCTGTCATCCACACCCTGCAATAAATTTGAGACAGGCCTCCCGAAAAGAGAGAGGCTCGTCCCCCAGGTCTCTGTTTTGGCCAAGCATTCCGTACCCCCGAGGTGTTCCTCAGTTTGTTCTCCTGGCGTGACTCCTTTCGCCGCGTCGGGTGAGCGTCCGTCAACCACCATATTCCCGCAGTCGTGGCGGAGGCTGTTGAGGATTTCACGTGAGGCGTGTGTGACACTGGCGTGCAGATACTGCCGGGTGTGCACATGATACAGGCAGCAACGGCTCTGCTGGGCTCCGTTTCCAAGTATGGGGATATTTCTGGTGCGCGCAAATGCAAGCTCAAAAACTCAATATGTGCTGCTGAACACGTGCAATGCACACACAGACACACACACACACACACACTCTCTCTCTCTCTCTCTCTCACTCACATGCACACACACAAAATCACATACACACATAGATACTGTATCATTACACGTGGTCATCTTTCTCTTATGAAAAACACACACAAAACAAGTAGACTTGCGTATTATCTCTTTCTCACACACAAATCAAAATGTACTGGCATAGTATATTGCGCACACACGCACCACACAGAAAAATATACAAATATAAAATAAGTATTTATCCTGACTTTGGTACTACAGGAAAATAAAAGCACTGACATTGCACATAAAATGCTTGGTAAAAGTAATACCAGCTTTACACACAAATATACGCACAAATACTGTACATAAAGGAATACCAGCATTACACACAAATATGCGCACAAATACTGTATGTAAAAGTAATACCAGCATTACACACAAATATGCGCACAAATACTGTACATAAAGTAATACCAGCATTACACACAAATATGCGCACAAATACTGTACTCTAAAACCTCCCTGAGCGTTGAGCTGTGATTCAGTGTAATGAGAGCCCTTGTAAAGGAGGCCCATGACCGTATTTCACAATAAGAAAAGGAAAAAGGGCCAATAAAGCAAGCTTGTAAAATCAGTACGAAAATAAAATAAAAAAATGGTCCAATTTGTCCAAAGTTGAAGATTTATATATGTGTGTCTTTCTTTTTTTGGAGGCATGTGTACAGATGAACTCACGAGCATGAATACATGTATATTTAATTCACACACATGCTCCCATGCATGCATGCACACACATACACACACACACACACACACACACACACACACACTTATTTCCTGCTTGCTCTCTTTCTCTTCAGGTCGAAAGTGCCGCTGCAGATTCAATCAGCAGCGGTGAGTCTGAAACTGCCATTCACAAAGCGCCCTGCGGAGAACACAGAACATTTCTGCTTTTTTATTATTGCATTGGTATTGCAGTTTTTTTGGCACAGAATTTGAATCTTTTTCTAGAGCTTTAACAGCCACTCTCAACTGCCGTACCTTCCCTCTTAGGCCCAGGCCAGGGGCAGAGACAGGATCCGTCAGACGTGAGTGTCGTTCATCGAACATGCTTTACGTTTCGATTCACGTATTTCTGTTGTACGCTGTGCAACCGGGTGAACCCCCATATCTTATACTTACATATACTGTACAGTACATGCCAAAAGTATTTGGCCACCTGTGGTTTTTATTTTTAAAAATTTTTTTTTTTTTAAACTTAGAGAACAATTCTGTTAATTTATGTTCAGGTATTGAATAGCAAACCAAAGTACAGACTTCTGTTTTCAGTTTATACCCTCAATTTCTTAAACTACCTGTGGTTTTATAAAAAAAAACCTCTTTTTTTAGGGTAGATAATATTTCACTCAGTTTTATTACCCCCTCCACTTCCCTCCCGTTCCTCCACCTCCCTTTTTCAAAAACTGCTGAATAAAAAGTGCTGTGATTTATGCACAGTAAAACAAAATTCGATAAAAAAAAAAACACTCTTTAATAGAAGCGGAGAATCTGCACTTTAACCAGATGACCACGTGTGAATTGTTTGATTGCAAATCTAAAATTGTCGAGTACAGAGCCAAATCAAGAAAGAATATGCCTTTGTCCCAAATATCATGGAGCTCACTGTATATACATTCATATGTGATATTTCGATTCTTGTTTTTGTTTCTATGTTTTATGGTGTTTTTAACATTCGATATGAATTTAATTTTGAACGTTTTTAATAATTAAAAAAATAAATGTTAACAAAGAAATTTAATTTTCACCATTGGTGTTTACCGCAGGTCAGAAGTCAATGCAGCAGACGGGTATCTGGTGAGTTCAGAATAAATAAAAACAGTAACACTTTCAAAAGTTTGTTTAAGTTTGTTTAGTTTTGTTACTATGAGACATATTAAGCTACAGATCCTACAAACCCTTGGATGGTCTATTTTCCATTGTCTTATTTGACGTAACATCCGGTTCGCATAATAAACGCACATCAATTCTTGTCCGAATTCTTATTTCATCTCTGTCCTTGTCCTCCTGCAATCCCAGACAATGCCATCAGGGGGCAGTCCGAGGCCAAAACCCGCGGAGGACTTCCCTGACGGAGATTAACCCTTTGGGCGCAGGAAGCTTATGTAAATTCCTTCCTGTTCCAGCGTTCTCTCTCTATTTGTGTATCGTATTCTATTTTTCTTCTTCCTTTTCTCCTTTTTTTCTATACGATGGTTTCAAGAAAGATGTTAATTGAATGTGTTGTCTTTTGAGAAAAACACCTTTCTGATGTTCCTAAGGTAATAAACTGGTTTAATTGTTAATTTTCTCTGTATATGATTGCAAAGATCTGATGTTTTTGCACTCCATAACTGAAATTCTACCTCTGAACGATTAAATGCAATTCTATGACATAAGTGATATGAACTCACACTTCACATTTCCATGAAAAACATTTTTTTGTTGCTAGCCGAGACCTATATGACTGGTTTATCTACAGTACATGTCTTGATATAATTGACTAGGGTTAAATGATTATTTGGAAAAACTGTAAACGTCGCTAAAATTCTTTTATTATTGTAATTGTATTCACAACAATCTTTTGTATAATTTTAGCGTTTTGGTTACTAACACATTTAGGTAAGATAAGATATACTTTTTATTGAACCCCGTGGGGTAATTTGTCCTCTGCATTTGACCCATCCTTAGTTACCTAGGAGCAGTGGGCAGCCACACTGCAGCACCCGGGGACCAACTCCAGTTCTGAGGCCAGTGCCTTAGTCAAGGGCAACTGCAGGAGCGCACCTAAAGTGCATGTCTTTGAGTGTGGGAGTACCCGGAGTAAACCCACGCGAACACGGGGGAGAACATGCAAACTCCACGCAGAGAGGATCCGGGCGGACTCGGGTTCTAACCACAAACCTTCTTGCGAGGCAACAGTGCTAACCACTATGCCACCATGCCCGCCCATTTATACGATCTACAATTTTGCTGGAACTGAATGTGTGTTTTCAAATTACATCAGCATGTGTAATTATGCATTAGATAAACTGCAATCATTTGGGCACTCGTAAGTTTTTCAAGCGAGAATGCACAAATAAATTATGTAGGCTATTGCTGGTTAGGGGCACGATTTTATGTACCTATAGGCTTCCTTCCGTGTGTCATACATTTGTACCTCTTTAGGCTCTTTCACATACCCCCTTTTTTGAGAGTGTACGTACAGATTCTGTTTTTTGTCATTGCACATCGAGCCTGAGCGACATAGCAATGTGAGATGTACAACATTTGACTAATCGAATGCGGTAATCCCGCTGTCGCTGATGCGGCGTTTCTTTCCTTTGTACCGCTACACGCTAGGGACGCATCAAACTGCACAGTAAGCGATAACGCACTGAAACACGCACAGTTGTTCCACAATGATTGTGAAATAGTAACGGATCGTCTTCCCTTTTTTTTTTCACCATTCAGGCGGACAGTAGCCTATTTTCGTATTATAGCATCTGTGAGTTGTAAACGCGTTCAGTTTAATTTCAGAGTAGAATCGACCAAATGAGCTACCCTCCTAGAAAGTAGAGCAATGTGGAATGTGGGGTGTTGAAAACTAATAATAAACACTACTTGTATTGTACAAGTAGCACCCGGGTCGATTCCTGATAAAATATGATACATTCATTTTTTTGTTCATCCGAAATAAACGCTTGTGTTTTAAAGTAGCAGTTATTAAATGCCTGGCCTGCTGTACCAAGCACTGCAATGTAGATTGAATAGTGAAATCGCTTCCAATTAAAGAATGCAAGCACTGCAATCCCGAAACAGTGGTTTAAGTTACAAATATAGGCAGAAGCGGAATGTCGTCCCTAAAATCAATTAATGTGTGAAAAAAATACCTGAAACGACAGTTGAATAATTGGTAACCTAATTAAACTGCTAAAGTCCAATCACATAAGTAAATCTTAAGTCAGTCGTTCTCCCCATCGCCGCAAAACCGCAGTTTCTGGCTGCCTTGTTGCCAGGAGAGCAATGCAGCTGAAGAACTGCATTGGAGAACCGACAAACCGTGTTAACGGATGAAGCAAATAGAACCTGTTGTCGCAGCCCCGCTGGATTCAGCGCGGCCCGAAGTCAGCAAGTATGAAGAGCTTAAGCGGAGAAAGAAGTAGCCTATTGTATCCACCGCATTGGCTGGCACGCGCATCAAGGTGCCCAGAGGGACTATCCTCTTCCATTGGTAAGGCGCCGGTAGCAATGGCGGCTCACCACCACCGGGGGGCCACCTACACCTCTCTATATTCGCTTCATAAAACTGCAGTTCTGCCTCCACCCCTTTTAACCGCTACCCATCCTCCCTGTCAATTCTTCCAATTCACATTCTTGCAGCCCTGCAGCGGAGAACGAGCGAGATCGAAGTAGCCTAACCGACCTCCGAGAATACTGCAGTCATGGCAACTACTGGAGGTTAGTCATGCCATTTCACTATTTGAGTTAATAATGCACACCTTGGTTTTTCTGTCATCTTTATTTATCATGCCCTTTTCGTCCAGAAACATTTAGGGACTTCCACAATAATTCCAAAGTAGGATTTGCAAATGTATAGTTTATTTAGTAGAATCCGGGTTAGTATTTCCGAAGTAGCCTTATTATTGTCAAATTTGTTGCACAGAAATTGTATCACCTCGCATTTTTTCAAAGGAACGGTATTCAGTTTATTTCGCTCCCTCGTTGATTCATAAACTGTATCATGTTTTTTTAAAAAAAAAAACTTGCACTGCTGCTGTTGTGGTACCTGGAAATGAACTATTTATTTAATTTAATACACACTGTATTTCGTAAGAATAGAGTTCAACTATTTGAAGTTCTACTAATATAGGCGATTTGCCGGCTTGCTAGCTAAGATGTGTATTTCTCAGCTGTTGAACGGAATTATGTTCAACGATTTAAAACCGGTGAGGTGGCCGGTTTGTTGAGGGTGGGGGTGGCGGTGTGGGGTGGGGTCGGGTCGGGTGGTAGAATCCAAAGCGCTAAATATGCCACTGTAAAAAAAAAAAAAAAAAAAACTGAGTTCTGCATCATAAAGCCGCATTACCAGCGGTGCTCTCGTGCAGTCCCTGCACCCACAGAACATCCAATCCATGTCTCCTGCTCTAGCACTTACCACATTTCTTTCTCTCTCCAAAAAAAGTTTTTTTTTTGAGGGGGGGGGGGGGGGGGGATCGGCTTCAGTCTTGCCTTAAATGCGGTAGTTTTATGCAAATACCCGTTCACAATCTCCTTGAATCCCTTGTCGTAGCGGGGCATACTTGTGGTCTGTGCAGCCTATGCGTACACAGCAGCC
Organism: Anguilla pacifica; assembly: GCA_039654925.1. Taxonomy (NCBI): domain Eukaryota; kingdom Metazoa; phylum Chordata; class Actinopteri; order Anguilliformes; family Anguillidae; genus Anguilla; species Anguilla pacifica. The sequence continues at coordinate 90,291,579 of CM077284.1, read as the reverse complement.
GCTTACATCCAATCAGAAAGGATAACACGACTACTGTGCATTTGCTCTGCTGAGGCGGTGAGCTCAGAAAGTGCCGAGCTGTGATTCTTGCCTCCCTTCTTATGTGCTGAGCTCAGATTCTCAGCATCAGTAGCCCGACGGATCATTTGAATTAATCTACAGCTGGGAGAAATCGGAACAAAAGCGAAGAAAACGACACCTTCCCTTTTAACGCTGACACAGATAGTAGGCCTGTTTCTGACAAGAATCTGGATCTACAGAGCAATCTTCGGTTTTATCCACCGCTCAGTTAGGTTTTTTTCCGAATTTGTGTCTTTCTGTGCGCGGATTGGGACGTTCAATAAAATATGTGTATATGCCTTTTCCCTTTAAAGAGAAGCTATTTCCTATAAAGCCACAGTTAGTGTGGTTGGCAGTGGAAGTATTTACAAGCTGGAAGCATTCCAAATTCAAAGGAATGAATTGATTCATAATTTAGACAGATAAGTTTTAGAGACAGATAGAGCCAATTAAACGGTTTTCCTGGCGTGCTTCTGTCAGTGGTTACTGAAAGGATGGAAGAGAAGGTTATAAAAGCACGGAGTCCTGTTTTTACCGTTTCAAGCACTTGTACTTTTCCAAACATTGTCTATATTGTTTAAATAAAGGCTTCTGTCATGTTGTTGAAGTTACACGAGTTTAAAGTGGCAATCCGTGTTAATCTTTCTTGTGGTCAAACGTTTTTTCCCATTCAGCACCAATGTTTCTGGATCAAAGTGACTTTGATTATGGTAAGTTCCCAACAACACCGTTTTAAGCCTTCAAGAATGTCGCTGTAATTTTTTTTCCAGCATAATGATTCGGTTCCAAGCACATTTTTTTCTAAAACAACTAGGCCACATGACTTGCGTTCGGAGGCCAACTGCTTTGTATAACTACTGTGCAAACAAGTAACGAGTAACAAATTAAATATTATCATTCCTCAAGCAGCTCAGAAATATAGAAAGCAAGGATCTTAAAATCTGTGCTATTTTCCTCAGACTACGAAACCCTCAGAACCACGGGGGTGATCCTGGCCGTGGTCATGTTTGTAACCGGGATCCTGATTGCGTTGAGTGAGTACAGAGCGACCGCCAGGTTACTGTAAATCGATCAGATCAACCAACCGAATGTTCGTTTGGAATTGGTCGGGTCACTGTCGAATTCAGAGGACATCACGCCTACAATTTAATCAGTGCGGACCCTTTTGGACTCACATGGACTATGTTAGCGTTGAGTTTACACTAGACACTCTACCGTGCCCCATTTTAGCAACTTTACATCATATCCATTAACTCTTGGCTTCTTACTGGACCTGTTGTGTGTTTTTATTTTTATTTTATTCAACTGAAATTGCCTTATTCGACTAGCAGATGCTCTTATCATTAACGGCTCTCAATGCAACATGTTAAATTAAAATGTGACCGTGTCTTTTGAGCTAGCAGTAGATTTTAGCTGCCTTTCATACAACTAAATATATTACATCTGGTCTGCATTATAGTATTCCCCTGAAAGTGAAGACATTTGTTGACATTTTTACCTAGAAACCTAACTCAAAAAGGGTCATACAGAGTGCTGTCAATTGAATACCTTTACTATTAACTCTAAGTTCATGTTTCTTTTTTTTCTTTCTTTCTTTTCACTTTAAATTTGAATACCTGATCTGTATCAGCCTTCCTCTCTCCACACTTCTCCCCTCCCCTTCTTTCCTATCTTCTTCCCTTACCTCCCATTACCTACATAATAACGATTTTTTCTGTCCAACAGGTAAAAAATTCAAATGTGCAAAATCGTCATCCAAGTAAGAGTCTGCACATGGTCTGGAAGTCGCCAGATGTGCATGTGGAATGTTCTGTTCTTGAATATGAGGGGGGAAATCCAGTAATTAACAGAATGTAATGACGGATTGTGCGGGTTTGTTTCTGCCTCTCCCGCCTTTTGCGGTGCTCATTTCTTCTCAGAATGCTGCCCCTGGAGGATGACATGAGAATTGCAGCCCAGCCCCCCACATCCAACGGCGAGCAGTTTTCCACTGGGGACACTGCCTACCCAAAAGCAAACTTGTTTCTTTTTCAGCCAATCACAACAGCGTGAATGCAAAGGAAAGCTAAGCTAAAGCATAGGGTCTAAGTGTCTCATTTACAGGCAACTGTAACACAGTTCAGTCTGAGGCCAAATAGTTGTGTGCTTTATGCAAACCAAGCTGAATTCAAAACAAGGCCACATTAAATGTATCCTGTAGATAGTGGTGTGTAGGGTACTATAATGGTAAGGGAACCATTAACCCAAAGGTTGTGGGTTCAATTCTCAGTTAGGGTGCTGCAGTTCTGCCTTCGAACAATGTACTTAACCTGCATTGCTGCAGTAAAATATCCAGCTGTATAAATAGATCGTATGTAAAAGAAAAAAAAAAGATGTATAAGTTACTCAGGATAGCCGTGTCTGCTAAGTACTGAAGTAAACGTAGAAAGAACCTTCAAATAGCATTTGTCTCGACATGAGGGATTATCAGTGACCACCATTAAAAATAATTTTATGTACGCAAGTTCAAGCCTGGGCACCCACTGTATATGCGGATTTATATTCCAGCCATAACTGCAGCCCATGAATTGCAATGAGCTATTAATGGGTCTTAGAGAGACACCCTTGATGTCTTCTGAAGGATAATATACCTTTATAGATCACCTCATATCAGAAACAGCCAAGCATGCCATGAAGGATAAATTTGCCCTATTCAAATCCCAGGCTTGTTGGATCACCTGTCTCTCGTTCTCTAATTCAGCTATGAGATGGCAGGTGAAGTCAGAGGGGTCAATGATCGCTGACAGTGTGAACACCCTGTGAGTGAAACTTAGCTATCTGTGTAAAATAAAGAGTACCATGCACATTTTTCAGCAACCTTAATTGACCAAGAGATTGTAGGAAAGAGCTGCAGAATACAGTTGGTCCCCGGTGCTGAGTTTGGGAAGTACTGCTGTAGTAAAGGCCCTCAGTACTGGATGTATGTTATTTAAGAGGCACACAGGCTGCTCGTGGGCTATCCATTGTCAGCCAGTAACGTGGGTTTGGCAGCATTTAGGATGAGCACTTATGCAGAGCGATTTATGAGTACTGCACATTGCCAAGTGACAAATACTGAAGCAACTCAGGATCAAGCGCCCTGTTTAAGGGTGCGGTGGTCGTTGCCTGGGAGTTGAACTCGCAACCTCTGAGTTACTAACCCAGTTCCCTGACACACTCACGCCGCATCGCTGCCCGTTGTGCTCGTTGTTTGGGTAGGCAGTGTCCGCTGCGGGTCCGCTGTGTCTGTCCAGCGTTGGTGGCATGCTGCTTTGCGTGGCACAGCGGCCTGTCAGTCTCCCGTCACCGACACCGCCCCCCCCCCCCCCCCCGCCCACTTCCTGTTCCGGAACGCATCCTGGAGTTCCGGGCACAGCGGGCCCAAAGGAGTTCTGCCCACAGCGGTTTGCAGATAAATGAACAGAGCCTCAAAGCATTATGACCACGGTCTTTTCTTCCCACAGAGTAATATGTTCAGTGTTAAATTAACTCTTGCAGAGTGCATGTGGTCCCCACTGGGCTCTTATGTACTCCTTTAGACTTGAATTAACACTTGGCGTTTTAGTGTGTGGAAAACTGAGAGAGAAGTAGCTCTTTTCCAAAAGGCACCACAAACACACAAAAATATTTTTATGATACTCCCTGTAAAGCCGGTGTGGCCGATGTTACCTAAAATGGTGTGAGTGCATAAAAAAACAGTATAAATTAATGCATCGTGGTCTTCAATCCAAGCCTTTGATTTGTTCAACAGAAAATGTGTGCTGGGACGGGAGAAGAATCTACACTCTCATTGGTCCCTTCTCATGTCAGCCTCAAATTGGCTAGCCAAGGACATAATGTGAGAGGGCGTGGCCACAAAGCTTTGATCTCCTTGCACTGAGCGCCCCGTTCTCCTGCTTGACCCGCTCCAGAGCGGCGGCTGTTCCCTCGCGGTAACTGCCTAACGATGTGTTGCTTTCCAGCTCGAGTCCGGTCGAAGGCTCACAGCTACCAAAGACAGAAGGTGAGGCCCGTCGTCGAAGGGCAGGATCGGCTCATGGCCGGATTGAAAGCTCTGTGATAGACGATAAATAACCTGGGGGCCTGATTTACTAAAAACCCTTCGGCACTTACGAAACCGTTCAGCGCACGCAAAACCAGCAACGTGACCAGTCATTGGTCACGGTGTTTGTTTCTCACCAATCATTGGTTGTGCGTTATTAGCTTTGCGCGTTGCTAAAAGGCTTTGCATGTGCTGAAGGCCTTGGTAAATCAGGCCCCTCGTGCCTCGACTAACGTTCTCTGTCTCTCCTGTGTCACAGTGCCTCCACAGACTGTATAAGGAGACAGGCGCATGGGCGGGGGCGGGGGCGGGGGGTGGCCGGCTGCCTGGCTGTTCTTGGATTCACACCTGAGAAAGCCGCCCCCCCTGCCCCCCCCCGCAGGCCCAATTCACAGGCTGAGTGGCAAACCCACAAGATGCTGACCGGTGCTTTCTCTTTGTACGAGTTCCGCCCAAGCTGCTCTCTCCCTGCTGGTTGCGTCCACCTCTGCCAGATCACTTTGGCTGTCCTGGCTATGGGTTCTCTGGCTTGTGCTATGTGCAAGCATCCGATAATGCTCTCTAATGCATAACCCCACTTTATTACTACAGGGTAACTGATAAGTGACTTACGATTACATTTTGCAATAAATAGATCCATTTTAACTGCACTGTATTGATCTGCACAGTTGAAAGTAATCACATCAAAACATCCCACATTTAAACTAACTGTCAGGAACCATCCATGTCGTATCTCTGGCCTGTGAGCACTGAGCATGTTTCCGATTCTCGTGTGAATCTATTTTCAATGATGGCAGCTTTCCTCTGGCGCCCTCATGTGGATGTGACAGGAACAGGACTGATAGCAGAGTTGAATGAGAAGCTGTCTGCATTCTCTTCCTCAAATTTTACAGGGGTTCCTGCTGCAACCACTGCATGAACTAGCTTATTACAATCGCAATATCTTTAAACATACCAAATAAAATAAAGCATGTACTTATTTTAGTGAATATAGGGGAAGAATGTGGAATTTAATTTGGTGGAGTTAATAAGAGAGAGGAGGGAGACAACTAAGGTATCATAATATTAGCCTGCTAGTTTCTTTGACATTAGAGATATTTTTACCCTTGCAGAAAATGCCTGAACCTGAGCCATTATGTAGCCAAACAACTAACAAGTGTTTTTCAGTGATGTACAAATCTTAGGCAATGTTGATGAGATAAATATGTATTTCAATAAACACATCCCCGCTTCTGTTTTATGCTTGAGTACGTGTATTCACATTAACGGATTTGGGGGTGACAGCTTTATGGTCTGTGCCACATAATTATCAGCAGTGACTAATGTCTTGCTTTAGACCTTTTTGTGTGAGTGTATAAAGTGTGTATGCAAAGATGTTTCCTTCTCCATATCTTAAAGCACCCATTACCAGTGTAGAACATGCAGTATGTGTGGTGTTCCTGTATGCCAGTTGCGAAAATAAAATTTCTATTAGTGTAACTGAAGATACAGTAACCTCTTGTATCTGATGTAGTGCTTATATTCACAGAACATTATGAAATGCATTTCATATGTATGAAAGATGTACTATATGTGTGGAACATCTGATAAGCATTGAAAAACACAAAATTAAAACCCAACCAATCGTACAGACTTAAATACTTACATCATATCCGTCAACCTAGACCTGGGAAGCTATGGTCATTTGTCATTCATGTATTATGGAAATATTTACTGGTCTTCTTAAAGAGATTTTGGTAAACAATACTCAAAGACAAATGTAAGGTTACAGATCATAACTCTTTTTTTTCACAACGAAGACTGCCCCATCTTCTTCATTACTAGTAAGAGGTCTCGTCCCCTTGCGTGAAAAAAAATACTTTATATGTTACCTGATCAATGGTTACTTTTTTGGGCAATTGTTCCAATGGGTTCCAACGATAGCAAAAAAAAAAACATGAACATCACCAGACAGAGGACTATGGAAGAGTATTAGGGCCACATGTAAAAAAATTTTTTGAGTTCTGACTTTAATCTCAGAATTCTGACTTTAAAGTCAGAACTCAAAATTTTTTTTCACATGTGACCCTAATCCTCTTCCGCAGAGGACATAGCTGGCTATGCCAATGTAACACTGTAATGTAAGATGGATCCCCCCAGGTGGCACCAATTAACCAGAGGAAGCAAAGCAGATAAAAACCAAACAATTTAAAGAACAGGTTTTATTGACAGAGACCGGGAGAAAGCAATGCAGCAACCCCATGTATTACATTCGGTATAAAAGAGCATTATGGCACATGTCCCTGTGACAAAGACAGCAAATTTTGGTCATTCACTCTCCTGAAACGAAATAAAACCAACAGCACCTACATTCATGATTCCAGGGTTTTAAACGTACGTGCAGGGTTTCCCTGACCTTCGTATGATTCAAAAGAAATCCCCATTAATGAAGCCAATCAAACAATTAGCAGCTGTTCTGCTAGTTTATTATTATTATTATTATTTATTAATTATTATTATTCTTATTCTTATTCTTATTATTATTCTTATTATTTATTATTTAGTATTTATTAATTATTATTATTATTATTATTATTATTATTATTATTATTATTATTATTATTATTTATTCTTTATTAATTATTATTATTATTATTATTATTATTAATAATAATAATAATAATAATAATAATAATAATAATAATAATAATAATAATAATAAACTTTATTTATATAGCACCTTTCATATCATAAAATGCAGCTCAACGTGCTTTACAAGAGAAATAATAGAAATCAGTACCACAGGTATTAAGATAAGATAAAAATAGAAATAAAATAAATTGATAATGATAATAGCAGAAATGACGTAAATTAAAAATAAAAAATAAAAAATAATAAAGAAAAAAAAATTATAATACTAATAAAAATAAAATAAATAAATAAAATAATCATAACAAAGTAAATAGATAATGATAAAACAATCCTAAGATATAAAAAGCATAAAACAAGTATAAGAAATATAAAAGAAATATAAAATAATAACAATGGTGTTAAAATAAAAAGGTGAAATGAATTGAAAGCAAGATCATAAAAATGGGTTTTGAGCTGTTTCTTAAAACTATCAAGAGAGGTTGCTTGTCTTATTTGTAATGGGAGTTTGTTCCAAACCTTGGGTGCATAAAAACAGAGAGCTGCTTCACCATGTATTTGTATGTAATTCGATCTAAGGGAACGGTTTGGAACATACTTAGATAAGCAATCACAGAGGTAAGAAGGTGCTAACCCATTTAGGGCCCTATAAACAAGTAAAATAATTTTTAAATCAATCCTAAATGTTATAGGGAGCCAGTGCAATGAGGCTAGAAATGGTGTAATATGGTCTCTTTTTATGGTTTTTGTTAAAATTCTGGCTGCTGCATTTTGTACATTTTAAACACAATGCTAAAACAAACCAATAACAGTAATGCTTACACGTACCACAAAATACTTCAACGGTACATATCTACTGTAAATGTAGATAGGTACACTGTAAAGGAAATATGGCCCTTAAATAATTGTTTATAGCTATGTGCCCCCCCCATTCATAACCAGTAAATTGTATTTTCCACATCAGGATAAAACTGATGCTTTCGATGCTTATTTGCCATGTGCCTCTATGGTTCACCACGTGACCAGTACATTCACTTCACTAATGATAATGCATGACTCAAAATATGACAAAATACCACATGACACACACACTGCATTACAGCCAAATGGGAGGGCACCTTTGAGTCAAAATATATCCCAGTGTCTTTCTTCTCTTATACATTCATGCATGTTAGAGGTAATTAACAGAGAGAACAACTATGCCATAACATTATAGAGTAACAGTTTTAGTAAAGGAAAAAAAAACTCATACAGAATATTTTCACAAATCTGTGACTGAAATTACCCTTAAAACAACTTAAAAGTTAAGAATGATTGGCCTTCTGAGAAGAATATTCAGCTCGCGGATCGCAAGCAGAGTAAATTGTTAATACGTTTTCTTTACACGGTAAAATGTTAGAGAACTTTCGTTTCAGTTTTTGCACAATAAATAAAGTCTCAATACAAGCGACGCATATTTGCTGTAAGTGGAACAGAGGTCGAAGGGGGAATAAATAATGATTAAGCGTTAAAAAATACAAAACACAAACGCACTGGTGCAGTGTGATTCGTGCTTATTGAAATTGCAGCCATGTGTCAACGAACCAATGTGGTTTCTGACAGAGGAGGGAAGTTTCCTTCAGCCAGGGGGGGCTTAAGGGTCATGGGCTGTGCCTAGTTCACGATTTCACAGAAATCACATTTCTATAGAGCAGGAGAGAGAGAGAGAGAGAGAGAGAGAGAGAGGGAGAGAGAGAGACGGACAGAGAGAGAGAGAGAGAGAGAGAGAGAGAGAGGGAGAGAGAGAGACAGACAGAGAGAGAGAGAGAGAGAGAGAGAGAGAGAGAGTGGATGTGGGGAAAGGGTCACTGGACCGAAACGGCAGCCCCTCGTTTAGCTTTAATCACGTCCAGTGCACTTCTCTGAGGCTAGGAAGGTGATGCAACACCCACGTGCCAGAGGCACTGCATTAGCTGAACCGCTGATGCTGCTAACCGGGTGTAAATGTCACGCACACTAAGGTGCCCAACCTTACATCATCTGAGCCTCATTTTTTAGTTATTTTTAATTGATCATTTTTGCCAAAATCTATAGACTCAGTAGCTCATGCTTGCTGCTTACTAACAGAGCAAGCACGTTGAAATATTTTGTTACACAGAATTTGTCTTCAACTTGTATAATTTTAACCTCTTGTGCTTGTCTGCTTTCTTCCATCTGTGTGGAAACCTGGTTGCAGTTTGGCATTAGCATGAGTATCAGCATGAGTATTGCCCAGTATGGGCAATAAAATCTTTTCTAGTTAATGATATAACCCCAGGATTTCCATATTGCATACCACCAAAATCTTTTAGATTAAGTGGTGTATATAGAGCCTGTGAATGGACCCTGTTTTTTAGACACAAAATCTCTAAAGATGTTTTATATCCTTCAGAGGTACACAGTCTCTGCTATCAGAGGTCCACAGTGTCTGCCCGCGATTAACCTTAAGTCTCTGATTGGCTCAGAGTCCGCACACCTTGTTCTCCGGTGTGCGGCCTGCTGACTTCTGGGAAATGACGAAACTCTGCAGACACTACAGCCATCTAGGATACAGTATGAGCCTGCCCACTGAAACGCTGGATGCCCACGTGCAACTAACTGCAGTCTTATTGGCCAAGGCGGGAGCCACTGGGCCTTATACACCAATGGGCTTGGACAGCGGATAGACTCATCCATCACAGAACTGTGCACATGTCCAACTGACTGAAAGTACAAAAACAACAATACAAAACTAATTTGCTTTGATTCCAAAAAAGGAATGTTAATAAATTATAGGATGTTCCCCCACAAAAGAAAACGTAATCCACGGATAAAACGTGCGATCGATTAGACAGCGTGAAATAATCTGCTCTAGAATAAATTAGAGGTGCTTTTCTATGGCCACTTCCTCATAAGAAGATACGGTGGATGTCCCTCCCCGTGGAGGTGGAGGGATACGCTGGGACTAGAAAGTAGTCCAAGTCACTCTTGGTCCTGTAAGGATGTAATACGTCTACGAGAAGAAGCAGGTCGCTTTTTCAGGATGAGTTTGAGCTGATGGGGGAGAACGAGGGAGGGAGAGAGGAGAAAGTGAGATCATGAAGGCGTTGGTTGAGAACAGGCTCTGAATGTCTAGCTTTAGGACATGAATGATGACTCACTGTGCATTAGTCACTTCTGAACACGTTCAGTAAAACCCCTTTTTGGTTTTGCCATGCGAATTTGACGATGTAAAGGAGTAAAATTGGATGGAATGGAATGGATTTTGGAATGGGAATTGGATGGAATGGGGTGGAGTGGAAGGCAGTGTGCAGTGATCGATGGGCCTCACCTGCTCTCCCCTCTCCCCGCTCTGCAGCAGGTGCGCCGGCTGGTCGTTCTCCAGGTTGCGGACGCTCGGGTCCGCCCCGCGGCTCAGGAGCAAACGGATCATCTCCTCCTGGCAGCAGCTGCTGTGGAGGCCCGCCGCCATGTGCAGCGCAGTGTTGCCATGTGCCTGCAGGGGGAGACAGAGAGCACAGTGACTACATTTAACCGACAACCAACCATCAAAATATTCAAAACCCAGGGAATCTACACTCAAGCAGTCAGCTACTAGAATAGCCCAGATATCAATAAATCAACCTTTCAGGGTGGCACAGCGGAGGTTTTCCAGAGGAAGTACGCAATAAACTTTGACATAGTGTAGGAAGTAATTCTGTTACCCCTTAAAAGGTGATCCAGCTGATCACCTACAAAATGGTGAGCTACTGAAGAACACTAGCACACGTACATGCTAAGCACAAAGAGTTGAGTCACTATTATAATGGGTAGCAAAAAAAAAAGAACAATGGAAGAGTTGCACACAATAACTTTCTTTTTTAAGCATGGAAAAGTTCAGAATGGTGTAATCACACCCCTGCTTAGTCTCACTATAAGCGGTAAGTTGCTATGTGAAACACACTCACTGCTTTCAGTTTTGTTTCTGCTGGTGTGGAACTAGACAAAGTGGATGACTAATGCAGGCAGGGTTAGTCACTCACCTTCATGTTAACAAAGGCTTGCATGTCTGTCAGGGACAGTCTCAGCAGGTAATGCACCAGCTGGATGTTCCCCTCCTTCACTGCCAGGTGTAGGACAGTCTTATTGCTCTTGATGTCCTGTGAACAGGAATTTTTTTGTCATCATTAGTCTAATTTGTAATGGTAGGACACGCAGACTTCATTCACCCCAAAATAGAAGAAGTTATCATACAGTATGTCATCAGTTACTCAGATTAGAACCAATCAACCAGCATTTTGCTCTGGAGCGCAGTGTTTTGTGATTGGTTTATATACTGCAAGTCAACAATTCACTCACATTAGCACATATTAGATTTAACATATTATTATTATTATTATTATTATTATTATTATTATTATTATTATTATTATTATTATTAGTTGTAGTAGTGGTAGTAGTAGCCGTAGTAGTAGCAGCAGGAGTAGCAGTAGCAGGAGTAGTAGTAGTAGTAGCGGCAGTAGCAGTAGCAGCACAAGTAGTACTAGCAGCAGCAGCAGTAGTAGCAGCAGCATTAGCACTAGCACTAGCAGCACTAGTAGCAGTAGTAGTAGTGGCAGTAGCAGTAGCAGCAGCAGTAGTAGTAGCAGCAGCATTAGCACTAGCACTAGCAGCACTAGTAGCAGTAGCACTAGCAGCAGCAGTAGTAGCAGTAGCGATAGCAGTAGCAGTACTAGCAGTAGTAGTAGCAGTAGAGGTAGCAGGAGCAGCAGTAGTAGCAGTAGCAGTAGCAGTAGTAGCAGCAGTAATAGTAGTACTAGCAGCAGCAGCAGTAGTAGCAGCAGCAGTGGCACTAGCACTAGCAGCAGTAGTAGCAGTAGCAGTAGTAGCAGCAGTAATAGTAGTACTAGCAGCAGCAGCAGTAGTAGCAGCAGCAGTAGCACTAGCACTAGCAGCAGTAGTAGCAGTAGCAGTACTGGCAGTAGTAGCAGCAGATGAATAAGAACAGAAGGTAACTGTGATGGTTAAGACGCGGTACCTGGCTGAGCAGAGAGGCCCCACAGCTGATGAGCAGCTGCAGGCAGGAGAGCTTGTCTTCGGCCTGGGCCTGCAGGACGGGGTCCCCCATGGCAGGCGGCGCGGAGCCCAGTGCCTTCACCGTGCCGCTGTGGGAGATGGCCGCGCAGTGCAGAGGGGTCTGCCCTGAGGAGGGAAACAACCGCACAACATACAGCGGCTTCAGCATGGATCTACCGCCACACTGTCACCCACAGAGACCCATTCAACACAGGCCGCGTGGAAGAGGTATGTCTCTCTCTCTCTCACTCTCTATCTCCCCCCCTCTCTCTCTCTCTCTCTCTCTCTCTCTCTCTCTCTCTGTCCCTCTCTCTCTCTCTCTCTCTATCTGTCCCCCCCTCTCTCTCTCTCTCTCTGTCCCTCTCTCTCTCTCTCTCTCTCTGTCCCTCTCTCTCTCTCTCTCTCTCTCTGTCCCTCTCTCTCTCTCTCTCTGTCCCTCTCTCTCTCTCTCTCTCTCTCCCCCCCTCTCTCTCTCTGTCCCTCTCTCTCTCTCTCTGTCCCTCTCTCTCTCTCTCTCTCTCTCTCCCTCTCTCTCTCTCTCAGTTTCCCCCCCTCACTCTCTCTCTCTCTCTCTCTCTCTCTCTCTCTCACATGCACACACATGCACAAATGTGGCAGAAAGTGAATCTCACCACTAGGGAAGTGAGTGAATGTCACTGACAGGGAAGGCAAGACCATGGTTATGTGTTTTTCTATTGTTAATATTATACATGGTCATGTGTTTTTCTATTGTTAATATTATACATGGTCATGTGTTTTTCTATTGTTAATATTATACATGGTTATGTGTTTATTGATAATATTATACATAGTCATGTGTTTTTTTTATTGCTATTATTATACATGGTCGTGTGTTGAAGCACACCTTCAAAATTACGAGCCTCCAGATCCACAGGCCCAAATGACAGAACGGTCTGAAAAATACATTAAACAGAGTACATGCATTAATTAAAGCAAAGCCTTGTTTGTGAACACGTAAACATGTCAGTCTTGCAATCTAAATGCAAAATAGTTAAATCAGAAGATGAACATAAAGAAGAGCTCATAATTCAGATGGCCATTTTGGAATGTGAACACCTTAGTCAAACTATTGTCAAAAGTAAGACTATCCCGGATATAAATGGCACAGCGATCCTTCCTTCTGCGATCAATCGAGGCAGCTGCTGTTGTATGTGACATAACAAACTCTGAACTGAATGCAATTAAGTTATACCTGTGACTTAACAAACTCTGAACTGAATGTAATTAAGTTATACCTGTGACTTAACAAACTCTGAACTGAATGCAGTTAAGTTATACATGTGACTTAACAAACTCTGAGCTGAATGTAATTAAGTTATACCTGTGACTTAACAAACTCTGAACTGAATGTAATTAAGTTATACCTGTGACTTAACAAACTCTGAACTGAATGCAATTAAGTTATACCTGTGACTTAACAAACTCTGAACTGAATGTAATTAAGTTATACCTGTGACTTAACAAACTCTGAACTGAATGCAATTAAGTTATACCTGTGACTTAACAAACTCTGAACTGAATGCAATTAAGTTATACCTGTGACTTAACGAACTCTGAACTGAATGCAATTAAGTTATACATGTGACTTAACGAACTCTGAACTGAATGCAATTAAGTTATACCTGTGACTTAACAAACTCTGAACTGAATGTAATTAAGTTATACCTGTGACTTAACGAACTCTGAGCTGAATGCAATTAAGTTATACCTGTGACTTAACAAACTCTGAACTGAATGCAATTAAGTTATACCTGTGACTTAACAAACTCTGAACTGAATGTAATTAAGTTATACCTGTGACTTAACGAACTCTGAGCTGAATGCAATTAAGTTATACCTGTGACTTAACAAACTCTGAACTGAATGTAATTAAGTTATACCTGTGACTTAACAAACTCTGAACTGAATGTAATTAAGTTATACCTGTGACTTAACAAACTCTGAACTGAATGCAATTAAGTTATACCTGTGACTTAACAAACTCTGAACTGAATGCAATTAAGTTATACATGTGACTTAACAAACTCTGAACTGAATGCAATTAAGTTATACATGTGACTTAACAAACTCTGAACTGAATGCAATTAAGTTATACATGTGACTTAACAAACTCTGAACTGAATGTAATTAAGTTATACATGTGACTTAACAAACTCTGAACTGAATGCAATTAAGTTATACATGTGACTTAACAAACTCTGAACTGAATGTAATTAAGTTATACCTGTGACTTAACAAACTCTGAGCTGAATGTAATTAAGTTATACATGTGACTTAACAAACTCTGAACTGAATGCAATTAAGTTATACCTGTGACTTAACAAACTCTGAACTGAATGTAATTAAGTTATACCTGTGACTTGACAAACTCTGAACTGAATGCAATTAAGTTATACCTGTGACTTAACAAACTCTGAACTGAATGTAATTAAGTTATACCTGTGACTTAACAAACTCTGAACTGAATGCAATTAAGTTATACCTGTGACTTAACAAACTCTGAACTGAATGCAATTAAGTTATACATGTGACTTAACAAACTCTCAGTTGAATGCAATTAAGTTATACATGTGACTTAACAAACTCTGAGCTGAATGTAATTAAGTTATACCTATGACTTAACAAACTCTGAACTGAATGCAATTAAGTTATACATGTGACTTAACAAACTCTGAACTGAATGTAATTAAGTTATACCTGTGACTTAACAAACTCTGAACTGAATGTAATTAAGTTATACCTGTGACTTAACAAACTCTGAACTGAATGTAATTAAGTTATACCTGTGACTTAACAAACTCTGAACTGAATGTAATTAAGTTATACCTGTGACTTAACAAACTCTGAGCTGAATGCAATTAAGTTGACTTAACAAACTCTGAACTGAATGTAATTAAGTTATACCTGTGACTTAACAAACTCTGAACTGAATGCAATTAAGTTATACCTGTGACTTAACAAACTCTGAACTGAATGTAATTAAGTTATACCTGTGACTTAACAAACTCTGAGCTGAATGTAATTAAGTTATACCTGTGACTTAACAAACTCTGAACTGAATGTAATTAAGTTATACCTGTGACTTAACGAACTCTGAACTGAATGTAATTAAGTTATACCTGTGACTTAACGAACTCTGAGCTGAATGCAATTAAGTTATACCTGTGACTTAACAAACTCTGAACTGAATGTAATTAAGTTATACCTGTGACTTAACGAACTCTGAGCTGAATGCAATTAAGTTATACCTGTGACTTAACAAACTCTGAGCTGAATGTAATTAAGTTATACCTGTGACTTAACGAACTCTGAACTGAATGGGCGCTACGGAGGTGCGTTCCGCTTCTCTCACCTGCATCACTCTGGGGAATCCGTACGTAGCAGCCAGGTGCAGAGCCGTCTGACCTTTGACATCGCAGGCGTTGATGTCCGCGCCCAACGAAAGCAGGTCATGGACAATTTCTGACTGGTTGGCTGTCACGGCAACTAGCAAGGCAGTCTGGGATAGAGGAGGCCCGGGAATTAGACATTTTTCATCGGAAGGAAATTTTACCACCCAAAAGTCTAACTACCAAAGTCTAAAGCGTGTTACTTTTGTTTGGTCATGGATAAATTAGTATGGTTTTTCACAATACCAAACAAAAATACCATAATCCTCAGTTAGAGGAGTATGTGTTCAGAGTTTCCAGGGTGGAGCCCCAAATCAGCACACTTGCTACTATTGAGTATACACTTCATATACACGTTGTTTACTAGCTGTACACAACTTACATACTTCATAGTAGGCAAGTGCACTGATTCGGACATGGCCCTGACATTTGTCAACTTGTCTTACTTAACTTGTTTCCCTGATTGAGTGCAATACACTTTCTATCATAGAGGGGGAGATGTACACCTATTTTAATTTCACACACATTTTTTTTTCCACTCAGTTTCAACCACCAAGTTTAGCCAGGCACTGGCCATTATAAAAATAAAAACTACAAGCTATATAAACTACATAAAACCTACATTAACCTTACGTTTTTTTGTGTGAATAAAAGCTACTGTCAACTACTGGAAATGCATTAACATTCAGCCAATAGGCAGATCACAAGAGGCTCTGACTGGACTGAATCTACCCACTGTGATATGAGAAGCTTGTTGATGGAGAAGCCTTACGGCATCACGGGTGCCATGCTAACAGCAGAGCACAGCCCGGCCCCTACCTTCCCCTTGTGCTCCCCTACATTCCCCTTCTGCTCCCCTACCTTCCCCTTGTGCTCCCCTACATTCCCCTTGTGCTCCCCTACCTTCCCCTTGTGCTCCCCTACCTTCCCCCTTGTGCTCCCCTACCTTCCCCTTGTGCTACCCTACATTCCCCTTCTGCTCCCCTACCTTCCCCTTGTGCTCCCCTACCTTCCCCCTTGTGGTCCCCTACATTCCCCTTCTGCTCCCCTACCTTCCCCTTGTGATCCCCTACCTTCCCCAAGTGGTCCCCTACCTTCCCCTTGTGCTCCTTGGAGTCCAGCCTCCCCAGTGCTTGGAGGTTCTCTGCAGCCGCTAGGGCGTACTCCCGCAGCCCCTTGGCGGTGTAGATGTGCAGGATCCTGCGTGACAACGTTTCACAGAGGGTCACAAATGCTACACAGAAAAATGAGCAGTGTTGAATTAACTCTTACAGGGTACATACTGGACTCATATAAAAACTCAGGAGCAGAACTGTTAGAGCTGAAGCAACACTGGACATTTTACTATGTACTATCCCCGCCCCCCCCAGTCTTCCCAGTATCTTTTTATGTCTTTTTATTTTGTTTTTTGCTGAGTGCCTCAATGTTTTTCCCTGTGACCTCATTGACCTCATGTCGGCAGTTTCGCCTTACTTCCTGCTTGGTATTTTGAGCGGAGTTCACCACGTTCCATTTTTGGTGACAACATGATGCAATGCCACATGCAAAACCAGGGAGAGCACAGAGTTGGTGCAATCCCTTGGCTCAGAGACGGAAGGCATTCCACTTCTTGCTTTAAGTCCACCAGAGTATACAGACCTTGGGTTTCTACCCCAGGACTTCCCAAGTTAGGCCCCACTGACCTGTGTGTGTCTGTTTTTGTTCCAGCCGATACGATAACTGCCTGACCATTTAAGCACCAGATCTCATGTGTCAATGTAACTGTATGTGATTTATTTAGAATGCAAGTTTGGGCTTATTGTCACTGTATTTTAAAGCCTTTTCCCACTGGTAAAATATATGTTTTAGCAACCAGGTTTCCACACTTTCACCATTTTGGACTTTCGTAAAACTGACCATTTTAAATTAAACTTGGGGGGGGGGGGGGGGGACATAATCGACTCTGACAGATTTGAATTAACACCATGAACACTGTACTGCACAATGTGATTTTTCCAGTCAATAAACCAAACAGTCCACTAATCAATCATGTTTTTGTGATGTAGCCCCCTTTACAGACTACAGCTGAATTACCAGCTCGTTGGCTGTTGGAAATGGCTATTTCAGCAGGAGTAAAAAGCAGCTTGTACAGGGGTTCCTGCCACCAAGTTTTTCTAACCCTGCTAACCCTCTGTGATTCTTACAGAGCACTCCAACTGAGTCTACCTCAAAACATCCAGTCATCGGTCAGCATCCAACAATCCAGTCATCTGTCTGTCAGTTCTAGTGCTCTTTTCAATCCTATCTGAGAAGGGCCAGTTCTGGGCAATGAGGCTAAAATAAAACTGGCTTTGTTCTAGTTCACCACTTCAGCCAATCAGAGTCTTGCACAAAGGTCATGATTGGTTGATTTGTTTAATCGGGTGCTTATGTGCCACTCCTGAATAAAAGCTCCACTTGCACTCCGGGCATTTTTGGATAAGATCTAACAGCTTGGTTTTGACACAAATGCTAAACCTCTCTGGGCAGTGTAGCCCCTCTATGAGTATCTTGTGCAGTCCCCTCTAAGGGTGTCCCGTGGAGTCCCCTCTAAGGGTGTCCTGTGTGGTCCCCTCTAAGGGTGTCCTGTGTGGTCCCCTCTAAGGGTGTCCTGTGTGGTCCCCTCTAAGGGTGTCCCATGCGGGCCCCTCTAAGGGTGTCCTGTGTGGTCCCCTCTAAGGGTGTCCCATGAGGTCCCCTCTAAGGATGTCCTGTGTGGTCCCCTCTAAGGGTGTCCCATGCGGGCCCCTCTAAGGGTGTCCCATGCAGTCCCCTCTAAGGGTGTCCCATGCGGGCCCCTCTAAGGGTGTCCCATGCGGTCCCCTCTAAGGGTGTCCCATGCGGGCCCCTCTAAGGGTGTCCCATGGAGTCCCCTCTAAGGGTGTCCCATGCGGTCCCCTCTAAGGGTGTCCCATGCGGGCCCCTCTAAGGGTGTCCCATGCGGGCCCCTCTAAGGGTGTCCCATGCGGTCCCCTCTAAGGGTGTCCCGTGGAGTGCCCTCTAAGGGTGTCCTGTGTGCTCCCCTCTAAGGGTGTCCCATGCAGTCCCCTCTAAGGGTGTCCCATGCAGTCCCCTCTAAGGGTGTCCCATGCGGGCCCCTCTAAGGGTGTCCCATGCGGTCCCCTCTAAGGGTGTCCGGCGTCCCTGCGACTCACGTGTCCCCGTCCTCGTCCTGCCAGGTCTTCTTGCTGTTGTCCATTCCCCGCAGGAACATCCTGGCCTCGTCCAGGGTCTCCAGGTTCAA
Organism: Anguilla pacifica; assembly: GCA_039654925.1. Taxonomy (NCBI): domain Eukaryota; kingdom Metazoa; phylum Chordata; class Actinopteri; order Anguilliformes; family Anguillidae; genus Anguilla; species Anguilla pacifica. The sequence goes on along the minus strand of CM077284.1, from coordinate 90,273,107 downwards.
ATGTCCTGCCGAGCCGGGGTTGGCCTGGGCCTGGAGGCCGCTCGCCAAGGCCCAGGAGTAAGCGGGCGGCTGCAGGGCGGCCGAGTGGACCGCGTCCGTCAGAGATGATGTCACAGCTCCGCCCGGCTAAGGGAAGATGACGTCAGGGCAAACCACCGGCGTTACTAGTGCACGGAAGACTCGAGGGTCCAAAATACACTGCGTTTGAGGTCTATACTGTGTGGATGTCTATAACCTGGGAGTGTTGTTACAAACCTTCAGGTTCATTTGAATGACCCCGTAAATCTTTTCAGTTGAGAAAACATTACAACATACAGTAGGTGTAACAAATTTAAGTAAAATTTTTCTGGTTCATCCAGTGAGGGATTCTTTTTCTGTGTAAGGTGACGTCGGTCGTCCGCGGGAGAAAGCGGTTCCTTACGTAGGCGTGGATGCTCATGGCGCCGCTGTAGTCCTGTGAGGGCTGCGTGGAGAAGCTGGAGGTGAGGGCCGGGCTGTAGGCCTGGCCCTGGGAGTTGTAGTCCTGCGCGCTGGACAGGGGGAAATAGCTCGTCGCCATGGGGGAATAGGGGCAGTCCTGCTGCAGGGACTGATGGGAGCCGGCCACGCTCCATCTGCTGTACCCCGACGGCGGCAGGGGTGCCATCGCGCCCATGGTGTTGGAATAGCTGCCGGAGGCGTCTGGAGGTCGACAGGAAGAGGTTACGAAGGGGTCGCTGGGTTCGGGTCACATGCTTTCATCAGTCAAGATGCATCCATGTGCCTAAGATGCATCTTTTTCCCTTGCGGTATTTGTTTCGGTATGCAAGTATATATAACATGTTCTTTTAAAAGAGGAAATGCAAACTTTATTCTTATTGGTCATGTGGTCATTTCGGAGGCATGTTGTGAGGTTAGACACTTTCTGCTGATACTATTTTCATGCGGCATCCAAAAGTACAACAGGATTTTCCTAAATTTCTATAGTTAGAAATCTTAAATACAGATGAACCAGACACTCTATAATAGACAGATTCTCTTTGCAGTCACCTGGTGTAGGGAACTAGATTTATTTGTTTGTGTATGTGTGGAGACATAGCAGGATAAGTACTTTCGATGTCGATGATTTGAAAATGAATGAAAAAAATGAAAAACAAGGTTTTTATGTCATGACATGGATTCATTTATGTTGCCAATTTTGAACACCGAGGTTTTACTTGCCTGTTACAGTAGCTTGGGGTGGTGTTGACACCTGCAATCAAAACACAGGACTGAGTAAGACACACAACGGTGCTCCTCACGATACAATTTACAAAGCATCTACAACATGTGTATAGACAATTAATGAGCAATGGCTCATTAATTATCTAAACTTGATAACGTACGTCAGGGATCATCAACTCCGGCCCTCGAATCCAAATCCAGCCCTGGTTTTCTTTCCTCCTGGGTAATTAGTGCTACCGATTGGCCAGACTGTCTTCACACCTGACTCCCAGGCAACGGGAGGGTGGAAAACCAGCAGTTCTCGGCCCTCGAGGACCGCGAGTTGCTGACCCCTGCCGTATGCCATAATGCAGATGTTACACTGTCGTAAGTGTGGCACAATGCCTGTCATAAGCTTGTCATGACAGTGTACCGCAGCTAGTGATATCACAGTCATCATACGGCCGTGATCACCTCTTAACAGATGGTTGTGAAATTTGCTCAGTAAAAATCCCTGCACACACTACGACAGTGGTGTGGCGACTGTCATGAGCTGCAATATGCAAATGCAACTGGTTATGACATTCAGTAGCGTAGAATACAGGGTTTATGGCACACAGTTCCACACTGAGGGACTGTGACCGGGCTCACCGGGAGAGCTGAGGCACCCGCGCCGGTCTCAGCCGAAGAGGAGGAGGAGGAAGATGCAGATGAAGTGTCTCGCCTTCGCTTCTGCTCCAAGAGCTTCTTCACAGTGGGCAAGGAGTAACACGGCTTCTCCTTCGGCGCTGTGGAACACAGAGGATTTTCAAACCATTCAACCGCTGCAGAGATCTGGCCGTAGGTGTTAAAAACGAAAGCTTTTCTCCGGTGTCATTTTCGTTTTCAGAATAGCACCATCAGACTTTATAGGATGCAGACACCACAGAAATCTCACCAGTACGGCTCTGGTTGCTTAATTGTAAATACCTGCTTGTTCTGTGGTGCAGAGGTACAGTGGTGGATAGCTTCTGGCTGATTTATGGCTTAATTCTGAAAAGGCTATTTGTGTCAAATTTACTAATTAACTTCACAGTGCAGATCATTTTGCCAGCGTTATTGAAAGAAAACAGTCATAAAGCTTCCTAGTAAAACAATGAACACAGACTTAAGTGCGCTGAAAAAACCTAACATATGTTAATAAAAACTCAGCGTGTCAAGAACTAGGAAATACTGGTAACTTCAACAATAAAAGGCGCACCAACAATGGTATCTCTCTCTGTTAAGTTCCTGATGGACTGTTCTTGATTAAACTTCCAGCTGCCAGCTAACACTCAGCTGTGATGTTTTCAGTCAACCGGTTGGGAGCTGCCCGCCCCATTTTTCCTTGCATCTCGCACCAACGTACGGACATCATGGTCGAGGAGTACGTGTTTTCAACCACAGTTACTTTCCCTGAGACGTCCATGCCAACATCACTGTAGCCACTGTTCCCAGTGAGACATCAGCAGGTTCAGCAGTCTTTGTCACTAAAGCTCCTGCCAGAAGTGCCTCAACAACCAGACTTCTTCCAAAGTCTCTGAGATCTCTTCTTCTTACCTTAGTAGGCAAAATAATGGCCAATGTACTACCGTGTCAATAGACAGTACTTCAGTACACTACCGTGAGCATGCCGGGACTTTAACTGCTTACCTAACTCTAACCTGTGCGAAAAAAACTGCTTTCAACATACTTTGTATCTCATTTACAGTCGCCTGTAAGTACATCAACAGTTCTGTTAAACCATTCATAAACACTTAGCGTAGCACAGAGACATTCAAACACCAATCCGAAAAAGAAAGCTATCATAACTGAACAAAAAACGAAATTGCATACGCTCACCTGCCAGTCACACAACCCCGTCCCTTCAGAAGTGAAATGACACCTGTCACTGACTCTCTCAAATGTTCATCCCATTTCAAAAAAACAAGAACCACCTGTTTCCCCAGGTCTGTGATTTCCCCTTATCCTTCTGATTCATTGTGTGTATGGTGTTTTCTTTTAATTTTGTTTCCACCCTGAAAAAAGAATGTGAAAAAAACAAAAACACAACAGAAGCTCTGATACAAACAAGAGCTTCGGAGATTTCCAGACGCCGACCTGGCAAGGTTGCGCCGGCAAGGTACCATTTCTCTGAAAACTTGACCCCAGCGAAGGGAGATAAGAGAAATTTCCGCTGAAGATGAAACAACATGCTTGCGCAGAAACGTGTGAGGGATGTATTCCACTAGGGAAAGCAATGGAAAGGTCCACCTATACTTCAGAAGATAGTCAAACCTCGAACCCGTCACACCGTACGGAGAGTGTTCTCACTCACAGTTTCCTGTGACGCGGCCCGCCTGTCTCCTTTCAAACCGTTACGCTGGTTGCGGTTTGCGAACCGCAGTCGTCTTCCTGCCGCGTTGCCGTGGCGACGGCGCATGCGCGGCGGCGGCGGCGGCGGCAGCGGCCCCCGGGCGCCCCCGACGCGGGGCCCCCCGAGCAGCTGGGGCGCCGCGCGCAGTCTCGCCCCGTCACGCTCGACTCCATCGCCACGCTTCGCAGAAGCCTCGCCCCCCTCCCCTGGGCAGCCGTGGCAACAGCAAACCGAGCAAGGTGATTCCCACGCAGGGTGGAGCAAGACTTGTTTTTTTTCTTCTTTTTTTTTTTTTACCGCTCTCCGTTTCCCCTTTTTTCGCTGTGACAGGTGGCGAGAATACCCCCTCGCTAACCAAATTCTCAAGGGGGTCCCTGCTCTCCGGTTTTTTTTTAGTGTGAACCACTGTTTTTCGTTTTGTCAAAAAACTTCTTTCTTGTTACTAATACTCTCTTGTGTGAATGCACTCAGACTCTAAACAGGTGTGAATACGTGCCTCCCCAGCTAAATGCTAAACCAGCTAGCTGCCTTTGAAATCTAGCTGTTTTATTGGACGGGAACTGAAGCGGTCTCAGTCAAGGCTTGAGAGAGAGGTCTTTGTTTGTAAGCTGCAAAGGTCACTGTTGGGGAAAGTAATTTTGCTTTTGCTTTTATTTTCTCCTACCATCTAATGTAAAGTCCAGTATTGCTTTGCTTCATTGTGCATTTCACACTCCTGAAGCTTTAAAAGAGGAAACAGGGTCTAGTTCTGCAAATAAGGAAATTTATAGCCCCAGGATGGTCTCCCAGACAACTTCCCTCTCCAGTTTTCTCTTTTTTTAAACCTAAACTTATCAAAATGTAATTTCTGCAACTGTCTGGATTTCCAAAAGTTTATTTCAACTGGCAGCCAATTTTGGTCACGAAAATGAGGCACAGGGGCTTTTTAACCAACCAGTAACTTAAATCAAGAAACGCAAGGAAAACCAGTCAAATCTGTGGATATTCCAGTTTAAGATCCCTGGTTTTATATACTATATAACTAAATAACTATAACTATTTGAGGGTACTTCTATTTGCTGGCTGTCCATTGAAAGCCAAAGTGTCCAGTCACTGGCCTCAAGGAATTGTGGGGCCACACACAGTTTAAAATTATGTCTCACACTCTCCCCTTCTGAAACACAGTCACACAGCAGATAGTTATTTTAATAGTGCTAATACGGCAATGAGACTCTGTAATAAGGTTGTGCAGGTTGTTTGGTGAACTACCGCAAAACTCAAACACTGCTGCCAGCTGTTCAAACAGGTGGAGACCTTCAGATTCAAAATCAGCGTTAAGTATGTTCAATGACAAACGGCAGCTTAAGGTATTAGAAGAGCACATTGCTTTGCTGTTGACAAAATTTTCTTCCGCATCTTTCTCTGTCTGGAAGGTGTGCTTTACACAGGGAAATCCTGAGGGACAGAGATTTACAGCAGAGTGCAGTACGCACAGAGGCAAATCAGATGTGTCCACCAGGTGCGCCTACTTGAAAGATCTCTCGCGCAATTGTATGTACGGTAGGGCAGACATGCTGAAAATGAAACTCACTGCTAGACAGAGTTAAAGTCCACACCAAGATGGCCTCCTTCTTTCTCTAAAGCTCAACTCGACTCGACTCCACTCGACTTTTTTGGCTTTCCATCGGGCAAAAGTTGTGGGTAGTACCTGGTACCTGCCACCTTTTTTGGTATCACCTCCGTTCGAGGTTCCAAGCAAGCTGAGGCGATACCAAAAGGTGACGTGAAAACACTGCAGACCACCGATTGGTCAGAGCAACGCGTTTCATGCGGCGTCGCTAATAGCAACCAGCTACATTGACGGGGTACTATCTGCAGTGGGAAACGAAGTAGCCTACCTGGTACCAAAAGCGAGCAGACTCGAGTCGAGTCGAATCGAGCCGGTACCATGCGGTGGACAAGCGGCTTTAGTCTTCATCTACAGTGTAACATATAAAGGGCATACACACTCCTTCCCTGGGAGGTCAAAGCATGGATCCTTATGCAACCTGAAGTGTGCATGAGAATATTAATTTTTCAAACTGCAGCACCTACCCAACCTTCTAATCGTGTTTCTAGAACATACTTTTTGTATATATTTTTTAAAAATGCACAAAAACATGAATAATAGCATATACACAGTCTCTGTTCCACAACTCATTGCTGAAAAAAAAACATGTATGTGTTTATGTGACCATAAATGTTAAAAGCTTATGAGAATTGAGATAATGTCACATGGATGCTAACAAGTGATTATACAATTGTAGGTGTATTGGGTGTATAGGTGATTATACAATATGATGTGCTGTATATGTAAGTGGATAAAAACAATTGACTGTTATTATTATTAATTAAAAAAAATATTTGCTGTGTGGGTCAAGGGGCAGGAAGTATCTGCTTTTTTTGTTTGTTCGTAAAACCACTTTTCAAAGAAGGCTTGATCAATCGATTCCCGCGTTAAAACAATTCATATGGAATTACGTGTGTATCTCGTTTATTTATTTATTTATTTATTATTAGCAGAAACTGTAAATCTCACCACAGGTTGACAAATTGACACAGGCTTCATTTATAGTTTTCTTGTTAAATTTCACCCAAAGTGAGACAGCTTTTACATCACAATGCCCCATTAGTGATCACCAAGGATTCATGTTTCCCAAACAACTTTACATTTTTATGAAATATTAAACAATCTCTCTATACTTATGTGAGAATTATGTTTTTTATTGCGCATACCCTATATAAATGTCGTTTTTGACCATGATATGTGCTTTAAGAAATGTAAATATAAAACGATAACGAAGTCAGTCTTTCAAATAGTTATGTAATTCTTTTGAAATTTTTTTTATGTATCTAAAAGCACCACACCCCGGCTTCTGGGAACACTTCAAAACAATAACACGATTTTACAATTAAGTGACCTCGGCCCAGAACTTCGTGACATTTAGCATCGGCTACACAAGTGCATAACCCTGTGGGTAGGCCCAGTTCTCTGAAGTGTTATGTGGGCGAGGCGGTCTGGGGATAGCCTGTCCACGCGAAAAAGCGCTCTCTTTCTGTCGTTCTAATATTCAAACAATGACGGAAATCCCTCCGCGTTGAGTCATACGAGAGTGGGTGGGTAGACAGGGGATTCCAGCGACCGACCTTCCAGCGCTTCTGATCGATTGCAGCAGATTAGAAAAAGGGAACCTGTAGCGCGCATGCGCGCCTTGCTCGAGGAGAAAGACAGAGGGAGAGAGCGAGAGACGCCACAGCCCCCACGAATGCTCACTCTTCTACGGACAGTTCAATTTAATTTAAAGGAGAAGCGAAATTAAATATTTCTGTCAGAGGGGGAGAAGAACAGGAAGTGTTAAAGGGTTTCCCCAAAACGCTCATTTGTTTACGGACTCGTCATTTTGCTTTATATGCATTGGAGACAAAACACCACAGATTAATGGGGTATTTACAAGAAACCAAAAGCGCAATTAATCGATGTATTCCCCGACAGCTCAACGCTAGTGAGTTACGTCGAATAGGCCTACTTTTTCGATGTGTTCGACAAGAATATTAAATATATTTGATATTCGTGATAAACAGACAGACATTAGCCTACCTATGTTACTTTAACCCTTTAATGTGCAAGATCACGAATCTGTTGATGTAACAGTCACCATTGGTAATTGAAAGCAATGGAGTACTTGACCACTGACCTAGTCTTATATTGGTTGTCCTCAAATAAAATATCGTGTATGTATATTCCATACTGTGAACAATTATTAAGTTTGATTACACCGTCAACAGAAACGAGCGAAATGTGGGACAGGCTACTGCGCCGGAATGAGATGCACAAGCTTCTGTAGCAAAGCCAGTTGCGAAACTGGAGAACTTCAGGTCGCTTATGACATAGCCTACTTCCAAGTCGCTCAACATTATACACTAAACACATTGTGTTATGTGCTTTTAAAACAGTTAATAGTCCATATACAATATAATAATAATAGTACTCACATTTCGGCCAGTGCATGTCAAAATCCCGTTTGCGCTGTTGGTCTGTCGGACGGCTGTTCTTGTTAGTTATTTACAATATCTTTAAATTCTTGGATTTTTTCTTGCCCCTGTCCTTACAACAAGCTATTGAATTCACAGCGGGCTCCTGTCCTCGCCGTGCGCTCCCAAATTTAAATGACCTCACCGCGATGTTTCTGTCACGTTCTGCTACGCTGTCTCGTATTCGCTTACTATGTACACAGACAACACGTTGGTTTAGGAGACGCCCATTCAACACGCCCACATTGCTCTAGCTTTCGGACTCGCGCTTTACTCGCTCCTGTCAATAACCACGCAGCACCGCAAGCTATGTTTGCTTGCTTAAATCACCCGTTCCTTGGAACATTTTTACACAGTGGATAAAGAAGAAAGGGGATTCATTTGAACCGTGTAGTGCACTAGGAACGACGGATGCATTTAATCTTGGGCTATGAGACAACACCTGGCCGTAGAACAAGATTGTTTACGGAGTGTGGACGGTGTGTAGCACAGTGGGTAAGGAACTTTGTAACCGAAAAGGTCGCAGGTTCGCAGAGTTCCGGGTAGGACACTGCCGTTGTACCCTTGAGCAAGGTACTTAACCGAAATTGCTTCAGTATATATCCAGCTGTATAAATGGATACAATGTAAAATGCTATGTAAAAGTTGTGTAAGTCGCTCTGGATAAGAGCGTCTGCTAAATGCCTGTAATGCAAACGTAATGTTTACAGGGCGAGAGGAGACAAAGTAAAACACAGCAGTTATAACAGGAGTAACGATTTATGCAAGATCGTTTTTTGCATTGATATCACCATTAGACGCGTCGTTCTGCGTGTAACGGCTCTTCGGATATCAGGCTCAACATTCACATTTTCGTTATTTCCAGTTCAGGTGTGTGGTCCCATTTGTAAAACACCATATATACGCTGAAGATTTCCATCTCAGAACCATACCCGATATCCACAAAATGCGCTATATTTTTTGGGTCAGGTTCCTATTTAAGATTCGGAACATAAGGTCCGTAGGAGGAACGCTAATATGCGTATAAGATAGTTTCTACTGGATAACAAAGGGATCCTCTAAGCGAACTGAACACAAGCAGCAACAGTCAGGATTGCAAACATAAACTGTGGATACAGTATGATTTTCTTAATTGAAGAAATTGATCGTCCTACTTTTATTATTTTACGGTAGCTAGAAACCAACATTGCGGAAAATGCTCCCCTTTCAATTGCTGTAACGCTATGGCTATCGGTAATGTATTGCATTGCCTGCCTAACCATTAGTCAGATTTCTCTTATAAGTTCATGTTAACAAAACAAAATATTTTGAGTAGAACGACGTTGTGTTCACTGCCAGGCAACAGAGGGCCCACACAATTTAGCCCCTTGTCGCAATATGTATTCCTAAATACATTTCGAAAAGGAAACTTCCAGTGCCTTCGCAGTACTTTCAAGATTTTCCTTCCGCAGCCGACAGCGGTGTGCGTCGTAGCAAGAGGCAGCTTTTCTTTCACATGGGTTGTTACGTTTGCGCGTAGCAGCCAATTAGGAGAACGCAAATCGACATGCAGTTACCCTTTCTCTCCTTAATAAGGTGGTACAGCTATCTGTCTTGCTCTTGAGAGAAGCACATGATAATGGAATAACGTAGTTAAATCCTAATTCATTACAACTGCACACATTATTTTACTTAAGATACAGGACATAGGGCTACGACGGTATTTCTGGTATTACATAGGAAGGGGTAAGTAAGAGCAAACGTGGTCATCCTGTTTTTCATTCTTTAAAGCAAAACTTTCCTCCACATCAAAGTCTCCAGTTTAGTCATAAAAGTGCATCCTATGCTATTCTTGAACATACATGTTCAATGCAGGATCATGGTTTAAAGACATCTTGGTCATGATTTTTATAATTTCTATAATCAGATCTATAGAAATACTATAATTATAACTCAATTACTGTCTACTTTGTACCAGAAGATACATCGATTTCTCCACATACAATGAAGATACAGTACAATGTTCAGTGTTAAATCAACTCTTACAGAGTTCATATATCCACTATGACCAGAGTGGACTCAGATAAACTAATTTTACTGTGTATTCAATGCACTAAACAGGAGATTTATTGTTATTATTATGATTATTATGATTATTATTATTATTATTATTAGTAATAATTTATTTTTTTGCAAAATGCGATTACTAGGCAGTACCATTTGCTGCTTGCATAATTAGCTGCAGCCTGAGTAAATAAGATGTTAGTTTCAGGCAGAGAGCGAAGGCATAAATATACCCTTGTCAGTCAGCCCACAATTTGCACTATGAGTTTTATGTACATAAATCCGGCCGCAGGTATTATTACGCAGTCTCCTCTCGAAGCAGCTCCACTGCAGTTTGTTTTTAAGTTACTGGAACATTCCCAGGAGCAGAACATGTACACAATGCTGCAAGCCAGGTCACAGACACCTTCCTGCCTTTCTGAATATTACATTATTACATTACAGGCATTTAGCAGACGCTCTTATCCAGAGCGACTTACACAACTTTTACATAGCATTTTACATTGTATCCATTTATACAGCTGGATGTATATTGAAGCGATCCAGGTTAAGTACCTTGCTCAAGGGTACAACGGCAGTGTCCTACCCAGGAATCGAACCTACGACCTTTCGGTTACAAGCCCAGTTCCTTACCCACTGTGCTACACTCCGCCCTGAATATGAACGAGCCAGGGTTCGGCAACTGAATGGTAAATGGACTGCATTTATATAGCGCTTTAAAGTGCTTTACAATTGATGCCTCTCATTCACCCATTCACACACACACACACACTCACACTCACACTCACACTCACACTCACACTCACACACCAACAGTGAAAGGCTGCCATGCAAGGTACCAATCAGCTCGTTGGGAGAAATTAGGGGTTAGGTGTCTTGCTCAGGGACACTTCGACACGCCCAGGGCGGGGGTTCGAACCGGCAACCCTCTGCCAGACAAACTGCCAGACAAACGCTCTTGCCCCCTGAGCTATGTCGCCATTCTGAGCTAATGGACCACATGCTCGCTTTCATGAGCGACCGTAACCGTTTCCTATTAGGAGAGCTGTTCATTCAACAGCACCCGTTAGCAGGTTGATCCCCGGCCAATTCTGTCATCGTCGATTTCCACCAGCTGGCCAAAGGCTGATAAATTTTTCTGAGCAGGAAGAAGATGCTTCACAGCCTTTCATAACACCATTCTTAGTGGACCTGGTAGCCTCGGCCCCGGCGAGCTCTATCTTGACTGCCACTGTGGCCCAACAACGAAGCTGTAAGACCAGTTTTTCTGAAGTGGACCTGGTTTTGAGGCTACCACCCAGTGCCTGTTCAGCCTCAGGACATCCCCAAAATGATGAGGATCGCCCCGTTTGGGATGATAAAGCCATTTGGGCTCCAAAACACTGCAGCTGATGGACACTGTGCTGTCATTCCGGTTCGTTTACCTGGATGACAGCCTTGTCACCTGCACGTCCGAGGCAGAGCTCCTGTCTCACCTCACCTGGCTCCTCCTTGGCTGCCTCAGACAACATGGACTGGTCGTCATCCCAGCGAAAATGCTGATTTCACACTGCCTTCCATTGAATGAATTAATTTATTTGTCAATTTAAAAATGAGTATTCACGGGTCTGCATAGCAGGCCAGCCGTGTATAGGTGTAACGCGTGACATGGAATCGATGGTTCGAATCCACCCGTGGGCAAATAAATAATCATTTATAATTGATTTGTTTTTCACAGACGTGTCTCAAATATCACTTCTTCTTTTTTAGGTTTGATATTAACATGATACTTGTTCTCCACCTCCATTTTATTATGGAGAGGATCAGGAAATCTTTTCTGCCAACCAATACGTATAAAGTTATCAAAGTATTTACATCAGATCAATTATTGCGACAGTACAAATAGGATTACAACATTACATATTACCATTCTTAATAAACACATAATCACAACAACAGCCAAGTATAAATATAAAGCTATATTTGTATTTTCGTTCATAACAGTATTAGCAAGGTTGATATGCACAAGCATGAAATGGGATTGGGGCTGGGACTGGAGCAGGTGGATTTACCAAGGCTGCAAGGTGACAACTGGCACACATGCAGTCGGACTCCCTGCAGTCACATGCTGCCGCGGCTGCTGGGTCTCCTGAAGCTACTCGGAGCTTGAGTGTTAAGAGAAGTACTGGCATTGGTCTGCTTTTGCCAAGTACTTCATGGGCCACTTCTGAAGCAGAAATTATATTTTTATATACAGTGAGCTCCATAGTGTTAGGGACAAAACCGTATTTTCTTTACTTGGTTCTGTACTTCATAATTTTAGATTTGTAATCAAACAATTCACATGTGGTTAAAGTGCAGCTATCGGCTCTTATGAAAGGTTATTTTAATACATTTTATTTCACCCTGTAGAAATAACAGCGCTCTCTATACATACATACAACCCCAATTCCAAAAAAGCTGAGACAGTATGGAAAATGCTAATAAAAACAAAAGGGAGTGATAATGTTAAATATTGTACATTTTATTTACCCTGTACTATATTTAAAACACTACAACAGCACATTATTTGATGTTTTACCTTGTGAATTTAATTGTTTTTTGAAAATATACACTCATTTCAAATCTGTTGACTGCAACATGCTCCAAAAAAGTTGGGACAGTCGAGTGTTTACCACTGTGTAACATCACCATTTCTTTTAATAACGCTTATTAAATTTAGGCAATATTTTTCAAGTCAAAGCAAATTTAAAAAGTACTGCTTTCTGTTTTATTTGCATTTAATTTACCGTCTCGACTTTTTTAGAATTGGGGACGTACATACATATTTTCAGGGTGCCATAATGTTCAGGACAAATGGTTTCACATGCGTTTCTGATTAGTCAGGTGTGTTCAATTGCTTCTTCAGTACAATTATAAGGTATGCCAAATGGAAGGAAGCCATTATGAGGCTGGGATATATGAAAAAACAGTCAGAGATATAGGCCAAACCTTAAGCTTACCAAAGTCAGCCGCTTGGAACATCATTAAGGACGAGAGCACTGGTGAGCTCAGTAATCATAAAGGGCCTGGTAGGCCAAGGTGGACCTATACAGTTGATGACCAAAGAATTCTCACTATAATGAAATAACATTAACTCTAAAACAGAGACCTGGACAGTAAAATTTGGGGAGGGTTTATATTTTCATGGTAACTGTACATCATGATGCTGTATAAATGGTAGGTTCTTTATGCCCTTGACCTTATGTTTTGTCATTTTGATACACAACCTTGTGTAGCTCTATCACCCAGTATTATCAAATTCTCAACATGACATTTTCCACTGATTTCCCTTTTTTGTGTCCTGTCAATCCAGGGGATAGGGTGGGAGGGGTAGTTAATATGAATTGCATTTCACAAATTCTGTATTGTCTGAAGGTGGAGGCAGCAATATTTGTACTGTGTCCTGTTTTATATTGAATAGTTAAACTGACTAATAATAATAATAATAATAATAATAATAATAATAATAATAATAATAATAATAATAATAATAATAATGGTAAGTATAGAAACATATAGATAGGACAGCGTTTGTTAAGATGGCTGAATGACAGTACCGACAATGAACAATTAGAGATGGTATTACTTATTGCCTTGACAGCAATAGTGTAATAAGTAATGATAATTTTAAAAAAATGTATGTCTAGACCGTGTCGTGTTACACAAGGCACATGTAAAGGGGGCAATACCAATAATGATGATGATACCAGCAATAATATAGTGAGGGGGAAATGAAACATATTGTAAACTAAACCCTAATATGATTGCAGGGCCATGTTAATAATAGCTGATATATTGAGACACAAACGTGCACATATACACATGTCCCATTTACCTGCAATATTCTCACTTAAAAGTGTTATTATGTACGGACAAGCCAACAAACGGGACGTGAAAACCAATAATGAAGTCAAATATGAAAAATGAAACTACTGATCTATTAGCTGAAATAATGACAGAATACCTCGATGACATCAATATAAAATAGGAACCTGTTTGTAATAAAATTATTAAGACTTACCGAAGCGTAGGTACCACAAAATAACCGCAAAATGCCTCGCGTGTATTTAATATTTGAATTTATTTGTTTATACGCTGTCGTTCATTCATTCAAAACGGAACAGCGCCACGACAGCGCGTGGCCAAAACGATATTACACCCGCAACGTTAAGAACTACCGTTGAGAATGAATGGGGAAAGTTAAGGGCAGAGACGAAAATGTCGTTCCTTCATCCGGGACGGAACAGCGCCATGAAATCAACGTGCGGCCGAAAATATATTACATCCGTAGTGTTAAGAACTACCGTTGAGAATGAACGGGAAAAGTTAAGGGAAGTTAAGCTTAACTATTCACGGGTCCGGCGCGGCGTAATCCTAAAACAAATTGTTAAGGATAGAAACACAAGAAAGCCAACAGGCTTATTTCCATTGTGGTTCTGATAACATTTAAACACAGACATGACAAAACATCCAACAAAATACAGTTAAGGCGATACAGATAGATATGACAGGGCACTGCATTCGTCACAGAACCGACAGCATACTGGCAGATTGGCAGATTATATTTTTTAAAAACTGGGTTACTCAGTATTTAACAGCCATATTTTTAAGGATAATTTAAAATTGTTCCCTTATGCACATTATTTCAATACAGAGGGGGAGTCTATTCCACTGGATCACAGCCTTGTGCAAAAAGATACTCTTCCCCATTAAACAGTTGAATGTGCAGGGGACAAAATCAGTCCAAATCAGAATCAAAATCAAAATCAAAATCAGACTGCCTCTGGTTGCATAATTATGGCTGTCTCTTTGGCAAGTAAAATAATTTACCAAATAACTTTCAAATAACTTTTGAACTTTGAGTTGATTACAGTTTTGTATGTAAGCCTGATAGTAACAGTAGGTTTTCAACCAAGAAATGTAGATTTATTTTTTATCCTGATTTATTTTAGACACAGTTTTGTGAAACATTGACTACCTTGGACATCACATCACAAAAGATGAGGCAGTTCCACTGTCGTCAAAGGCAGAGACAGTCACAAATGTTTTGTGTGTGCAATGTAAACATTGTGGGCCCCCTTCCCCCCTCCTGTGAGTTCACCCACCTTCTCAATATGGCTGACAGGACCACCCATTGGCCAGAGGCCATTTTGTTTGGCATTGACAATGACTGCTTATGTTACCCACACACTCATGAGCACTCATGGATTGCCCAGTTTGGTTCTCTCTCCGATCTCTCCTCCAATCCTGGGCCTCAGAACTCCTTACTTCAAAGCTCAGGAATGCTGTTGCCCACAGAACCTCAGCATCAAATGCCAGGACACTCCCGCCTATCACCCACAAGCCAGTGGGCTGTGTGAAGGCTTCCATTGGTCCATGTAGGCCACCCTCAGGGCCAGCCCCCAAGAGACAACTGGGTCAACAGAGTCCCTTGGGTGACAACAGATTCCCTTGGGTGTCAACAGAGTACCTTGCGTGATGTTGGGCATCAGAACTGCCTCTGAGCAGGACCTCTGGTCTTCTTCAGTTCAGCTGCTTTGCAGCCCGCCTCTCCGGACGCCCTGGGATTTTGTCCCTAATTCCACAGCCCCTTGGTCCGCATCGGAACAGCAGAGCACTCTCCTGGACTGTGCCAGAGCTTTCATGCCGTTCCCTACCTTGCATGGCAGCGTTGGTATTTCGTTGGTATTATTATTATTAGGGGTCCTACAAAGTAGGAACCCTATTGTTTTTGTTGGTATTATTATTATTATTATTATTATTTTATTTATTATTATTTTTATTTTCCTGGACTTGGGCAAATAACTCAAAAAGTCCTTGACCAAAAATGGTATAAATTAGCAGGTCAAAACTAGAGACCACGAGTAACTATGCCGGAAAGAATGACCATGATTCGTCCATAGGTGGTGCTACATAACCGATTCAAAACGCATTTATTTATTTTAAAAAAACAAAATTTGGTCACAAATTTCAAGTGCTTATAACTTTTTACAACAATAATCTAGGGACTTGAAACATACTGGGCATGAAGAGGGCACTACCATGCTGTACCATGTCGGTGCAGTTGTGAATATCTCAAAAAAATCAAGGAAATTACAGGCATTTGAAATTTTGGCGGGAAGCTAATGCTAATATAATGCAAATTTCAAGTGCTTATAACTTTTTACAACAATAATCTTGGGACTTGAAACGGACTGGGCTTGAAGAGGGCACTACCATGTTGTACTATGTCGGCACAGTTGCAGATATCTCAACAAACAAAGAAATTACAGGCATTTGAAATTTTGGTGGGAAGCTAATGCTATTGCTAATATGACGTAAATTTCAAGTGCTTATAACTTTTTACAACAATTATCTAGGGACTTGAAATGGCCTGGGCATGAAGAGGGCACTACCATGTTGTACCATGTCGGCGCAGTTGCAGATATCTCAAAAAACAAGGCAATTACAGGCATTTGAAAGTTTGGTGGGAAGCTAATGCTAATCTAAAGCTTTAAAACTCATCCTCTCATGAATGCTTTATCGGATTCCTTCACCATTGCACATGTATACTCTTGGGTATTCTCTCCATCAAGGGTGATAAGGACAAGTCGTTTTGTTAAGAATTGCGTAATTTGTGGCTTGACAAAGTTAGCACTTCATGCTAATGCACATTCATATTTCAAAGTAATGTTTCTCATGAACCAGAAGTTAAATCGTCTCACGCACGGGTATGTAGATTGTCCAAAATCCTGAAATCTATGCCGCATGGACTCTTTTCTACTTTGCCTAGTATTTACCCGGCTTGGACATGTTTGTAGGGCCCCGCATTGCTGCTTGCAGCTATATTTAAGTTTGTTTTTTGTTGTGGAATAAATTGAGGTTTTTCTATCTCTCTGTGGTCTCATATCTCTCCACTTCCTCAAAGCCGTTAATTTTAAAATCACCTTCACATGCCATTGTGGAATCTGCTAGGACAGTAAAGGAATAGTAAGCTGTTTATATAATCAGACCGATAGAAATACAGTACAGTATAACTCCATTACTGTCTACAATTTTTTTTTATCAGTGAGCTTTGTTAATGTAAATAATTACTGTGCAAAAGCATGTCATCTCTCCATTACAGTTCACCAAGAAACTTTTCATAGATATTTGACTGTCACATGAAACGCATTAATGAGGTCCAGTCCCTGCTGTCCCATACCTTTTTCAGCAGCCGTGATCGTTCATTATCGGACTAACTGCTGTTTATCTCTGTGATGATAGCCTGCCACCTAGTGGCAATACAGAATGATAGCACTTAGAACAAGCAGTAGTACCTAATTGTTAAGAATGTGCCAATTAATCAATCTATTACTTGCACCCATTTCTATTAACCCCAGTAAACATATATTAATTATTTATTCTGAAACTTGATAGCCAATGTAGGAACTCGGAGTGATGTGTGGTCTCTTTCTGGTTTATATAATATTTAATAATTTTTATTAATATATTGAGATTGAGCTGTAACAATTCTAAAACCTTGGAGAAAATGTTAATACTTAATTTTCCTAGCATTGAAAGAGAGGTGGCTTTTGATCTGCAACTCTCCAGCTATCTCCACATAGCGACACAACTTGGCAGTTAGATTCCAAATTTGGCTGCAATATTAAAGTATGATGGCAGTGTTTTGTGAAGTGTGATTCATCCTTCCAGAGAACTGGTTTCCAGTGTCCAACGACGGTGCACTTTATACCACTCCAGCTCCGGCACTTGTGCATGGTGATCTTAGGCTTGCGTACGGCTACACAACCATAGAAATCCATCTCACGAAGCTCTTGACGAGCAGTTCTTGTGCTGACGTTGTATCCAGAGCTAGTTTTGGAAGTGTGTAGTGAGGGGTTGCAACCCAGGACAGATGATCTTTACGTGCTGCGTGGCTCAGCGCTCGGCAGTCCTGTTCTGTGAGCTTGTGTGGCCTACCGCTTCACAGCTGAGCTGCTGTTGCTCCTGTACATTTCCACTGCACACTAACAGCACCTACTGTTGCCTGGGGCAGCTCTAGCAGGGCAGACATTTGACAAACTGACCTGGAAAGGTGACATCCTATGAAGTCACTGAGCTCTTCAGCACAGCCCATTCTACTGCCAATGTTTGTCAGTGGAGATTGCAAGGCTGTACGCTTGACTTTGCGCAGGTGTTAGCAATAGACGTGGCTGAACTAGCTGAAACCACTAATTAGAAGAGGTGACCACATACTTATGGAAATGTAGTGTACCTTTCATATACCATTTCTATAAAATAAACCCGAATAACCATCTGCAATGCAGATTTGTTGTAAACATGATTATTACATGAAAACATGGCATGAGTACACTTCTAAGACTTTTCCACCATTGTTCCTTTTAAAAAGTGATTTTAGCCTTCAAGTGACAACCAGTATACACACACACACACACACACATATATATATATATAAATATATATATAAATTTAAACAGAATGCATGTATAACATTACATTACATTTATTTGGCAGACGCTTTTATCCAAAGTGACGTACAAAAAGTGCATTTCATGGTCATAGACAACTGCTAAACACAGGTTCAGTAAGGTACAATACTTATTTTGTACAGCTATTTCTAGCCAAGAACACAGTTTAGTTCACACAGTGAACACTATTCAGACCTAACCTCTGCAAAGTCAGCTAGGCAGAAGAATAAGCTACAGTATTAGGACAAATACAAATTACCAAAAAAACTTACAAACATACAATCGGTTAGTACTTGGTTACCCTCTGGGGAAACTAAGTTGATGCTTGCAGAGGCGTAGATTGGTCAGTAGGAGGCACTCTTCCCTCTGGAGTAAATATAAAATCCCCATGTCCCAGCGCTGCAATGGAGGTACTGTGGTGTTGAAGGCACCCTCCTTCAGACAAAATGTTAAACTAAGGTCTGGACAGCACGCTGGTCATTAAAGACCTCATGGTGGTCCTGGAGTGTTCTGGGAAAATTTCCACAGATGTTGGACTGTCAAATCGTCCCCTTCCTCTGATCTGCAACACAATCGCATTCCCTACCCACACCGATTACTCCAGCCATCGCTGTCTTCAGGTGATTTATCACTGGTTAAATGAAGATCCGACAAACAAACAAAAAACAAACAAACAATAAATAAATAAATAAATACATAAATAAATAAATAGCAGGTGCAGATAGGTACCTTATCAGGTTTTTAGAACCTTGAGTATGCACTCACCAGTAGACCACTTAACTGGCTTCAGCAATGCTAAAACTTTCTGAACTCAATTATTGTATTTTTTATTTTAAACATGATGCGCTCCAGCGAGTGGCCTGGATCTGCCCATCGGATCCGGCCCACGCCCATGGACTGCCACTCATCTACATATTCAGGCTGAGTGAACGTGGGTTATGTGGGCCGGCGCTGGGCCCGTTCAGGCTAGCTTTATGGGTGTGTGGTCAACACCCCAGGTTTATTTAAACTCGCCCTTCATTTCCCCCAGTGTTTCCGTTATTTTGTGCACCACCCATAAGTATCATTACGGTGGCTCTGAAGTGCAAAAAAAAAACAAAAAACAAAAAGAAAATGCAAAAACAAAGCAAAAATTAAAAGACGTCTTGGCAGCAATGTTGAAAATGCCTCGGAATTGTACATTGCAAGAGGCCAAACACAATTATCAGGCTTCACCTTAAAAAAAAGGCTATGATTGGATTAGGATTACTTTCTTATACATGTAAATGACTTAAAACGTTCTGTCCAGAAGCTGATGAAACTAGGACAAGACCAGAACGTGCGCAAGAGAGTTGCTGCTGCTTGCTCGCACCCAATGCAAGCTGGATCA
This sequence comes from Anguilla pacifica, assembly GCA_039654925.1. Taxonomy (NCBI): domain Eukaryota; kingdom Metazoa; phylum Chordata; class Actinopteri; order Anguilliformes; family Anguillidae; genus Anguilla; species Anguilla pacifica. The sequence goes on along the minus strand of CM077284.1, from coordinate 90,253,618 downwards.
GTGTTTGGATAAAACCTGGCCAATTTAGCTCTTGTAAAATGAAGACGGTGAACTCTTTTAAATTGTACCAACCCATGCCCAGAGCTTGTCTGTAAATTGCATGTTGAGGTGCAATGAGATTCCTCAAGTCAAGCAATGACTGTCCGCTAATCAAACACATTTCCTCACACAATCTCGAAACTGATCTCGATACCAAATTCAGTGCAAACAAATTGTCAGTTGGTGTTGCAGAGAGATGTTGCTGACAGAGGGAAAGCATTTCTGAGTGCAATGTCTTGCCTGTAAAAAGCGGGGGAAATAAAGTGAGTCAGAGGCAAATTGCGTGTTATTGACAGCTGTTCAACTGGTTCTGTTTCAGATTTTTCGCATTTATTCTGTTGATGGACATAATACTTCTTTGTGGTTTCTACCAAGAGGAACAGTGCAGTTGTTATTCCACACACACTCTTATTTATTTATTTATTTATTTATTTATTTATTTATTCATTTATTTATTTATTGTCATCCACCCTCATTTTTTGAGCCTGCTTTTTGGTTTTGCTTCTCCCCGCAGCCCAAGGAAGTTAAAAAGAGCGCATAACAACAACGTGAAGTTAAATGTCGTTGGTTAAAAAATAGCCTATAGCCATCGGGTCTCAGTTCTGTTTTTTTTTCCTGGTTTTTCTGTGCTGCAGTAATCTAAAATCAATTAGACTCGTTCTAGAGAATAACTAGCTGGCTTCACGATTTGAGTTTGGGTAACGGTTTAAAGTAGGTGTATGCGTGTAGGTGGAAGAACGTCACAGTTATAAGAGAGCTGTAGCTACAGAACGGGAAAACTGAGTCAGTGCCGCAATTTCTTTCGTACCGTTACTTGGCAGAAGTAAACTCGTAAGGTAATTTTCGCTACTTCATTTTAGGTTCATTTTCACCTGTCAGTTTTATTGGTACACTGCTGCTGTAATAGACTATATTTCAATCTGAAAATGAATTACATCAGCGTAATATCGCATTGACCATTTGTCATTTGCCTACGGCATTGACCAGGCATCTCAACTGATTTCATATTCACTTTGTTATATCTCAAATAATCTTATTTGATTATAATATTAGTTTTATAATTTGTGGATTTGTCTGTTTCCTGGCTGTGTAATCCAACCTGCATGCCCTGCATCCATTTAGATTAAAATTTTAAAAATATTTAGAGAAATATGATTTTGTTCCTCTGTAGACCAATATAACGACTGAATAGTGTGTGATAACCAGCGATTTAACTTTCTTGGTTGGTATTGACTATCTGTCATTCTTGTTTGACCTTTTTCTGTACTGCCACAGGAAACATAAAATTAGTTATACTTTCCGTTGACGCGATTGTAAATATGTTACATAAAATATATCTGAACAGGTGAAGTTCAAGTTGAATGCTTTTTTTTTCTGGGACCTGGAGTGACGTTATAGCGGTATCGTTTTAAAATCGAATCTATATGCGAATTAATTTGATTGATTTTGTAAAATGATCTGCATAAGTACATATTTTGTAATATTTAAGTAGCACGCAAGTATGTGTTCCAAAATTACTTTGGAACGAATAACTTTTGGGACTGCAAGTCCAGATTATTTACTGAACTGCTAATGATTTTTCAGAATTATTCTATAGCAGTTTTTAACTGAAACCATTGTGACTTGCTGGATTTAGTTATGGAATTAGGATTGATACACACCGCTCTTAGAAGAGGAAAATATGAATTAACTTTACATTTAGTTTGATAGTGTACCACAAGATGTATTTTCTTCTGGAGACAAAAACAACATCAAATGTAATAGTAGCCTACAAATAGTGCGATGTTTTCAGCTATCTGTTTGCTGTCATTAGTTCTGTGAATATTATTTTTCTCAAACACTTAGACACCTACAGCAACGGAGATCTTACCAAACAAATGGCATGGTGACCTTTTGTTTGAGGTGCTTTTTTGCCGAGTCAGAAAAAAAAAAAACGGCTCCCCAAATCTTCTAAATCTATGAGAAGTCCGATGTAGACTTTCACAGAAAAGCCAGAGCTGAAGAGTGCTTTTTAAAAAAAAATTTTCAACTAAAAGCTGGGGGGTGGTAAGACCATGTTTAGGCTGCCCTTTGTTCTTTTTTTTTCTTCATTTATGTCACAATAATTTCTAAAAGAAGCTATTTCCTGTTCCTGTTACAGACAATGAGACTATTGGTTATGCAGTGTAAGATATTTTATATAGAAAGGAACCACTGTTTTTTTTTCTCATTCTGACAGATTGTGAAAACAGTTTCCAACATGCAATAATAGTGTTACATATGAAGTATGAACAGTGGTATAACACATTTAAAACATTTTTTATTTTCTTTTTCCTTTTGTTTGTTTTATGTTCGGCAGATTTCAATCAAGGATCTACACAGAAAATGGATGGCAGCACACTGTTGACATTTCTGTTCCTTTGTTTCTGTAGTAAGTCTGGTAACACCTACTTCCTACATTCACTCTTCTTACTCCATAGGAGAACCTCTGGGTCCTGTGTTGCTTATCTCTTCCAAACAGTTGTGCATGTGGTGCCAAACATTAAATTGATGGAAGAGCATATATTAAAATATATTGATTTCCATGACCTGTTAATATCACAGTCTCGGAAATGTATTGACGTATAGTATTATGCTCTTAGGCTAAGCCATACAATGAATTACCATAGAGCTAAATGCAGGTGGACCAGTAAATTTGAGCAGGCGGACCAGTAATTTATCCCATAAAATTAAGCTTTTGTCCTTGAATGTACTACCACATTGTTAGACACCACTGAAGGGTAGGGGGCCTGTACGTAGTACAATATTCAGTGTCAGATGAAGGCTGATATTTGAGAATTGTTTTAACACCTGATTCCTATTGCACCATACTCATTTTGTCAGAGTGGAATGAACACAGGACATTTTACTGTGTAGCCTGCTACAGAATACCTCAAAACATGCACGCTTAGTGCACAGAAGATTACCTCTATATGAAGCTTTGTGTCCTGTAGGTCCTGCAAGAAAATGCAGGTAAAACAATGCCACTTTTCTGGTTACAGATGTGTTCATAAATCATAAAAAAAATTAACGGTATCAGTCATGGAAGGTGATGCATAAATCTGTTGGCACGTTACATAAAACATGCCATTTCGGTGGGATTTAACGTGAGACGATGATAAGAAAGTAAAATGTCAAATTGTCAAAAACAGAAAAGAAGGCAGTTGGGTGGGTTGAAGGTGTGAAAGCACAGGGCTAGGGGGAGAAGGAAGACATTGTTGTGTAGAGGGGGTGTTTCAGAGGAAGTCTCCTTGTGTGTGTGTGAACATGTGGGGGGGGGGGGGGGGGGGGAGCTGGGGGGGTTTGTGGTGGGTTTGATTCTTCAGTGGTCCCACAGAGGAAAGACATGCTCACCGGAAACCAGCACAAAACTGCAGCAACGAAATTGGCACTTGGGCCTCTGTGCAAACAGAAAACAAACTCGATTTGGATTGCGTCTTGCCACTGCTTAGAACCAACCTGGAATGCAACAGTAAAAAGTCATAGCCTGTTGGGTCTTTAGACTTCTATATCATCTATCATATATTTTTGTATTTATATGCCTTTTGTGTCTGACTTGTTTAAACTGTGTTATTTGGAAGACTAGGAAGAGCAACATTCTTGGGGCTGGTTCCACTGATCCTGGAAGTATGCTTAGGGAAATGTTGGTAGCACAGCTATGAATAGAATTTGCACATCGGATTTTAATTAATTAATGATATATCGGGGTTCTGTGCATGGTTTGTGTGTGTGTGTGTGTGTGTTGGCATGGGGTCGGGGTGGGGGGGGGATGTCAGGTTGGTGATGACGGGCAGTTGAGTTTTAATTTTTAATGATTATTTTTATTTGTAATGTTCATGCAATGCTTATGATTTAATGCTTGTTGTGAAAAATGGCTGTGATGTATTGACTGGGTCTCTCTCTCTTTCTCTCTCTTTTCCTATCTCTCTCAACACACCCCTTGAAACTTCTCCCCAGAAATGGTTTTAGCCACAGAACACCAAGGTATGTGTTCTATATATTCATCTTCTTCTTCTTCTTCTTCTTCTTCTTCTTCTTCTTCTTCTTCTTCTTCTAATAATAATAATAATAATAATAATAATAATAATAATTTTCATGTCTATGTTATTAATCTAAGGCTTCCACTTGCAAATGATAAACATTTCACTTGAAAGAGAGTGCTTTTGCTGATGTACTGTATTCTTTAATTTTCCGCCTTTCATCATTGTATCCATTCCCCCATCTCTACCTTCATTTGTTCACCCCCCCCCCTCCCCCCTTCAGGGTCTGATTACTGCTACAAGATCGAACCGGCCACCATGACCGGCATCATCATTGGAGACGTTGGGCTGACTGTGCTGGTAGTCATTGTAGTGTACCACTGTGCCAGCCAGCGGAGGAAACGGAGGGAGGAGGGTGGGTTACATTTGTGCTCAAGATGTTCCGTGCAGGCGGCACGGTGGTGCAGTGGGTAGCACTGCTGCCGCGCAGCAAGAAGGTCGTGGGTTCGAATCCGGGCTTTTCTACGTGGGGCGTTTCTATGTGGGTTTCTGTGTGGATTTCCTCCGGGTACTCCGGTTTCCTCCCACAGTCCAAAGACATACAGATAGGCTAATTGGAGACTCTAAAATTGCCCATAGGCATGAGTGTGTGAGTGAATGGTGTGTACGCCCTGCGATAGTTTGGCAGCCTGTCCAGGGTGTATTCCTGCCTCTTGCCCAATGCATGCTGGGATAGGCTCCAGCACCCCCCGCGACCCTGCTCAGGAAAAATGGGTATAGATAATGGATGGATGTACCGGAAAGAGTTGGCCGTAGCGGACTCACGGATATACACGCTGTTAGAGTTGAATTAACACTGGACCTTTTTTTTTTTTTTTTTTTTTTACTGTGATGGCATCACGGCGGTCTGGAGTCAAAATGTACAATGCAAGAGAGACGTAAGAAGTGCTGCATTCCCCTGATTTGTTTGCCGACCTGGTGAACAACCTTCCCAGAAAATCAAGTGTGCCAGTGCAAATCAGCTATGCTAAGGAAGAACAAAAACACTAATCCCAAATTCATACAAATGACATCCATGACAACTCCTGAGAACAAAAACACAAAACCATAGAAATACACTGTAGGTGTGTGTGGGGGGGGGGGGGGTGGTAGTAGAGAGAGCCATCGTGACTTGGGGTGTGGCTATGGAGGGTGGGGGTTTGTAGGATTTGAAGATTGAGACACTAGTCTGTCACCACTGGTTATTTAGTCAACATTTGTCCTGTAACTTTAATTTACAAATGAACGTAAATGTTGCCTGTCTCTGATGATGCCCACAATTGCGAAACTGAGTTTGAAAAGAAAGTAACTCCATTGAGATCTCCATTGATTTTAAGTTGTGCACCCAAAACAACGCTGTTGTCTTAGCAGTTCTAGGAGTAAAAAACAACAAAAAAAAAACCATCTCTGGCACCTCAAAAAACATTGAGTCTGCTTCACTGATATTGACTGTAATATTCATTCGGTGGCTTTGTTTGTAGTCAGAGCTGAAGAGAGCGGTTGCCACTTCTGAAGCAATACCGACCGAATGTGCCGTGATTGGTCCAGTTGTCAGTGGTGCCTTTGTTAGCGGTGTGAATTCAGTCGCAGTGCAGCCTGCTCTTAGTTCCTTATAAGGAATTTTCATTTCTTTAGGGGTTTTCTGGCATTAATTCTGGGAAATACCTTGAATGGTACCGCATGTGTTCAACTTAATGTTGTTTCCTTGAAAAAGAATCTGAAAAAGTATGTTGCACAATCCATTAAAAAAATGTAATTATTTATATTTTTAAAATGATCACAAGTAAATTAATTGTGCGGTTTTGACTTCCAAGTGCATCAAGCTACATTTGTAGGGAATATTTTCTAAAAATTTCATTTGCAAGGCATGGTGGGAAATGTGGTTTTGTGTGGGTTTGTTTATGAGGCCTTGGTGATCTTTATGACTAAACCTATAAAGAATAACCATTGCTGCAGTGCCGCCTGTGATGTGTATCTGTATTGACCAATTACTGTTTGGCCTGTATTGTCCCTTTATTGCTCTCTCTGTCAAGAATACAATGCTGATGCAATTATGGTGATTCGGATTGTTATCATTTGTGACCACTGCAATGACCAGGCACCAGCTCTTTGGTATGCTCATGTTTTCAATGGGTTATTTTCAGGCCTGTGTAAAAGCATGTTTTCCTCCTTCGCCGCTCACAAAGTCTGTCCGTTTCATGAGTAAACGTCCTAATTGATGTCTTTGTTTCTTCCTTCAGCTGATAAAGTCTACATGAATGTTAGGGCCAACTGCAAGGCCTGAAAAAACCAAGATGTCTCTCACCGTGTGCACGCTCAACGCGCACATTTAACTGAAGAAACGGAATGAAAGAGCACCAGCACAACATTACGCCTTCAAAGATGAAAAGATAGGCCTCTTTGCTGAACGAAGTTTCCAGGTATTGGTGTGGAGTAGTGGTAAGGCTACTGGACGTGGTTACTGCAAGGCTTGAGATGAGATGTAATCAGAACCTGGTTGAAACTTTCCTGTGACACAAATAAAAACAAATGCTTCAACTAGCTTTGCAAACCTATCACTTGTGTCAGACTGTAAACTGTGTACATTGCTTGGGTCAGACTGTAAACTGTGTACATTGCTTGGGTCAGAATGTAAATTTTCAGGTTGTTTCATCGACTGCTGTCATTGTAAATTGTATGAATTCACTGAATTCGAAGACTGCCTTTGGTTGCTTTGGTTGAATATTCTTATTGTGGAAATTTATCTGATGAAAATGATTAAATAAAATTTTATATTCTTACCAAAGTCTTCACCCACTTTAATAGACCACATCTACAATATACTGAACAACAAGGGTAGTTTGAGCCACTGCTTACAGTATCTTAATGTGTGTGCACGCACGTGCACATGTGTGTGTGTGTGTGAACTTGGCTTTGTGCTGGAAGATGTTTTCCAGCGGGAGCTTGGTGTCCTTGAAATTGAACACAGACCTGACTTTGACTTGCCTTGTGGGCAAATAGGCATTGGATCACTTTTCAATATCTTGAACTGTGACCCAATATTATTCCAGAAAGATGCATCACTGGCTGTGCTGTCTAATCAGTCTGATGTAGACCGAGAGACATCTGGCTGCAGGAGGGCAGGGCTTGATGTCAAGGGCAAATTGTAGACATCCTACACCCTCGTCCAGTGGTTCAAAAGCTGGAATTGTTCTTAACCAATTGCAGGCATTGATTGGTGGGCTTGGACGTCAGTCCTCACCCACTGACATCCAACTCTGGCCCTCCCAGATCCTGCAGTCAGATACAAAACCGGCTCCAACATGTAATGTAAACTTAAGAACTTTGATGCTGTCATCCATCTATCAGATATTAGTTACAGCAGGGTAGCTCGACCCTGTTCCTGGTGATCTAGCATCCTGTAGGTTTTCACTCCAACCTTTACAAAGCACACCTCATTCAACAGGAAGTGATTGCCTTGAACTGCTAATTACTAGAATCAGGTGCATCAAATTAGTTGAAATGAAAAGCTACAGGACAGTAGATCTCCAGGAACAGGGTTGGGCAGCCTTACGTTGCAGTATTGATCAACCTGTAGCTTACTGTATCAGGCATTGGATCTGAAAATCAGTGTTACCTGGTTGTGAATCACATTTGAAATTTAACCAAGCTAGTTGTAATTTTCATGCAAGGAGACATTGCATATTAATTTGTTGTGAAATCCTTAATATTCCATATTCATGTTTTGTTGGACTCGTTCAGCCTTGATCTGAGATTTTTTAAATTCAAGATTTATTTTTAAAATAAAAAACCTTGATTTCAGAAACCCAAAGGATGTTTGAATGTTGTCATGTTTTCATCGTCTCCATTGCTCAGTTTTATTCAAGACAGCTAAAGTTTGAAGCAGGGTTCGAATTACAGGGGGGATTGGGGGGGGGGGGGTCTGACCCCCCTAATTAAGATTGGACCCCCCCAAAAGAGGTAAAAACAACAAGTCGGGGGTGTCGAAACATTTATATATCCTTCTTACCTCTAATCATAAATATTACAATATATTTCCCATCAGTGGCGTCACTAGGGTTGCATGCAATGGCATCTAAAGTAAAAGGGAAATGTATCATATCGGCGCATACAGTGGCTCTAATGAAAGAAAAAGCAAAGGATTTCACCCTTTTGTAAGCAGAGGAACACTGCCACCTAGAGGCGACAGGGTTAACAGACAAGTATTTTGGAAACATAATTAGGTTTATGCAATAAATTACTGATGCTCTATTGAGACACAGTCCAGACAGGTTAAACAGCTCGTGTAGCTGTTTTGACTCAAAACGTTTTTTTTTCTTTTTTTTTTTGGATTTGACTCGAAATGTTTTGACTCGAAACGCTGAAAAGCGGAGGCAGGGTTTCTGCCGGTGATGGCAGATGATTATCAGCTGAATTACTGCCGCTGTGAAGGTTAGAGAGTGACAGAGATAAAAGAAAGAAAAAAAGTCCAGACAAAAAGACAGCCAGATTACACCCGCCTACCTGCCATGCACTGATCTGCCTTTCATAGTTTGACGGAGTGACAATATGTTGTGCTGTGAAACCAACAAAACCATACGAGAAAGTTTCACTTGAAATGCACGGGAAAGAACTATATTAGATTTGACACACGACTTGTTTAAACCCTCTCGTTATGCTTTTATACAAGACATACAAGACATTAACAGCCCGCTTCATTCCGTGATCCTCGGTAAAGGTCCCCACGGAAGTTCCCCTAACTGGGAATTGAGCCGGCAACCCCTTGAGCGCTATGTGACAATGGCAAGCCTGCCGACGTGGCTCAGCGTTCTGAGACACAGCCCAGCAGCCCAGCCGCTGCGCCGCGTGTTGCGCTTGTGATGGGGTTAAAGACGGTGACTGGATGGCAGGGATGGACATAAGAGAATCAGGAACCTGGGCAATGTATGTGTATAGAGGAAGCTTGGGCAGTCTGTGTATGAGTGTGCAGGCTTCGGAATCCCCCTGGTGGGTTTGAGGCTAAAATGAGAACAGGCCGCTTTTGGCCAATCCAGCTCTAATTTTTTTTTTTTTTTTTTTGCGCTGTGTGCACCTTTTTTTCATCAACCCTATTGTTAAATCTATTTGAAAGCAGCACTTCCCGGCTCGGATACATCCCTTCAGCCTCTGCCTCAACTTACATTAGCACTATCTGTCTCTGCAGGGCTATCTCCAGTCTCGCAGCATTCTCATGGAACTCCTGTATCTTGTATCTTTACCTCCTGGCACTTTCATGTAGCACTTGTATTCTCACTTAGACGTCGTAATTCTTTTATCGTATCTCTTGTAATCATGCCTCACTTCTAGCTTAAGACTTAGCCATACCTTTACTGGCTTAGCCTTAAAACTTAGCCAGAGCTTTACTCTGTGAACGAGACTTGATGGTCACGGCTATAGATAACTGTTACTTAATGAGAAAATTGTAATTTATCTGACTTGTGTTGTGGTTGTTCCAATGAACATTCAGTATGCACTTATTGTACGTAGCTTTGGAAAAAAGTGTCCACCTAATAAAATGTAATGTAATGATGCATCTTGTATCCAGACTGGTTGTTCCTTTGCTGTTCCTGGGGAGTGTAAGTCTCAGGAAACTGGCTTGTCTAACACAGGTTGCAGGTTCAGATCACCGGAGGGGCACTGCCATAGTAACTTCGTTATTTCTTCGATAAACAATATCCAGCAGTATAAATGGATGTTATGTGTTAAAACAATCTAGCTCTGTACCTCCATAATGATGTCTGAAAAACAAGTCAATATTAAATTCTATCACATTTTGAAAATTAACAACTGAAACAAGCCACTCACTCTGTGGGAAGGTCAGGTTTTTACCACACCTACATTGCCCATATTTGACAATATTGCTTTTGTATCTTAAGTACAGTCGATTTTGATTATGCTTAATATTTTTTTCCCATTACAGCACTTAAAGGAGGGCTAATGAGGACCATGGCTGAAAGATCACGTTTTCAGCGTGAGCAGAACAAAAATATTTTTCTCCTTGATTGTTAGTCCTCCTCTGACATCTGACAGGGAGTTTGTGAAGCATCCCTTTTTCATTTGAATACACTTCCTACCTTCTAATAATGAGTGGCGGATGAGAAGGTATCAAGGCTTAGGTGAGGGATTATTCCTCAAGCAACACTACAGTGAGTCATGGCAAAAAAAACCAAAACAAAATAAACAAAACACATGCTATGAAAGACAGTCCATGTTCATTGATGACAGAGAGACAGAGAGCAGCACTCAAGTCAACTACTATTCCCTGAGGTCACACTGGCTGATGTGGTAGGAAAAGTTAATGAATTGAAAGACTTAAAGCTATGGTTCTTTGCTTTTTATACACGCAGCCAGAAAGGGTGCACTCCTTAAACAAGACCAGGTTAAAACCTAGTATATGGCTGGGCCGAACCGGCCGACGTCACAGACATGCGCGGTGTAACCTTATCACTCACTCAGTCAGTCAGTCAGTCACAGACATTCGCGTTTGTAGGGCTGGCCCTGCTGTTGCAGTCCAGCCAAAAAAGATGTTCTGAATTTTGAAATTCTACTTTCAAAAGTGGATCCCACCACACACAAACATTTCAATACGGTTTGCCTTCAATGGGCAGCTGGAATGTACCGGTCACATGGTACAAGCTCTGTCACCCACGGCTTCTTCCACCGTGTGATCCCTGGTAGAACCCACCATGGCACTGTGCTGTGTGTGCTTTCAGACACACTTTATGTGTATTGCTTTTCTTTTGATGTTATTTTTAAAATCACATTTCAGGAAAGTTGATGGACAAGTTAACTTGTTCGTACAACTTATCAGGAATATTTTTGGCCAGTTCTCGCTGACAATCTCCACTGTGGACCACTTCTTTTCTTTGGTTACAAGATTGTGAGATTGTGAGAAAAAATAATAGTAATAATAATAATAATAAAAGAAAAGAAAGCGTGTTTGGTCAGAGCACTGGAAAAGAGCTTTCTGATGCTTTGGTAACCACGGTAACATCTAACCACAGGTAAATCAGCAGTTATACTTCACAGTTATATTCAAGCATACCAGTGAAAATTGTGTGGGTGCTAATGTATCAAGACCTTTAGAATCCCCTGATAAGAAGCATGTCTTCATAGCATAACTGCTTCAATAATGTACATTTATGAAACGCAGTCTAGCCCCAGCTTACTAAAAAAAAAAACTATTAATAGTTTAAAAATATATATTGTATTTTTTAACTTGGGGAAAATGGCTTAGATATTTATATCTATAGTTAGAATATAGAATATTCATCTTTTTAATATTTATTGTAAAAACGAACACTCTCAAACAGTTGACCTAATTTATCGTGGACTTAAATGTGTGCATGTGGGACTGGTCTATCAAGTGGTTTCTTTTTTTAAATTTCTAGTTCTGACCACAGTATACAGGCCAACCTACTCACATAAACGGAAAACCACTGTTTGAAAAAACTGGGGTGAAATTTCAATTAGACCCCTCAATGTTTCATTACCATCGTCACCACTGGGACTTTGCTGAGAAGGTTGGAAAAATTTTTTATAGTGCAGTATTCTTTTAAAAATGTATGCTTGTGCGGTGTCATCACCTGTACCAGGGAAGGAAGTGCACTTATTACTGAGCGAGATGGCTCTGACTCGTGAAAAGCAAGCCGCAGAGTGCCCATTTGAGAGAGAGCGAGCGAGCGTGTGTGTGTGTGTGTGTGTGTGTGCGGGGGGGTGTGTGTGGGTGGGTCAGTGTGACAACACAATGAGGAAATAGAAACACACAGGCACACTTCCTCTGCCAGATACTCTGTACCCTGGCAGACATCAGTGCGCAGCTGACCGGACCGGCGGCACTACCCGAGACAGGGGCAGCTGAGGACCTTGAGAAGAAGCTCCAGCTCTCCTCCGCACTCCCCTCAGGAAGAGGTCTGAAAACCAAGACCCGCCTCGTCGCGTCTCCCCCAGAGTGAAGAAGAGCCTTCCACCTCCCTCCCTCCCTCCCTCCCTCTCGCCTCCCCGCTCGTGCTGGCCGAAGGATGACCAGGTCTCTGTGCATCGCGACTCCTTTTGCAGGGCTGTTCGGTGAGTGTACCACCAAGCCATATGAGCAAGCATGAGATGGTGTGTGTGTGTGTGTGTGTGTGCGTGCATGCATGCGTATGTGTGCGAGCATGTTTACGTGTATGTGTGCTATGTGTATGTGCAAACATTTCATAAACACGTTCCATCTGCATATGTGAGATTTCAACTCAAATTACATACTGTGTGCGTGCTCAGTTGTGCAGTGAGATGAATACTTTTGAAATGTCATCAGTGTGTTTTTAATTTAACCTCTTCCCGGCCCATTTCAATAATAACACATGAGTGCAGCTATGTTTTGTTGTAATCCAACTGTCAAAATATATGGCCAAGACCTATACACTATATTGACTGCAATATATATTTTTTTGTGATGCATTGAACTATGTTGACATTTACCAACACACGTTCAGCCCATACCACACTAAATTTTTTGTTGACCTCCTCCAAGTTACCCACCAGCATTTGTGAATAATGTAAAGCAGTGGAACATTGGGGCTCAAGTTCCTTTTAACACTGACAGTCTCAAAAACAATTAATTGTACATTAGCACTGCTGATTTCATGATGGCTCAAATTTAAAGTGTTCAAAAGGACAAAACAAACCCGGAACTGACCACTTACAACTCCACTAAAACTCTGATATACGAATTGCTATATTTCTTAAAGGAAAATAAAATAACATGCGACTATCACACAGTTTTTATGCATTTTCTATATATTTTCCAAACCCATTTGCGTCATGAAAAGTGACAATTTCGTGTGTACCTTCCAGGCGTTTCTTATATTTCTAATATACTTGTAATATATTTCTCCCGACACCCAAACACGGAGAGCTAAACAAAAAGGCCATTGCACACATTGCAAGCTCAACAGAACAGGACATCACATACCCGCTCAATCACCACCTTACCCTACTGCCCTCCGGGCACAGGTACAGAGCACTGAGGTGCAGAAGGGCTCGCTTTGGGAAAAGCCTGATCCCCACAGCCATAGCCGCTTTGGACAATAGGCCTCGCTGATCAGGCCTGAGTGTGTACTGCTGTCTGTCATTGTATGTTGTTACTGTGTGCTGTTTGTATGTACTGTTGTCTGATGGGTACAGTGCTGTGGAAAGGAATTTCCCCTTGGGGACAATAAAGTCTAAAGTCTACTTCTTTTCCACATATTCTAGGTGAGTAATATATTTTGTTTACATTAAAAAAAAAAAATGAAGTATAAGTTATATAAGTCCCTGGCCAGGCTGTTAGCACAAGAAGAGAAGTGATCCATCTCGTGTGGCTCTCAGTAGATAAAAAAACCCCCAAAAAAACAACTGAATCCCTGTAAAAGAGGAAGTGAATGATTTAGATTCTCGTGTGAATGACTTCCCCATGGAACACCCAGTGATAAACACGTGCATTGGCAGGGGCCCAACATGTGCGTGGGTCCCCAGCTGACAAGAACTAAACCTCCCCATCCCAAAACTTTGGTCCCCACCCCCCATTTCCACAGATGCCTTGTCTGGACCAAACCCTGCCACCCCAAAACCTTGCTCCCCCCCCCCCCCCCCCCCCGTTTCCACAGATACCTGGCCAGACCAAACCCCCCCACCCCAAAACCTTGGTCCCCTCCCCCCGTTCTCACAGGTGCCCAGCTGTCTTGGCTGTCGGTCTGTGTGAATGATCTTGGTCTAAAATTCCAGCCTTCTCTAAAATGTGCCTTTTCTGTGACCCAGCAATGGGCAGGGATGCTTGTCTCTGTCTGACTGACTGACCCAGGCAAAACTCACGTCCTAGGTGAGCGCATATCAGGGGTGTTCAGTCTTACCCAAAAAAGATCAGTGTGGGTGCAGGTTATTGTCTCAGCCCAACACTACCCCACCGGATTCAAATAAAGAACTACACCCTGAGCCCACCAGAGGAGGATGGGTTTCCCCCTTGAGCCTGGTTCCTTCTGAGGTTTCTTCCCGTCCGCCACAGGGAGTTTCTCCTTGCCGCTGTTGCCTTAGGCTTGCTCCTGTGGGGGGTCTAGGCCAGGGTTGCCTGTGAAGCGTACTGTGACAACTGCCGTGAAATACGCTATACAAATAAAATTTGATTGATTGCTTGATTGATTGTATTGATAATCACGGTCTTCAGCGATGAGCAGAATCAGGTGTCTTACTGTAGCGCTGAGCTAATGCAACACCCTGTACCCACACCGGCCATTTTGTGATAGCACTGCACACCGGAGAGAGGAAGGACACGGCGTAGGGAGTGCCGTTGGAAGGAACTATGCGTCAGATCTATATTCGTATCTGTTGAAGCAGCGGACGCACAGTCAAGTGTCCTCGTGGAAAACATGCCGGATTGTTTCACGGTCGCCGCGTTGGCACCCCGTGGGTTTGTTCCTTATGAACGCGGCGTGAAGCCCTCGCCTGCGGTGAGGTTTGAACACTGGCCCCTCGCTGACCCAAAGGCTCCCGGAGGTGAAGGTCTTACCAGTCAAACTGAAGGGCGTAATCGCCCTTGGCTGAGGGCATTTTGAGCCCGAGGGTGATGGTGTCAGAGAGTGTTGTCATGGTAACCCGCTAGAAGGCCCCTTCTCGCTTCACTGCAGCTCGCCGTGGTTACTGGCGAACTGGCCGAGCTGCACCCGCTACACTTACATACGCTAAAACCAAGACTCCACAATATATGGGAAAATAAACAAAATACCCATTTCTACTAGAACTCTTAGATTCAGTATTTTTTGTTCTTATTCATTAGTGTGTCAGTAGAAAAGAGCAAATTTGAGATTTCAAAACATGAATTTTCCAAAAAATGAAATTTTACAGATACATTTTTGTATTTTGTTAAATAAAGTAATATTTTAAGCAATAGACTACGTTTCAGATAAAAACTTGATCAAGGGTCTCTAGGATTACCTGGAGAGCCAGAAGCAAGCGAAACAGCCAAAATCTGCAGAAGAACTGTAGCAAGTTCTTCAAAATGTTTGGAACAACCAAACAGCCGATTTTCTTATAATACTGCCGGACAGTGTACCTAATAGAATTGATGTAGTTTTAAAGGGGAAGGGTGGTCACACCAAACATTGATTTTATTTAGTTTTTAACTATTTACTGCTCTTTATATTATTTTTTCGATATTTATAACCTCTCATTTCATTATTTTTGAAAGCATCTTAGCTGTACAGCATTGTTTTTTTTTTTTACAAGTGACTTTTGCACAGTACTGTATATAGGAACGACAGGAAATGCGCTGGACAAGCATTTACAGGTAAAGCCTTTAATGGCCAAAGTCATGCGTTTCCTCAGAAACCAGACCAGAGCAAATGCTGCTTTGTGGTCTGCCATTCATCCGGTCCCCACCTAGCCACGCCGCGAGCAAATGTCACTATTAAGGACGTTTATTTTAAGTTTCATTTTCATTTATGAACTTCGGGTCGGTCTCAGCTTGCGCCAGTAAAGTAAAGGTAAAATAATGAGACGTAGCCAGTTTATTTCCACTGCCTCCTATTGTTTGTGAGAGAGTTTGCTAGAGGTGTTCTGTCTGATTACAGTCAAATTTACCTTCTTGCTTTCTTCATATTTATTTCAAATCTTAATTTTTTTTTCAGGTCCTGTGGTAGGGCAACAGGGTACGTATGCATTTTTCTAAAAATGTTACAAAGATCGTGCAAATTGCATGCCATGTGGAAAATAGTCAAGGAAATCAGTCCAATCACTTGTGAGGATGTTTGCCCCCAAACAGGGCTATTTACATGGTGATCCAGGAGTCAAAGGCAGCTTGATATGAATGCACTTCTGGCCATTTAATCATTGAGAAGAAAATAAGATGTATTCAGATTAATAAAAACCATCGAAGTCTGCTTATACCGCATAAGGGTATCTCTCACTATAGCCACACCCCTTTGAAAAGCAGGTTTTTCTAAATGTTTTTTTTTTTTTTTTTAATTCAGCAGTCAGTGTTCTAGAACTCCATTGCTTTCAATCACCAGCTGTGATTGTTACATCAACGTTAGAATGTTCAGTTAAGAACATTCTAATCATGTGTTTGTGATCTTAGACCTGAAAGGGTCAAGAGGGAATCTGTTACGTTGACACACAGCACATTTCATTGCTAATTCAATGCAGCCAGACATCATAAAAATGTGAATTTATATCTCTAGATGGCTTTTCTTTCTAAGCTTTATTCATTCATAATAGATACTGCCATAGAGATAAGAAAACTGTGACGTCACTTTGCTGGTAGAAAACCTATAAGAGCTCCTCCAACCACAGAGTACATTTGTAACCACCAATAGAACAATAGCAAGAGTGATTCGTGGATTCAACTGGCTGTATACACAGAGGGCTCCAAAACTGGTAGCCAGAAAACATCAACCTATCACAATTGACATTGGCCCTACTAACAATATACTCTGGGATTGGTGGATTTCCTCTGGGTTTTCTTAAGATCATGCCATGATTGTCCCACTCCTGTTGTAAGCCAAAATACTTTAATAAAAAAAAATGAATTGAATGGATGAGTAAGATGGCCTCCTACCCAACGTGAGGGCAGCCCTGAATGATAGACATTACCTGGGAAACCCGATGAGAAATAGCGGAGAGTTTACCTGATGAAAGCTCTATGCTTGTGTCCCGGGCTCCTGGTGCTTTCTTGGAACAAGGCAGTAAGAATAGGATGTTAGTTAGTCTGTGTGCATATCACATTAGAGTGGGTTTTGTAATGTTTTATTTATGCCCGGTTCCCTCTCTTTCCACATTTTCTTTTTGCAGACTGCCGATCTTGCATACACCTGGAAATAGGCACTGTGGTGGGCATCATTGTGGCTGACATTGTCCTAACCCTCCTCATTGCACTCTCTGTGTTTTTCTTTGTGTCCCGTGTGAGGAAGAGGACTCGTCTGGAAGCCCTGGAAAGTGAGTAACACAACACACATGCACGCGCGCGCGCACACAGGTACACACACACGCGTACGCACACAGACACATGCACACACGCGGGCGCCTGTGCACACACACACATTGTTTTTTTCCTCCATAATTTTAAGCCCTTGGGCTCCCTGTTCTCTGCTCTTTGTGATCTTGTCCAATGTGTTCCAAGTAAGCCCAGCAGTCCTCATTTCTGAACCCACTACCTGCCAGTGTATGTGTGTGTGTGTGTGTGTGTGTGTGAAACTAGCCCGGTGTGGACTCATTCAGATATTTGAACCTTTCTTCAAGAAAAAAACATTTATAATGATTCATGGGAGAGAAAATGCATGCATAGAACAAGCATGTCTTTTCAATGTGATTTGCTTCCGCGAGGTGATTTTTGCATGAGCCTGCACAGCCGTGTCCGTTGCGAAGATGAACCGGTTTTTAAAGCGAATGACGAGCAACGCCTGAATCAGCAAGCATTTACATGACCACTCCTCCTTCCTCTCTTGTCTTCCAACGCCTTTCTTTGCCAGTTAAAGGGAAAACGCAGACAGTGTCTATGAGAAAGAAGCCAGAAACAGAGTCTCCCTATCAGGTATATTCACCTCCCTGATGACCTCACATCACAGATTTAACGGTTAACTTCCAGCATGGGGGGGGGGACAAATCATGCATTTTGGCTACAGGCACTCAGAGTTAAAAAGCCCTCCTTTTGACACGTGTGTGTGTTTTGTGTGTGTATTTGTGTGCACATCTGTGTGTTTTGTGTTGTGTGTGTGTTTGTGTTTATGTACGTGTGTTTTATGTGTATTTTGTATGTGTGTGTGTGTGGTCATGTGTGTGTGTGTGTGTGCGCACGCGTGTGGTTGTGCCTAATAGGAGCTTCAGGGGGTGCAGGACGATGTGTACAGCGACCTGAGACAGTTCCAAAAATGAGGCACCCTTCAGACTGACAGTCACAGGACCCTGAAGCTCCCCTGATTGGCCCCTCCTCCACCTGGCATGGCTGCATGTGATGCACGCACACTCCAGCTGTCTGACACTCTCTGCCAACACTGGGCACGTGCAGCCTTCGCAAAGCATTGTAATATGTGTGCCGTGGTGAAGCTATGAGAATAAATACTATAAGGTATGTTCTCAGACCAGATGTTTCATAAGCTCCAGTGAGGTCTGATTTAACCCCCGGAAGAGTAGGTCCTTTAGAATGTTTTTTTCCTTCTTCTGAATTCTAAGTCAATGTTCTAGAATGCAATTGCTTTCAATTGTCAGTAGTGATTGTTACATCAGCATTATAATGTTCAGTACAAGAACATTCTAATCACATATTTGTGATTTTCACCTTAAAGGGTTAAATATATAAAAATGAAACTTAGTGATTACTGTTCACTGTCATTGCATCAAACCTAATAAATTTAATAGGAAATAGCCTGAATGGGCACTAAGAGAAAAATTCAAATTAAATATCACAGATAATGTAATATACTTATTTTATTATTATCTTGCAAAGGACTCATTACAATCTTTGTACTTTAATTCACATTTTTATATATGCTTATATGTTTCATTATGAAAGATAGCAATAACTTCTTAAAATTAAGTTTAATAGCTGTATAGATTTATATAAACTTATTACATGTTGTTTATTTATTGTCTCGTCATCTGATTGCATTAACTAATCTTGATGTAATGAATATAATAAAATATGTTTATGAAACCTTTTTTCTTCAACATGTTTGGACGCAAGTGTAAACCTGTTTTCTTTTTGAGACATGCATAGGTGTAATGAGCCCAAGAGTATTCTGTCCCATGCACCGGCTGCCACCTGAAGGATGGATGCTGGTCATCAAATTGCACTTCCTTAATGTCCTTGGTCTTGGCAACAATGAGGGCACTATTACTGCTGAAGCACTCCATATCTTCTTAGGATCATGGCCTGGCAGAACTTGTCAGAGGGTACAATATTCATGATAAAGGGGTCACATACAGAGCCATCACTAAATTTGCCACCATTGCAGTAGTAGAGGACTTGAATGGGCTGTGTGGAAGAGATGACTAATGGTGTATTCTTACCCATTGGAAGTGCTTTCCACTGACCAGCACTGAGATCAATGACTTGAGATTTGGCACCAAACTGGTAAGTGACATCAGTGGGCTTGGAAGCAAAGACATACAGAGTCCTCCAGGACCAGATACTCTAGAGGTGGGACAATGCAGGATGTGCCCCAATGCTCTACAGGCAACAGCTGTTCGAAAGTATGCAGACCTCATATGCACAAGTAGTTTGATTCCCCACTAGGACACTGCCATCGTACCCTTGTGCAAGGTACCAAAGCTGCATTGCTTCAGTATAAATCCAGCTGCATAATTGGATAAGGTGTGAATGCAAAAAGTTGTATAAGTGCATCTTCTAAAAATTCTAAACAACCGTTCTAAGTCATGGTTGCAAGATTTGTCTCTGATCGCAAAAATTACGTCTCCAACTGTCCTTCATTTAGAGACAGATACCACCGCGTTGGGCTTTTCAGAGTCGTCATCTCTACATGTGAGTACATCTGTGAGGACAGCCGTGACTGATCAATCCCGTAGCGCACTGGTTATCATGTCAGAAACAAAACGCACCTGGGATTGATCATAATTCTTGCACTCCTCACGCCATAAAAATTCTATGTGCTGGTGGAAATAAACTTCTCTCTAATGCACGGCTATGGCTTGAATTTTGGTTTTGGGCTAAGAATAGGTGAATCATTCATGGTATGCTGTACTGATTTGTTTTGGCTAGAGCTAAACACAAAAGCTACAAACCGTGCCTCCTTTTAGATTCACCATTTTTTAAAATTTCATATCTGCATTCCCAGCTTCCTCATCCAACAGAAAAAAAGGGAAAAAAA
Source organism: Anguilla pacifica (assembly GCA_039654925.1). NCBI lineage: Eukaryota > Metazoa > Chordata > Actinopteri > Anguilliformes > Anguillidae > Anguilla > Anguilla pacifica. The sequence goes on along the minus strand of CM077284.1, from coordinate 90,233,688 downwards.
ATGAAATAGAAGAACATATCCTTCTGAGACTGGAAGAAAAAAGCCAGTCCAGGTTCAGGAGGGAAAAGTCCTCTCCAGGACTTTGTTCCAATCACCTGGATTTGCTAATTAGCACAATTCACAATTCACAAGTTACTGCCATTAAACTAGTCGGTTTACGTCAAAAACATCTTTCAACATTGTATTTACAAATTTTCTAAGTAATTTTTCTAAACCATGAAACCACGTCCTATTAGGGCATTTCTTTACATATAGCTCATTTAGCAATCTCATAAAGCGGATCATTATGAAAATGTGAAAAAAGCTAGCGGCTAGTTCAGCTTTTCGTCTGTGGGCAAAATTTGGTTGTACGAAGCTACATCATTTGTCTTTTCTGAACCGAAATGGAAATATTTGCCAAGGGAAATGCAGTATGCTCCCTCAAAATGTCTAAGAGGTTTTGGAAAGTATGAAATGAAGCATAAAAACGAAGACGTGGTAAACATATACCTTCATCACATATAGAACAAAAGAACTTTATAAAAAATTGAGAAAAGAACACATAACGGGCGAGAAGATAGACTGTATACCTGCACTATGGCCTATGGTGGATTGCAAATCCAGCTGGAGCAGGCACTAGTTCAGCGAAGGGGGATTCACTCATAGATTAGGTCACAGTAAAATATTCAATATAGGGGCACAGTAACAGTCTTCCGCTGCCAGGAATGCTTTTCAAGCAATGTAGTTAAAATGTCATGCCTGTGTAGCCCACCTCTGCGTTAGACTGAGTTAGCGCGGAGTAGCGCACATTCCTGACGTGCTGTTATTTACGTGAAATGCTGTGAACAGCTACACCTGCATTCTTGCACCTGCTTAAAATGAGCACAGGCAGTAATCATGCAAACAACATGCCGTTATGCCAACTCTGTTGCCATGCACGGTCTACCCAAAGCAAAAGGTAAAATATGATGGTACCCCTTTAAATGCAACTAGGTTCAGAGGGTGGAGTTCTGAGCGGAGGGACAGAAAACTGAGTTTGAGTTCGATCAGATGTCAGACGGAGCTATTCCAAAATAGGACGTGTTCATGGTGCACTGTGATTAGCAGGCATAGAGACAGGAGACAGCATTCATAGAGACGGGTGACATTTTTCCCGATGAGGAGGAGGGGGGGGAGTTAGGGGAAAGGAGGAGGGGACAATACATAGCTTGGGGTTGGATATTTAAAGAATATTTTGCCCAGGTGAGGAACAAGAGTGTAAAGCAGGGAAGGCCAGGTGAGTGGTGGTCACGATGACTTCAGGGACATGGGGCCAGAACAGATGCATTTGTGTAAATGTTTACAAATATTTACAGAATCTACTTAATAAATCTTGTTTCTCTCTGGTGATTTTTAATAGTGTTTCTTTTCTTTTAAGGCAAGTTTTACTATCAAATTAAAGCATTACCTTCACTTGCATACTTTTTTTTTTCCTTACTTGTCAGCTTTGGACATTGCACAATATTGGAGATGAAATGACAGTATTTCATTACATTATGCACTTGCACTTGGAAATTGAGCACCTGGACTCATTTTACCTGGATTACTTGAATCAAGTACTAATCATGCAAACCCTGTATTGTGAATCTGCTATGCATTTAAAGCACACACCAAAGAAAAATCTACAGTAGTTGATAAAATACGTGTGGAGTTGTACACTCAATGGTGGAGTTGTACACTGAACGTCAAATAAAGATCAAGCAAACATTTGTTCATCAATATACCTGATATCAAGCAACCATAGTAATCCTGAAACCATACTTATTCTGGACAGATACATTTGACATCTTGCAAGGTTCTGATATCCTAACCAATGACAAGCATTCACACTCTTCTTCCTCTCATTTATTCATAGAAAATGGCAAACAGTGTATGGATATTTATTCTATTGGCAGTATTAGCTGGTAAGTAAAAATCTCTTTTTCGTCAGTGCATTTAACTGTCAGAAATATTACTTGCACTGCTTTGATATCGAGATATATCTCTAAGGTTAAATAAATCTGTGGATATAAAATGGTGGGCTTGTCATAGAATGTGCATCAATAAAAAAGGTAGGCAAGCTCGAGTGTTGGTTATTCACTCAATCGTTCAAAATTTTTTCTGAGCTTGTACCGACCCAAAATTTATCTGCACTTTTATTATACTGAAAATGATTATGTTTTTAAAATCTTTTTTTCTTCTTTCTTTTTCCAGGGCCACATGAATGTTCTTCCAAAGGTATGTTACCACACATTTTTTTTACCTCATTACTGGCCAGTCTGCAGTCCATTCATGAATTTGGACAGATAAAGTTGAAGCCTCATGGTTTTACAACTGAAGACTTGTATTGCATTCTTCACCAACACGATGACATGCAGATTGACAACTCAAGTGTACCTAGAAACTTCACTGGGAATTGTCAGAAGCCGTTTGCTGTTGTACTGTACGTTTTGAGCGCAGGGTACATCTGCATAAACAATCAGCATGTTAAAGTGAATGTTTAATACCTGTACATCACATATTAAAAACCTTGACTTTCAACAGCAACGTTGCTGAGTAATGTGACTGAGCACACCTGCACTATATGATGTAAGATGAACTGCAGTGCTGTTTCCATGGAGTCTATAAAGACGCTGCGCTGTTTTACACTGAAACGGTTTCTTTCTCACAGTGATGGTGTAATAACATGTCATGTAGTGTGTTTTGTGCTATTTATGTAGCATTCAACTGGGAGACATCGGGTTGTGTCATGATGGTCTATAGCAGACAGAGCATATTTTGTGCATTTTATACACATAACTTACCGATACCTAGCAGACATGTTGGCTTTATCAATTTTAGGTGCAATTTATTGGTTAAAACAAATATGCATAAAATATATATCAGAATATAACTAAATATAACTGCCAATGCCACCATATCTAAGACAACATTTTGGTAAATATATTGTGATCATATTTTATCATTATGGTACTTTTGAAGCATAACATAATGTTGCTATGCGCTACTTAGAAGAAATTGCTGTTAGGGTTAAAGATAGAATTGTTTTATTCTGTTTTAAAGTATGAAACCCAAATATGTGTGAGAATATACATATCATAGTCATATTAAATAAATGTGTCAATGTCCAGGCTGAATACAGAAGGTTACAATGAATTAACATCACTTGTATGGATATGCACAAGTACCGGCCATGTACAATATAAGTATGCGGTTCATTTTTTTCTTCTAATACTGACATCTTGTGCCAGTTGTGTGTAACTGCATTGATTATAGAATATATTTTCGCATGAAATTAACCCTAGTATGTTCATCATGTTTTGTATTTACAGTGCATTTATTGTATTTATGCTACAATTCTGAAAAAATAATATTGCAACACTGTAGCTCAAATAAATAACTTAGATCTCAAAGATAAACTAGTTCTAGTATGCTTTAAGATATTGATGACAAATCTGTGTACATTATTGTAATTGTGTATGGATATTACAGAAGTTAGCATACAATATTTAGGTTATAGTTGTCTCTGCATTTGGTTATTAGTCACATGGAACTCAGGTCACACGCATTGTGATTTTCTAACTGTATCTTTCACTTTTCACAAAAGTCAGACAGTGATCATCAGGAAGGGCCCAAATTTGACTATGTTTTCATTGTTTATTTTTCAATCGGCAGCTATAGCTACTTAAGCCAACTAAGGCTACAGTAATGCATATGAATACAGTACACTGATGCATTTGCTGTACGCTGCTGCCAACTGTGTGTTGATTACAACATTAAGTAGAGAGGATATATTAACAATTCAACTTTGAATAGAATGTTTCATTTTATCTAGAATGTTAGCCAGAATGCATTTCATAAGGAGTGAAATAATTACTTTTTTGTAAATAATCATAAATAATTTAGTTTCCCTTTGTCTAATATTAGTTTGTCAAAACACCTGAAATCATTCAATGTGACAAATGTGCAATAAAAGAGGACATCAGGAAGGGCAAATACTTTTTCACAGCACTATTTATTTCCATATTTATTTATTTCTTGATTAATTCATTATTCACATTCAGGCCTAGCAATCAAGCCCAGAGCGCTAGAGCAGGAGGTCGGCACAGGCAGGCGTGGAGCGAGATGCGCTGTTCCAAGATAAGATATCTGATCGACCACTACGATGGTTTGTGGCCCAAACTTGAGCTGTGCACCATACAAGAGTAGCCAGTAAAGACGCACTCGTACATCTAAGCGAACTTTACTCGATGGATGAAGGCTTGTTTCCCTCCCTGAGATCTCAGACTCACCATGCCATGCTCTGCCATTTGACAGTGAGCTGTTCGATGAGCTGTTCTCTCAAGTGATCAATGGAACTAATAATAATAATATGGCATGCAGTACGGTGGTGCAGTGGGTAGCACTGTTGCCTCACAGCAAGAAGGTTGTGGGTTTGAATCTGGGCTTGGGTCCTTTCTGTGTGGAGTTTGCATGTTCTCCCTGTGTCCGCTTGGGTTTCCTCCAGGTACTCCGGTTTCCTCCCACAGTCCAAAGACATGCAGGTAGCCTAATTGGAGACCCTAAATTGCCCATAGGGACGAGTGTGTGAGTGAATGGTGTGTGTGCCGTGCGATAGATCGGCAGCCTGTCCAGGGTGCATTCCTGCCTCTCGCCCAATGCACGGTGGGATAGGCTCCAGCACCCCCTGCGACCCTGCTCAGGACAAGCGGGTATAGATAACGGATGGATAATAATAACACCAGTGCGACTATGACATGAAACCACCTTTTTCCTGGGTGGATTTAAAATAATACTGTGCCTGACAAGCAAATGACTGAGATCCAGTCACACCCATGCAAAGCGAGCAGAGAGGAATATAGCAGCCTTGACAGTAGAACACCTCGAGCACATTTACTCTTTTGGGGTCAAAAATAGAAATATTGAACTGTTAGTCATGCATTGTGTGCTATAAGTTCCATACAGGCAATGTTCTGCGCAAGGCCCATTGTTCTGAACTTGACCCCACGTGCACAAGACAAGAATTCACTTATCTTTGTATTTTACCGGGGAAAATCTTTGGAGCTGACACACGAAAGCAGTTATAAAAACAGTTTCACGATGACAAGCTACATAAACGAGTGAGGGCAATTTATAATGGTTAAGGATAAAAGCGCTCGTCAGTGACAGTATTAAGAATTAAACATTTTACATCAGAGAATGGTGCATAGTAATTAAAACTCAACTACCAAGCCCAAGTTGGAGGGTGCAGGGAGGAGGTATTTTAAATTCCAGTGAAATAGATAACTCAAGCAAGAAGGAATGTTTCCGATGATAACTTTATAATTGAAGCGATACAAGTGAATAGACGTATGTGGATTTATTGAAGTTAAGCCAAACTACTCATACAGAAGACATTGGTCGGTCAGTGATTTTACATTTTTGATGACAGGCAATGCACAATGATACACTCTGTCCAAGGCCTGTAAAGAAGCCAAGAGTGCGTATCTCCAATTGGGATTGGAGGGAAAAGAAAGAGAGGTGGTATACGGACAAAGAGGATTGGAAAAAAATATTTTACGGCAAAAAGTAGTTGGTTGTTCCTGTAGATATCTGCAATTTTTTTTATTTTTTAAAGAAAAAAAAAGAAATCAATTACTACGGCCACTGCACAAAATTCAATGTATTTGAACTACCAGCAACATATAATGAATCTAAATGTAGTTAAACCAGTTCAGTTGGTGAAAGCTGACTCACTGACTTGCTTACCAGAGAACCAGCATAGACACAACAGTTTACCCATGCATACTAACTAGCTAGGTAATAAACCTTTGAAGGGGAACTGATTCTGTTTTTAACTCTCCGCCCCAAAGTTCGCGGTACGCCCAGAGGAAGCGAAGGAAATGAGTGTCTTTTTAGAAGCGTATATATTTCAAATGCGCCATACCGTATCTGTTTCCGGTGTGTTTGTTGGTTAAAGTTGTATGGGAAATCGTCAGTATACATCAAAACAAAAACAATCTATAATCTCTACAGGTTTACATTTTAAAAATGGAATCATTGCGAACGGTTTATATGCATTTTAACGGGTGCACACGTTAATTTGTATCTCCAGTACGCTATTTTAAATCGGGGTTGGGTTATACTCACGTTGAATCGTTTCTGCTGCATTTAGGCCAAAGGTGTTCTTCTTCTTCTGTGGGATTTGTTGGCGGAGAGCAACAACGAGGGGGTTGCGCTGATCATGTTGGTTTTGTGCCTTGTGGGTAGTGTAGTTCACAGCGGTTTATTGCAGAGGGGGTTTTAATGTTCTGTGTAATTGTGATGTATACCAATACAGTGGGTTAAGCATATTTGCTGAATGTGTGTTTGTGTATTTTTATAGGATTTTATATGATTTATATGATTTCTGTTTCGTTAATTGATTTTAATGGTAAGAATGGTACGGTCTGAGGGGGGTTAACTTATTTCAGGCCTCCATTTGGATCAGTTGAGAGAGCTTGTGATTGAGTGAGGAGCCTACTTAATCCTACCAAAGGAAATGTTTGGGTAGTGATGGCCTGATTTCTTTATTTTGCTTATTCAGTTTTGTCATTATTTTGCATGCTGTTTTTTTCTTCTTCTGCACTTCAAGAAAATAATTTTCACCATTCACCCTGTTTCTCCTGTTGTAAAGGGTGTTAGTGAATGTGTTGCAAAAACCATTCCTGCACCTGTGAATCCAACGAAAGGTAAAGTATAAACACTGAAATGAGTATTTTTCTGACGAAATCTCTCAAGAGAAATGTTACACCACCCCATGTCTGAAATGCTCTCATGATCGACCATTTTTGTTTTCAGAGTGGACATGATACAAGTCTAAAACAGACCTCTGTACAAACACCTTAACAGAGATCATTGGTTCCATAACTGCAAATCATAGGTAACTTTCTGTGCATTGTGCTGTCTCTTTTTCAGTACTGCCCTGCACACACAAGGGTCAGTCCCATCCTCCAGGGAAACCCTTCTGGGATGGTTCTGGTTGTACAGAGCTTTGCGAGTGCAACCCTTCCACAGGTTTAGTCACCTGCCAGAAATCTCAATGCAAACCTGAAGAAGAATGCAAAGTTGTAAAGGGTGTGAGTGAATGTCTGGCAAAAACCATTCCTCCTCCTGTCAAGCCACTGAAAGGTAACAAATAATCATTGAAATAAATATTTTTCTGAGAAAAACTCTCAAGAGAAATCTTACACTATACCAAGTGTCAGAAATGTTCTTATGATCAACCATTATTGTTTTCAGAGTGGACATGAAACAAGTCTAAAACAGACCTCTGTTCTAACATCTTAAAGTAATAATCTCAAAGATTTTCATTAAAATAAATGTCTGTTAAGTCACTATCTATCGCCAAATTAGGTAAAACAATGGTGATTAAGCGTATTATTATATTAATTTATATTATTATTATTATTATAATTATAATTTATGATTAAAGAACTGGGTGTCTGTGGCGACATTCCCGGGAAAAAATCACAAGCGGCGCATAGTTAGTGATGCGTTTTCCATCACCCATCAGTGGTTGGTCCACCACAGAGGGTAGGCGGAGCTAATGCAATAGGCTCGCTCCTCAACTCACTTATGTGTGAGCGGCGCACTGTTTTTTCCAGTGTCTGCTAGCGTTACAATAACAGAAGGGGCGGGGGTTATGGAACCCTAAAAAGTTTTTGTGTAACATGAGAGGTCATATTATTTGTTGATGTAGATTTCGTATTACATTTGATGATAATGTAACGTTACTAAATTACATAGCTATTTGCACAGCTAACGCTAGCTACCGGACCATGTGAAGAAAGGCAACATTAGTTTAGACAACGTTGCGCACAGTATCCATCTCTCATATCAGGTAACGTTGCGTTAGCTAGCTAGCTAATGTAAATAACACAATCTAATGTCAGCTAACAATTATAAAAAACGTTTGCTAACGCTACCAACCGGTACCGACCTCGCAAACCATCTCTCGAATGCAATGCTACCTTGTGCAACATTGCAGTGTAGCTAACTACAGGCCAGTTCAGATAAATGATTCGCAACGAGACTGGATGCAACTTGCAAAATTCCAAGACGTGTGATTGTAAACGTTCTAAAACTGCACTTGGCGATTTGACAAGGTGGGTCTTTTGTGACCCCAAGCAACGGCTTCAGATGCTCTGCAACTAACTAGTTCACACCGCTGCGATTTTCTCTGCAACATTCTGAAACCGTTTAGTCTCGTTGCGAATCATTGATATGAACTGGTCTTAACGTTACCATTATTTACATTGCAATCAAGTTCATCAATATATAAACCGGGGTATAGTGGAGCAGAGCCAGGTCTGATTTCTGTGGAAAGATGTCAAGCCGGAGAAAACTAAATAAAAGAATGTGGCAGTATGGATTAGCGTTGTTATTATTTTATTACGCTTCCTCCTATGTTCCTTCAGCCTTGATGCCTTTTTTTGATGAAATCTCCTTTGTTTTTGTTTCATTCTTCTTGTTCTGACTGCTAATATAACACCCAGCTCAGCTTTATTCTCGAACAGTTTAGCTAGCAAAACCAGAAACAACAAGGCAGTTGTTTCAAAAATATCACACAACAATCATTCACGATGATAATGCACGAGATACATAACTGCACGAGCCACAGCGAATCCCGCGAATTCTTCTCTGCAGTGTAAAGATGTTCATACCGAGCAAAAGGTGGATAAAGAACGTTTGTGGAAATTGATCATCACGAATTCTACCCCAGGTCTGCTACAGCATTTTAACCCGGCTCGGCGGTATAAAGACATCTTAAGTTAGCCTAATGTTAGACAATGAATGACTATGTACATAACGTTACTTGTATAACAACCATTTTTTATTCAGTAAATAATAAGTGTAATAGTTGGCGTGACCCAGGTGCCAACTGACTGACGTCACACAGGCGACACTGGTTGGATCCGGTTGGATCTATGGGAAGTGAGGTCTAAAAGCACACCTGCAATTACCGCTTCTCGCCATTGGTACTGCCAAAGAGAATGAAACTGAAATCTTCGAGATTGTAACTTTAACAGAGATCATTGGGTCCATAACTGCAAATCATAAGTAACTTTCTCTGCATTGTGCTGTCTTTCTTTTTCAGTACTGCCTTGTACACACAAGGGTCAGTCCCATCCTCCTGGGAAACCCTTCTGGGATGGTTCTGGTTGTACAGAGCTTTGTGTGTGCAACCCTTCCACAGGTTTAGTCACCTGTCAGAAATCTCAGTGCAAACCTGAAGAAGAATGTAAAGTTGTAAAGGGTGCGAGTGAATGTGTGGCAAAAACCATTCCTCCTCCTGTCAAGCCACTGAAAGGTAACAAATAATCATTGAAATAAATATGTTTCTGACGAAATCTCTCAAGGCAAATGTTACACTACCGCATGTCAGAAATGTTCTTATGATCAACCAGTTTTATATTCAGAGTGAACATGATACAAGTCTAATACACACCTTTGACTAAACACCTTATCAGAGATCATAGTTTTCATAACTGCAGATTATGAGTTAATTTATGTGCATTGTGCTGTCTTTCTTTTTCAGTACTGCCCTGCACACACAAGGGCCAGTCCCATCCTCTAGGGAAACCCTTCTGGGCTGATTCTGCCTGCACAGAACTCTGTGAGTGCAACCCTTCCACTGGTGATGTCAGCTGCCAGAAATCTCAATGCAAACCTGAAGAAGAATGTAAAGTTGTAAAGGGTGTGAGTGAATGTGTTGCAAAAACCATTCCTGCACCTGTGAATCCAACGAAAGGTAAAGTATAAACACTGAAATGAATATTTTTCTGACGAAATCTCTCGAGGGAAATGTTACACTACCGCATGTCAGCAATGCTCTCATGATTGACCATTTTTGTTTTCAGAGTGGACATGATACAAGTCTAAAACAGACCTCTGTACAAACACCTTAACAGAGATCATTGTTCCATAACTGCAAATCATAGGTAACTTTCTGTGCATTGTGCTGTCTCTCTTTTTCAGTACTGCCCTGCACACACAAGGGTCAGTCCCATCCTCCAGGAAAACCCTTCTGGGATGGTTCTGGTTGTACAGAGCTTTGCGAGTGCAACCCTTCCACAGGTTTAGTCACCTGCCAGAAATCTCAGTGCAAACCTGAAGAAGAATGCAAAGTTGTAAAGGGTGTGAGTGAATGTTTGGCAAAAACCATTCCTCCTCCTGTCAAGCCACTGAAAGGTAACAAATAATCATTGAAATAAATATTTTTCTGAGAAAAACTCTCAAGAGAAATCTTACACTATACCAAGTGTCAGAAATGTTCTTATGATCGACCATTTTTGTTTTCAGAGTGGACATGAAACAAGTCTACAACAGACCTCTGTTCTAACATCTTAACAGAGATCATTGGGTCCATAACTGCAAATCATAAGTAACTTTCTGTGCATTGTGCTGTCTTTCTTTTTCAGTACTGCCTTGTACACACAAGGGTCAGTCCCATCCTCCTGGAAAACCCTTCTGGGATGGGTCTGACTGTACAGAGCTTTGCGAGTGCAACCCTTCCACAGGTTTAGTCACCTGCCAGAAATCTCAATGCAAACCTGAAGAAGAATGTAAAGTTGTGAAGGGTGTTAGTGAATGTGTGCCAAAAACCATTCCTGCACCTGTTAAAACACTGAAAGGTAAGACATAATCATTGAAATAACTATTTTTCTGAGAAAAACTCTCAAGAGAAATCTTACACTATACCAAGTGTCAGAAATGTTCTTATGATCAACCAGTTTTATATTCAGAGTGGACATGATACAAGTCTACAACAGACCTTTGGCTAAACACCTTATCAGAGATCATGGTTTTTATAACTGCAGATTATGAGTTAATTTATGTGCATTGTGCTGTCTTTCTTTTTCAGTACTGCCCTGCACACACAAGGGTCAGTCCCATCCTCCAGGGAAACCCTTCTGGGATGGTTCTGGTTGTACAGAGCTTTGCGAGTGCAACCCTTCCACAGGTTTAGTCACCTGCCAGAAATCTCAATGCAAACCTGAAGAAGAATGTAAAGTTGTAAAGGGTGCGAGTGAATGTGTGGCAAAAACCATTCCAAAACCAGTGATTCCACAAAAAGGTAACTTTTCAACGTCAAAATACATAGTCCTCTATAAAGCACTCAAGGAAATGTTACACTTTATAAATGTCTGAAATATTCTGATGGTCATCCATATTTGTATTCACAGTTAAAATTATGCAAGTGTATGAATGACTTCTTCAAACAGAAACCTCAACACAGGCACTTGTTCATAAATATTAAATTATGATTCAATAGTTTTGATTTTGTGGTACATAATATGGGGTGAAGCTGTCCAGTCGTATCATTAGTCACACGAAGGAAACATAAGTAGGATATGCTTCCCCTCAATATCTGGCTTCTTCCCATCATTATTGTCCTCTGTAGAGTTATTTGTCAATATGAATTTAATATGTTTTGTTCCAATTTAGGAGTTTTATTTTAGTTTTTTTTTTAAATCCTCAATTCAGGCTCCTCTTTCACATTATTTAATATATTCTGTCTTTCGGTAAGGCAATATTGTTATATTTTCCCTCAAGAAAAACGCAATACAGGTTAAACTGCACAGGTTTGAACTTTCATGATTTAGATATATAATGATTCTATGAAAAGGCACCGATTCTATTCAGTTCACTTCAACAGATATTTATCGTCATCAAGAGGGAAACTTTAGTCGACCTAAAAAATCAACCAAATTAAAAAGATGTTCAACTTCAAATGATACCAGATTCCCTGCACAAGCAAGCTGGGTCCTCACAATTGTATCCATTAGAAATACGCTTGTGTGCAAGTACGTGTGTTTGGATGCTGCTATAGACGTGGGCTTGCTTGGTCATCAATAGGGCTGCAAATGATTTTCTGGGTTTGTGTTCACTGAACGCGCTACAGGGCTTCTGCGAAATGCAGATCATGTGTTCACTTCTGTGCACTGTGCTGCCTCTTTTAACAGCACTGACATGTACCCACAAGGGAAAGACCCATCCTCTAGGGAAACCCTTCTGGGCTGATTCTGCCTGCACAGAACTCTGTGAGTGCAATCCTTCCACTGGTGATGTCAGCTGCCAGAAATCTCAATGCAAACCTGGAGAAGAATGTAAAGTTGTAAAGGGTGTTAGTGAATGTGTTGCAAAAACCATTCCTGCACCTGTGAATCCAACGAAAGGTAAAGTCTAAACACTGAAATGAATATTTTTCTGACGAAATCTCTCGAGGGAAATGTTACACTACCGCATGTCAGAAATGCTCTCATGATCGACCATTTTTGTTTTCAGAGTGGACATGATACAAGTCTAAAACAGACCTCTGTACAAACACCTTAACAGAGATCATTGATTCCATAACTGCAAATCATAGGTAACTTTCTGTGCATTGTGCTGTCTCTTTTTCAGTACTGCCCTGCACACACAAGGGTCAGTCCCATCCTCCTGGGAAACCCTTCTGGGATGGTTCTGGTTGTACAGAGCTTTGCGAGTGCAACCCTTCCACAGGTTTAGTCACCTGCCAGAAATCTCAATGCAAACCTGAAGAAGAATGCAAAGTTGTAAAGGGTGTGAGTGAATGTCTGGCAAAAACCATTCCTCCTCCTGTCAAGCCACTGAAAGGTGACAAATAATCATTGAAATAAATATTTTTCTGAGAAAAACTCTCAAGAGAAATCGTACACTATACCAAGTGTCAGACATGTTCTTATGATCAACCAGTTTTATATTCAGAGTGGACATGATACAAGTCTACAACAGACCTTTGGCTAAACACCTTATCAGAGATCATGGTTTTCATAACTGCAGATTATGAGTTAATTTATGTGCATTGTGCTGTCTTTCTTTTTCAGTACTGCCCTGCACACACAAGGGTCAGTCCCATCCTCCAGGGAAACCCTTCTGGGATGGTTCTGCCTGCACAGAGCTCTGCGAGTGCAACCCTTCCACAGGTTTAGTCACCTGCCAGAAATCTCAATGCAAACCTGAAGAAGAATGTAAAGTTGTAAAGGGTGTGAGTGAATGTGTGGCAAAAACCATTCCAAAACCAGTAATTCCACAAAAAGGTAACTTTTCAATGTTAAAATTCATAGTCCTCTAAAAAACACTCAAGGAAAATCTTACACTTTTTGAATGCCTGAAATATTCTGAAATTCATCCATATTTGTATTCACAGTTAAAATTACACACTTGTAAGAATGACTTCTTCAAACAGAAACCTCAACATAGGCACTTGTTCATAAATATTAAATTATGATTCAATAGTTTTGATTTTGTGGTACTTAATAGGGGGTGAAGCTGTCCAGTCGTATCATTAGTCACACAAAAGAAACATATGTAGGATATGCTTCCCCTCAATATCTGGGTTCCTCCAATTATTATTGTCTTCCGGAGAGTTATTTGTTGATGTGACTTGAAGATGTTTCGTCCAAATTTTGAAGTTTCATTTTAGTTTTTAAAAAAATCCTCAATTCAGGCTCCTTTTTCACATTGTTTAGTATGATCTGTCTTTTGGTAAGGTAATATTGTTATATTTTCCCTCAAGAAATGCACGATACAGATGAAACTGCACAGGTTTGAACTTTCATGATTTAGATATATAATGATTCTATGAAAAGGCACCGATTCTTTTCAGTTCACTTCAACAGATATTTATCGTCATCAAGAGGCAAACTTTAGTCGACCTAAAAAATCAACCAAATTAAAAAGATGTTCAACTTCAAATGATACCAGATTCCCTGCACAAGCAAGCCGGGTCCTCACAATTGTATCCATTAGATATACGCTTGTGTGCAAGTACGTGCGTTTGGATGCTGCTATAGACGTGGGCTCGCTTGGTCATCAATAGGGCTGCAAATGACTTTCTGGGTTTGTGTTCACTGAACGTGCTACAGGGCTTCTGCGAAATGCAGATCATGTGTTCACTTCTGTGCACTGTGCTGCCTCTTTTAACAGCACTGACATGTACCCACAAGGGAAAGACCCATCCTCTAGGGAAACCCTTCTGGGCTGATTCTGCCTGCACAGAACTCTGTGAGTGCAATCCTTCCACTGGTGATGTCAGCTGCCAGAAATCTCAATGCAAACCTGGAGAAGAATGTAAAGTTGTAAAGGGTGTTAGTGAATGTGTTGCAAAAACCATTCCTGCACCTGTGAATCCAACGAAAGGTAAAGTATAAATACTGAAATCAATATTTTGCTGACGAAATCTCTCATTACATTACATTACATTACAAGCATTTGGCAGACGCTCTTATCCAGAGCGACGTACATCAAAATGTATAACCGTAACCAGGAACAAGTATGACGAAAACCCTAGAGAGAAGTACCGGTCCAAGTGCAGGGAACAACCGCATAGATCAACTTGGACCCTGAAGGTTAACTGATTAACACTAATACAACGAGAACGGCAACAATTACTGCTTGTATTTTTTTTTTTTTTTTTTAATATATACTCCACTGCATTAAGACAGTCAATGTGCCTAAATCACCTACAAAACAGCTGCCTAGTTACAACCCTAAGCTCTCAAGGGAAATGTTACACTACCACATGTCAGAAATGCTCTCATGATCGACCATTTTTGTTTTCAGAGCGGACATGATACAAGTCTAAAACAGATCTCTGTTCAAACACCTTAACAAAGATCTTTTTTCCATAACTGCAAATCATAGGTAACTTTCTGTGCATTGTGCTGTCTCTTTTTCAGTACTGCCCTGCACACACAAGGGTCAGTCCCATCCTCCTAGGAAACCCTTCTGGGATGGTTCTGACTGCACAGAGCTTTGCGAGTGCAACCCTTCCACAGGTTTAGTCACCTGCCAGAAATCTCAATGCAAACCTGAAGAAGAATGTAAAGTTGTAAAGGGTGTGAGTGAATGTGTGGCAAAAACCATTCCTGCACCTGTTAAACCACTGAAAGGTAAGACATAATCATTGAAATAAATATTTTTCTGAGAAAAACTCTCAAGAGAAATCTTACACTATACCAAGTGTCAGAAATGTTCTTATGATCAACCAGTTTTATATTCAGAGTGGACATGATACAAGTCTACAACAGACCTTTGGCTAAACACCTTATCAGAGATCATGGTTTTTATAACTGCAGATTATGAGTTAATTTATGTGCATTGTGCTGTCTTTCTTTTTCAGTACTGCCCTGCACACACAAGGGTCAGTCCCATCCTCCTGGGAAACCCTTCTGGGATGGTTCTGGTTGTACAGAGCTTTGCGAGTGCAACCCTTCCACAGGTTTAGTCACCTGCCAGAAATCTCAATGCAAACCTGAAGAAGAATGTAAAGTTGTAAAGGGTGTGAGTGAATGTGTGGCAAAAACCATTCCAAAATCAGTGATTCCACAAAAAGGTAACTTTTCAACGTCAAAATACGTAGTCCTCTAAAAAACACTCAAGGAAAATGTTACACTTTATAAATGTCTGAAATATTCTGATGGTCATCCATATTTGTATTCACAGTTAAAATTATGCAAGTGTATGAATGACTTCTTCAAACAGAAACCTCAACACAGGCACTTGTTCATAAATATTATATTATGATTCAATAGTTTTGATTTTGTGGTATATAATATGGGGTGAAGCTGTCTAGTCGTATCATTAGTCACACGAAGGAAACATAAGTAGGATATGCTTCCCCTCAATATCTGGCTTCCTCCCATCATTATTGTCCTCTGTAGAGTTATTTGTCAATATGAATTGAATATGTTTTGTTCCAATTTAGGAGTTTTATTTTAGTTTTTTTTTAAATCCTCAATTCAGGCTCCTCTTTCACATTGTTTAATATATTCTGTCTTTCGGTAAGGCAATATTGTTATATTTTCCCTCAAGAAAAACGCAATACAGGTTAAACTGCACACGTTTGAACTTTCATGATTTAGATATATAATGATTCTATGAAAAGACACCGATTCTTTTCAGTTCACTTCAAAAGATATTTATCGTCATCAAGAGGCAAACTTTAGTCGGCCTAAAAAATCAACCAAATTAAAAAGATGTTCAACTTCAAATGATACCAGATTCCCTGCACCAGCAAGCCGGGTCCTCACAATTGTATCCATTAGATATACGCTTGTGTGCAAGTACGTGTGTTTGGATGCTGCTATAGACGTGGGCTCGCTTGGTCGTCAATAGGGCTGAAAATAACTTTCTGGGATCGTGTTCACTGAATGGGCTGCAGGGCTACTGCGAAATGCCGATCATGTGTTCACTTCTGTGCACTGTGCTGTCTCTTTTAACAGTACTGACATGTACCCACAAGGGAAAGACTCATCCTCTAGGGAAACCCTTCTGGGCTGATTCTGCCTGCACAGAACTCTGTGAGTGCAACCCTTCCACTGGTGATGTCAGCTGCCAGAAATCTCAATGCAAACCTGAAGAAGAATGTAAAGTTGTAAAGGGTGTTAATGAATGTGTTGCAAAAACCATTCCTGCACCTGTGAATCCAACGAAAGGTAAAGTATAAACACTGAAATGAATATTTTTCTGACGAAATCTCTCAAGGGAAATGTTACACTACCGCATGTCAGAAATGCTCTCATGATCGACCATTTTTGTTTTCAGAGTGGACATGATACGAGTCTAAAACAGACCTCTGTTCAAACACCTTAACAGAGATCATTGTTCCATAACTGCAAATCATAGGTAACTTTCTGTGCATTGTGCTGTCTCTTTTTCAGTACTGCCCTGCACACACAAGGGTCAGTCCCATCCTCCTGGGAAACCCTTCTGGGATGGTTCTGACTGCACAGAGCTTTGCGAGTGCAACCCTTCCACAGGTTTAGTCACCTGCCAGAAATCTCAATGCAAACCTGAAGAAGAATGCAAAGTTGTAAAGGGTGTGAGTGAATGTTTGGCAAAAACCATTCCTCCTCCTGTCAAGCCACTGAAAGGTGACAAATAATCATTGAAATAAATATTTTTCTGAGAAAAACTCAAGAGAAATCGTACACTATACCAAGTGTCAGACATGTTCTTATGATCAACCAGTTTTATATTCAGAGTGGACATGGTACAAGTCTACAACAGACCTTTGGCTAAACACCTTATCAGAGATCATGGTTTTCATAACTGCAGATTATGAGTTAATTTATGTGCATTGTGCTGTCTTTCTTTTTCAGTACTGCCCTGCACACACAAGGGTCAGTCCCATCCTCCAGGGAAACCCTTCTGGGATGGTTCTGCCTGCACAGAGCTCTGCGAGTGCAACCCTTCCACAGGTTTAGTCACCTGCCAGAAATCTCAATGCAAACCTGAAGAAGAATGTAAAGTTGTAAAGGGTGTGAGTGAATGTGTGGCAAAAACCATTCCAAAACCAGTAATTCCACAAAAAGGTAACTTTTCAATGTTAAAATTCATAGTCCTCTAAAAAACATTCAAGGAAAATCTTACACTTTTTGAATGCCTGAAATATTCTGAAATTCATCCATATTTGTATTCACAGTTAAAATTACACACTTGTAAGAATGACTTCTTCGAACAGAAACCTCAACACAGGCACTTGTTCATAAATATTAAATTATGATTCAATAGTTTTGATTTTGTGGTACTTAATAGGGGGTGAAGCTGTCCAGTCGTATCATTAGTCACACAAAAGAAACATATGTAGGATATGCTTCCCCTCAATATCTGGGTTCCTCCAATTATTATTGTCTTCCGGAGAGTTATTTGTTGATATGACTTGAAGATGTTTCGTCCAAATTTTGGAGTTTCATTTTAGTTTTAAAAAAAATCCTCAATTCAGGCTCCTTTTTCACATTGTTTAGTATGATCTGTCTTTTGGTAAGGTAATATTGTTCTATTTTCCCTCAGGAAATGCATGATACAGATGAAACTGCACAGGTTTGAACTTTCATGATTTAGATATATAATGATTCTATGAAAAGGCACCGATTCTTTTCAGTTCACTTCAATAGATATTTATCGTCATCAAGAGGCAAACTTTAGTTGGCCTAAAAAATCAACCAAATTAAAAGGATGTTCAACTTCAAATGATACCAGATTCCCTGCACCAGCAAGCTGGGTCCTCACAATTGTATCCATTAGATATACGCTTGTGTGCAAGTACGCGCGTTTGGATGCTGCTATAGACGTGGGCTCGCTTGGTCGTCAATAGGGCTGAAAATAACTTTCTGGGATCGTGTTCACTGAATGGGCTGCAGGGCTACTGCGAAATGCCGATCATGTGTTCACTTCTGTGCACTGTGCTGTCTCTTTTAACAGTACTGACATGTACCCACAAGGGAAAGACCCATCCTCTAGGGAAACCCTTCTGGGCTGATTCTGCCTGCACAGAACTCTGTGAGTGCAACCCTTCCACTGGTGATGTCAGCTGCCAGAAATCTCAATGCAAACCTGGAGAGAAGTGCAAACTAGTCGGCACCATGAGCACATGCATTGCACTGTCTAAACGTATGTATAAGTTAATATGTTCTAATAGTTTAATGCAACAACTGAATTATTACCTGTCTTTAAAGATACTGGTGGTCTTGTGCATACATGTATTTGGATACAATTTATTATGAACTACGAGAAAAATGCTTTCTTATCTTTAACTTTTGTGTTTCAGAAAAATATCACTACACATACATTACAGTCTTCATGTTCAATTCAAATGAAAAGGAGAAAGGCAAAAACCAGCTTTACATCACCGCCTATCTACCAGACACGAATGTGCTTGTCACTGTCAACAAATCTCCATTCAAACATAAACTGACCATACAGGATGGAAAGTCTGTAACAGTGGAGGTACCTTCTGACACGGAATTGAGAGGCACCGGCAAATATTCCAAAACGGTCATGATACGTTCCAGCAAGTTCATCACCATTGTGTCCTCCAATCAGAAGAAGAATTCAGTTGAAACCTCACTGGTGTACCCAGTCACTAAATTGGGCCAAGAATACTATGTCTTCACTCCATCAGCCTCAGGGTACCCAAAAGAGTTGGCTGTTTTTGGCTTGTACCGGTCTACATCGCTGACTGTGGAGTTGAAGTGCACTGTCACCTTTGAAGGTAAAACGTATAAGCCAAATGAAAAGCTTACTGCTCGTATTTGTGCATCTATGGTCCTCTATCTGGAGTCCAATGAAGACTGCACTGGGTCAAGAGTGGTGTCAGACAAGCCTGTAGGTGTCATCTCGGGACATGCTTGTGCTTCAAAGAACTCCAAATGCCAGCATACCTTCGAACAGCTGTTACCTGTAGAGCATTGGGGTACATCCTACATTGTCCCACCTTTGGAGTATCAGAACTTGCAAGACTCTGTCTTTGTGTTTGCCTCTCAGCTCACCCGATTCACCTACACGTTTGGTCCCAAATCTCAGATTGCTGTCATCAAGGCTGGTCAGTGGAAAGAGATTCCAATGGGTAGGAATCCACCATTAGTCATCTCTTCCGACCAGCCCATTCAAGTCCTCTACTACTGCAATGGTGGAAAATTTAGTGATGGCTCTGTATTTGACCCTTTTATCATGAATATTGTACCCAATCAGCAGTTCTGTGAATACCACACCTTAGAGGGTATGGAGGACTTCAGGAACTATGCCCTTATCATTGCCATGACCAAGGACATTAACAAAGTGCAATTTGATGACAAGCATCCATCCTTCAATTGGCAGCAAGTTCATGACACAGAATACTCTTGGGCTCATTACACCTATGAGAAAGGGAGAGGTCACCACACAATGAGGAGCCCTTGTGCCCCCATTGGGGTTTATAGTGTTGGGACAAAGGATCAGAACAGCTATGGAGCTCCTGCAGCCTGTGGACGTGAGTTGAGAACAAATGATGTTGTTAGGAGATAATGTATGACTTATTTCACTTTCAACTGTAAAGTCCAAATGAGAAAGACAGTTCAATCCTTTTATTGTCCCTTTTCTTTTTCAGTCCTTACCTGCCACCACAATGGTCAGTACCATTCTCCTGGAAAGCCATTTTGGGAAGAGTCTGGCTGCACAAAGCTCTGCCACTGCAACCCTTCCACAGGTTTCGTCACCTGCCAGACATCTCAGTGCAAAGCTGAAGAAGAATGTAAAGTTGTAAAGGGTGTGAGTGAATGTGTGGCAAAAACCATTACTGCACCTGTTAAACCACTGAAAGGTAAGACATAATCATTGAAATAAATATTTTTCTGACAAAAACTCTCAAGAGAAATCTTACACTATACCAAGTGTCAGAAATGTTCTTATGATCAACCATTTTTATATTCAGAGTGAACATGATACAAATCTAAAACAGACTTCTGTTCAAACACCTTAACAGAGATCATTGGGTCCATAACTGCAAATCATAGGTAACTTTCTCTGCATTTTGCTGTCTTTCTTTTTCAGTACTGCCCTGCACACACAAGGGTCAGTCCCATCCTCCTGGGAAACCCTTCTGGGATGGTTCTGACTGCACAGAGCTTTGCGAGTGCAACCCTTCTACAGGTTTAGTCACCTGCCAGAAATCTCAATGCAAACCTGAAGAAGAATGTAAAGTTGTAAAGGGTGTGAGTGAATGTGTGGCAAAAACCATTCCTGCACCTGTTAAACCACTGAAAGGTAAGACATAATCATTGAAATAAATATTTTTCTGACAAAAACTCTCAAGAGAAATCTTACACTATACCAAGTGTCAGAAATGTTCTTATGATCAACCATTTTTATATTCAGAGTGAACATGATACAAATCTAAAACAGACTTCTGTTCAAACACCTTAACAGAGATCATTGGGTCCATAACTGCACATCATAGGTAACTTTCTGTGCATTGTGCTGTCTTTCTTTTTCAGTACTGCCTTGTACACACAAGGGTCAGTCCCATCCTCCTGGGAAACCCTTCTGGGATGGTTCTGACTGCACAGAGCTTTGCGAGTGCAACCCTTCCACAGGTTTAGTCACCTGCCAGAAATCTCAATGCAAACCTGAAGAAGAATGTAAAGTTGTAAAGGGTGCGAGTGAATGTGTGGCAAAAACCATTCCCGCACCTGTTAAACCACTGAAAGGTAAGACATAATCATTGAAATAACTATTTTTCTGAGAAAAACTCTCAAGAGAAATCTTACATTATACCAAGTGTCAGAAATGTTCTTATGATTAGCCAGTTTTATATTCAGAGTGCACATAATACAAGTCTAAAACAGACCTTTGGCTAAACACCTTATCAGAGATCATGGTTTTCATAACTGCAGATTATGAGTTAATTTATGTGCATTGTGCTGTCTTTCTTTTTCAGTACTGCCCTGCACACACAAGGGTCAGTCCCATCCTCCTGGGAAACCCTTCTGGGATGGTTCTGGTTGTACAGAGCTTTGCGAGTGCAACCCTTCCACAGGTTTAGTCACCTGCCAGAAATCTCAATGCAAACCTGAAGAAGAATGTAAAGTTGTAAAGGGTGTGAGTGAATGTGTGGCAAAAACCATTACTGCTCCTGTCAAGCCACTAAAAGGTAAGACATAATCATTGAAATAAATATTTTTCTGACAAAAACTCAAGATAAATCTTACAGTATACCAAGTGTCAGAACTATTCTTATGATCAACCAGTTTTATATTCAGTGATCATGATACATGTCTAAAACAGACATCTGTTCAACACCGTTACAGAGATCATTTGGTTCATAACTGCAAATCATAGGTAACTTTCTCTGCACTTTGCTGTCTTTCTTTTTCAGTACTGCCCTGCACACACAAGGGTCAGTCCCATCCTCCTGGGAAACCCTTCTGGGATGGTTCTGACTGCACAGAACTCTGCGAGTGCAATCCTTCCACAGGTTTAGTCACCTGCCAGAAATCTCAATGCAAAGCTGAAGAAGAATGTAAAGTTGTGAAGGGTGTGAGTGAATGTGTGGCAAAAACCATTCCTGCACCTGTTAAACCACTGAAAGGTAAGACATAATCATTGAAATAAATATTTTTCTGACAAAAACTCTCAAGAGAAATCTTACACTATTCCTAGTGTCAGAAATGTTCTTATGATCAACCATTTTTATATTCAGAGTGATCATGATACAAGTCTAATATAGACCTTTGGCTAAACACCTTATCAGAGATCATGGTTTTCATAACTGCAGATTATGAGTTAGTTTATGTGCATTGTGCTGTCTTTCTTTTTCAGTACTGCCCTGCACACACAAGGGTCAGTCCCATCCTCCTGGGAAACCCTTCTGGGATGGTTCTGGTTGTACAGAGCTTTGCGAGTGCAACCCTTCCACAGGTTTAGTCACCTGCCAGAAATCTCAATGCAAACCTGAAGAAGAATGTAAAGTTGTAAAGGGTGTGAGTGAATGTGTGGCAAAAACCATCACTGCTCCTGTCAAGCCACTGAAAGGTAAGACATAATCATTGAAATAAATATTTTTCTGACAAAAACTCAAGATAAATCTTACAGTATACCAAGTGTCAGAAATATTCTTATGATCAACCAGTTTTATATTCAGAGTGGACATGATACATGTCTAAAACAGACATCTGTTCAACACCTTAACAGAGATCATTGGGTCCATAACTGCAAATCATAGGTAACTTTCTGTGCATTGTGCTGTCTTTCTTTTTCAGTACTGCCCTGCACACACAAGGGTCAGTCCCATCCTCCTGGGAAACCCTTCTGGGATGGTTCTGACTGCACAGAGCTTTGTGAGTGCAACCCTTCCACAGGTTTAGTCACCTGCCAGAAATCTCAATGCAAACCTGAAGAAGAATGTAAAGTTGTAAAGGGTGCGAGTGAATGTGTGGCAAAAACAATTCCTGCACCTGTTAAACCACTGAAAGGTAAGACATAATCATTGAAATAAATATTTTTCTGACAAAAACTCTCAAGAGAAATCTTACAGTATACCAAGTGTCAGAAATGTTCTTATGATCGACCATTTTTGTTTTCAGAGTGGACATGATACAAGTCTAAAACAGACTTCTGTTCAACACCTTAACAAAGATCATTTGGTCCATAACTGCAAATCATAGGTAACTTTCTCTGCATTTTGCTGTCTTTCTTTTTCAGTACTGCCTTGTACACACAAGAGTCAGTCCCATCCTCCAGGGAAACCCTTCTGGGATGGTTCTGCCTGCACAGAGCTTTGCGAGTGCAACCCTTCCACAGGTTTAGTCACCTGCCAGAAATCTCAATGCAAACCTGAAGAAGAATGTAAAGTCATAGAGGGTATTGGTGAATGTGTGGCAAAAACCATTCCTGCACTTCTGCATCAATCAGAAGGTAGTTTACATTAATGAAAATTAATCTTCTTTCCATCAATTTTTCATGATAAATAGTAAATTTTATTAAGTCTTGGAAATTTTATGATCAATCATTTTTGTAATTGGCGTGAGCATGACACACAAATGCCTGTGTCAGAATTTCTTAGTGTAGGTACCTTCTGCAGAAAAGACAGATGCCATTTTATAGACTTTAATTTTTGTGGTAGTGAATAAGGTAATGCTGACCAGTTTTGGCATTGACATTCCACCCCAGTATCATCAGCTTCACGGTTTCCTCTTGGACAATTGTTAGTGGAGGGGGAACTGTTTCAAAGTTTAAGCTGCTGCCAGCTATGTTAATTAGCTCACATTTATCAATTGGTTCAACATACGAGCATGGAGATCAGAGAGCCTGAGGTTATTTCGACTTTTCTATGATGTTTATGGAGCCGCTTGTGAATTCAGCAGCAAGTGCAGTGCCTTCGCTATCAATACTTGGGAGGAAAATGTCAGATTTAATTTCAGAACACCAACAACAAGTGTCAGTCCTTACTTTTCTACATTATAAAATGCCTTCGAATGGATGGCTTTTTTGTTGCAAGAGCATTTTTTTCCGCAGCAGGGGAAATTGTTTCTAGTCAGACAGTTGTCCCCATAAGAGAGAATGCTGGTGTACTTATCCTTCCATTTGGTGAACTGTTTCAACCCAAGTTTTTATTAAATAATTGGATAATAATGGAAGAAAATAAATACATGAAAATAACATTACAGATATTTTTGTGGATACATTTATCTACAGAAACATCAGATATCATATGTCTAATCAATCATTCATTACTTTTGTGTTTCAGAAAAATATCCCTTCGTGTACATCACAGTTTACATGTTCAATTCAAAAAGAAAGGAGGAGAGCAAAAATGCCCTCAACATCATCTCCTATAAACCACATACAAATGTGATTGTCACCGTCAATAAATCTTCATTCAGGAAAGAGCTGGATTTGCAGGGCCCAAAATCTGTGACATTGCAAGTGCCTCCTGAAACTGAAATGCAAGGTACTGGTAAATATACCAAAATGACAATTGTTCGTTCCACCAAACTCATCACGATTGTGTCCTCCAATCAGAAGAAGAATTCAGTTGACACCTCACTGGTGTACCCAGTGACTGAGTGGGGCAAAGAGTATTATGTCTTTACTCCATCAGCAAGAGGATACCCAAAAGAGTTTGCTGTCTTCAGTGGACAAGATGCCACCTCTGTGACTGTACAGTTGAAGTGCGCTGTGAAATTCCAGGGTAAAGCTTATAAACCACGTGATAAACTAACTGTAAATCTTGGTGCATCTGAAATTCTCTACCTGGAGTCCAATCAGGACTGCACTGGGTCAAGAGTGGTGTCAGAAAAGCCTGTAGGTGTCATCTCAGGACATGCTTGTGCTTGGAAGAACTCTAAATGCCAGCACACCTTTGAACAGCTGTTACCTGTAGAGCGGTGGGGTACATCTTTTATTGTTCCACCTTTGGAGTATCAGGTCCTGAAGGACTCTGTGTATATCTTTGCTTCAAAGCCCACTCATGTCACTTACCAGTTTGGTGCCAAATCTCAGGTCATTAATCTCAACGCTGGTCAGTGGAAAGAGCTTCCAATGGGTAAGAGTACACCATTAGTCATCTCTTCCACACAGCCCATTCAAGTCCTCTACTACTGCAATGGTGGCAAATTTAGTGATGGCTCTGTATTTGACCCTTTTATCATGAATATTGTACCTACTGACAAGTTCTGCCAGGCCCACTCCCTAGAAGGTATGGAGAGCTTCAGTAACTATGCCCTTATCATTGCCAAGACCAAGGACATTAAAGAAGTCCAATTTGATGACAAGCATCCATCCTTCAAGTGGGTGCAAGTTCATGGGACAGAATACTCTTGGGCTCCTTACACCTATGAGAAAGGAAGAGGTCACCACATTCTGATGCATCCTACTGCTCCTATTGGAGTCTACAGTGTGGGCACAGCAAATGAAAATGGTTATGGAGCTCCTGCTGCTTGTGCTCGTAAGTAGCCAGAAGTATTTTTCTCACAAAAGTAAGCATTCGCAGCTTTAAATTTGCATAGAGAAGATTAGAATCATGAGTAAATTTTTAGTACTACACTATCCCTCTTTTTCAGTCTTGACCTGCACCCACAATGGTCAATACCATCCTCCTGGAAAGCCATTCTGGGAGGACTCTGCCTGCACAGAGCTTTGCGAGTGCAACCCTTCCACAGGTTTGGTCAGCTGTAAGGAGTCCGAATGCAAAGCTGGAGAGGAGTGTGAAGTTGTAGAGGGCGTGAGCGAATGTGTGGCAAAAACCATTCCTGCATCTGTGAATCTGCCGAAAGGTAACACATAATCATTGAAATAAATATTTTTCTGACAAAAACTCAAAAGAGAAATCTTACACTATACCAAGTGTCAGAAATGTTCTTATGATCGACCATTTTTGTTTTCAGAGTGGACACGATACAAGCCTAAAACAGACCTCTGTTTAAACACCTTAACAGAGATCATTGGTTCCATAACTGCAAATCATGGGTAACTTTTTGTGCTTTGTGCTGTCTTTCTTTTTCAGTACTGCCCTGCACCCACAAGGGTCAGTCCCATCCTCCAGGGAAACCCTTCTGGGATGGTTCTGACTGCACAGAGCTCTGCGAGTGCAACCCTTCCACAGGTTTAGTCACCTGCCAGAAATCTCAGTGCAAATCTGAAGAAGAATGTAAAGTTGTAGAGGGTGTTAGTGAATGTGTGGCAAAAACCATTCCTGCATCTGTGAATCTACCAAAAGGTACCATTTTTGAGTGCACTTGCCAGCAGATATCCTCAGCAGATATAATAGAAAATTTCAGCTTGTTATAAGTCTAAAAAGACTAAAGGATTGGATTGGTATTTTTGAAACCATTTTATATTTGCCTGTAAAATAACTGTGAGTAGTGGAGAATAAAACTGAAACTTTTTTGTTGCATCCTCATACATGGCTCCCATTGGAATACAATACAAATGTAGCCATGTTCTAACACTGAAAAATCCATCGCAAACAGAGTATAGTATCAAAAGTTATGAGCTTGGGGAGTTGCATTCTTCTGGCTATTATAATTTCTAGCTAAATCTGAGCAGGACTTTGCATGTAGGGGGAAATGGTTGCAAGGTGGCTTATTTGTTTACCAATCTGTAGCTTTAGACCAGCCAGTTGAGACCAATCTGCATTGACAAAATGTTCATGACAATTCAGCTTATCAACCCAAAGACATTA
Source organism: Anguilla pacifica (assembly GCA_039654925.1). Classification (NCBI taxonomy): domain Eukaryota; kingdom Metazoa; phylum Chordata; class Actinopteri; order Anguilliformes; family Anguillidae; genus Anguilla; species Anguilla pacifica. The sequence goes on along the minus strand of CM077284.1, from coordinate 90,207,206 downwards.
GCAGCCTAAACAGATATTCTTTTCGGGCAGCTAGCAGTAGCAACCTCTGCCAGTGTTTTATTTCTCCAGAAATCAATGCGAGCCAACTTACGGATACAAGTCCTTACAACGTTAGCTAGCAAAGTTGGTCATTTATCGACATTACATATCCCAAATCCGGTGTCTGCTAGTGCTGCAGCAAGAATGCAGCCGGACATGGGAAAAACCTGAATGGTTCGAGAGATAGTGCTTTTGTGCTCATTTTCATTCCTTTGGTTGCATTACATTACATTACATGCATTTAGCAGACGCTCTTATCCAGAGCGACTTACACAACATTTTACATAGCATTTACATTCCATCAATTTATACAGCTGGACATATACTGAAGCAATTCTGGTTAAGTACCTTGCTCAAGGGTACAATGGCAGTGTCCTACCTGGAAATCAAACATGTGACCTTTAGGTTAAAAGACCAACCCCTTACCCATTATACTACACTGCTACCTTAATAATCAGTAATGTCAACATGTTCATTGCACACCTGATGGTCAGCAAAATGGAAATCATGGAGAGGTGTGTTGATATCTACCTGTATAACAAGCTTTCATTCTATTCCCACAATTGGGAGCAGTGCACTTGCAAACTATTTCATAGCACGTGCTTCATTTAGCAAGACTACTAAAACCATTAGCTTGTCTGTACACTGTTTAGTTTGTTCGCGATGATGGCGATGATGTGGTGCACCCACGTAGGTAAGGACTGCCCAGAGTACAGAAGTTTACAGTTGGCTGGGACCTAATGCTTGGTTTGAGAATAAATAGTTCCAACTGAAATGGAACGTTGCTCTTTTTCCGAAAGGATTTATAAATTTCTGAAAAATAAGTGGAGACCGCTATGAATATCCTCAGCATCCCATTTTTGAGAGAAATGTTTATCATGCTTTTTGAAGGCTGCAAACTTTTCCCCCAATGTATTCCTATCAGAGCCAAAAAAAGGGTTTAAAACTCGAGCAATCAGAAACATTTTTGTCTCCACTCCTCAGGATTATTCCAAAATATGGTCTGGGTTCATAGATACCAAGCCTAACCTTTAAGATTTATTTATTTTTTTGGCTTTTGCAATGCATGTCTTATTCAGAGTAAACATGATGATTTGTTTTGATACTCTTCATGTCAGATTGCTTTGCACTCTTTTCACAGTCAATAAGTGTCCAGTCAAGAACTGCTGCTGTGATCATCAGGGGAAACAAATGAAGGTCAGCCTGCCTAATCCTAAACATCTTACATCGCCTATTTCACAGGATACTCCACACAAATATACTCCCACACTCACACATACATACATGTATACGGCTTGTTTAAACATTTTTATCTACATTGTGCCCATTTTTGGTATTAAAGTCATGATACAAATTTGACAGCAATGACAGCTGCCTCATGGGAGAGCTGTGTTTGTGCTCAGTTAGCTTACTTCTCTGTGGCTTTCCAACGTTGTTGAGAACACGAGCGGCGCGAGACGACCGTGAAGTACGACGGAAGGGGCTGAAACACATTCCCTATCTCGTCTCCCTATTCCCGTCTCCCTATCTCCTTCTCCACTTTGGGCAGTGCGGCGAGGCCTGGCTGATGGGTAACTGCTCCGAGCGGTGCGTCTGTCTCGCCGGGGGGTCGGTGCAGTGTGAGGAGGCTGGGTGCGCCCCAGGAGAAAGCTGCGTGGAGCGGGGCGGGGCGCAGGAGTGCTCCACGCCTGAGGCCACCTGCCACCTGCTCCCGTCCGGCGGGTTCCACAGCTTTGATGGGCTGGAGGACCGGCTGTGGATGGAGGGGACCTATTCTCTGGCCGCACCTGGCCCCGATGCCCAGTTTGCATTCAGGATCACTGCCCACCTGAACCTCTTCGCCTGTGAGCCTGCGGTGACCTTCACCACCATCTTCTACAAAGACCTGAAGGTCGAGGTGAAGAGAGACTTGACGACGGAGGTGAGCAATGCAGTTTTCTTTTGCTTTACTCTTTCGTTATTTTTTCATTTTTTAGAAGTTTTTTCAAAATGTATCGCTTGAAGAAATTTTATGTTTGTCCTCAGCTGCAAAAGAGGCATTGGGGACTCGGAATACAACCCCATTTGTAGTCCTGTTAAGCCCTAAAAAATGCAATGGAGCAGAGTAGGATGGCTCTGGGTTAAAGTTCTGGCAGGGGAAATGTCATTATTCTGCTGATGCCACATCAGCCCGTTCTAAACATCCCAAACAAAATGCAGTTTTGCTAAAAGGACAAATTAAAGACTGCTTGCCTAACTTTCAAAGCACCAATTAACACTGGTGCTCTGAGAACAAGTGGTTCAGCCATTTATGAAGTAAATATATGAGAACACTGTCTGATATTTGACAGTTAAAATGTTTTTTTTGGGGGGGGGGCAGGTGGATGGAAAAGCAGTGTCCCTTCCTTTCCGCACAAACAACGGCCTCGAAATTGAGGAGTCCCAGGACACCGTGGTGGTTCGGCACACCTCAGGGCTGATCTTGCGCTACTGCGGCAGCGGGACGGTCAGCGTGACCCTCACCGCGGCCTTCAGGGGCAAGATGGCGGGTCTGTGTGGCAACTTCAATGGCCAAGCCAAAGATGACCTGAGGCTCCACGATGGCTCCGTTGCCGATGATTTTGATGAATTCTACGAGGATTTGAGGGTTTGACCAGGTGAGTTTAACAACATCTTTGCAGCTAATTGGTAATTCAGTGTACACCACAGTACAATGTATTCCAATGGACAAATCGATGTGTAATCTGGAACTGTTTTGATCATGTGGCAATGTTCTTCAGGATTTTAATCATGCGCCAGATTGAGGAGATACTCATCTTAATTTGAGATGGAGACCTAAAGCATTCTGGACTCAAGAGATTTGCTGGAATGGAAACCATATCTCTGCTTTACCCTTGGTGGCTATGGAATCAAAGCAACATGAGAATTTGTATTATTTTCTATTGTGTTCTGTTCTTATTTTTACATTTAAAGTCCATTCATTTATGAGGCTTTTTGCATTCAGAGCGTACACATGTATCAGTTTAAGCCTGCATCAGTGCAGGGCATGATTTAGATCTAGTCTCTGCAATCAGATTTAAGTTAAGTTTTTATGGATTTTTTTTCCATTTATGAAAAAGTGTTTTAGGGATTTAATTAAAACAACTTCATTTTTAAAAAAAATGTGTTGCAGTCTTCATGTATTTGGGTTTTAGATTATATATTTTGGGCCTTGAACGAGAGAACTAGAAAATGGCTGTCAAAAGGACCACAAAACAGAAGTCACCTTTCTTATACCCTTTTTTCTATTACGACAAGGACATCCAGTTTGTCTGCACTTGCTTTGTCGTATGGTACTTCAGTCCTCCACCAGCTAGAGGTCGCCATAGCCTCTTTGTCAAGCCCCTTCCCAATCACACTTACCTCATTTACACCACCTAAATAACCTGCGTCGATAAAGTTATTGCAAATAATCTAGCGCAGGCAATGACTGACAGCAGTGCTTACAAGCGACACTCATGTTAAATTCTGTTAGATTACTTACAACTATAGACATGCTGTAGTACTTTTAAGTATTGTACAGGGGCATGATTGGTTTTGTTATAAGCGGTGGGAAATGCAGCCTTTAACTTGCACAAAACAATTGTCATGATTCAACTAATTAACTAATCATGGTCTTCAATCAGGAGAATCAGGTGTCTTAGTGCTGGGCTAGAACAAAAACCTGCACCCACACCAGCCCTCTGGAAAAGATTGGACACCCCTGCTTGATATGGATTCATTTTTCTTTCTACTGCAGCGGTACTCAGCCCCGGTCCTGGAGAGCTATCTGTAGCATTTAGTTTTTGCTTTAAGATCAGTGACCGATTCAGACTCAAGAAACCAGATGACCCGAGTTAACTGTGGAATAAACTGCTTTCACAATTTCTGCGCTACTTGATATCTTGTAAAAAGGGTAGGTCAAATAAGCTAAGGCTTCTTCCTACACCTTTTCGGTCATTTTAATCTTTGTAAAGATAATGTTAATGACCAAAATAAACTATCTATCTATCTACTCAAGTTCTGAGTAACAACAAAAGCCAGCACCCTGTGGCTCTCCTCGACCAGGAGTGAGGGTCACTGGCTCCAAGACATGCTTTTCGTATCATTTAAACTTCCATCCTTGTACACTTTAATTTCTGACTCTCCCCATTTTAGATCAACTAATTGTTTTTTATTTATTTATTATAATTATTATTATTATTACAAATGTCTCAATTAGAAACTCAGTTGCGCAATTAGCCACTTGACTGTGCCACTGGAGAGCCCATGGGGGACCCTGAAGGATTGCCATTGAAATACTACATGTTAACTACGTGAAACTACTTCAATGTTAAAATATTAATACGTTAAAAATCAAATAATACACTGGGACTCGTTTTTTCTTTTTATGTAGATGTAGCATAACGTTTTTGTTTTGCTTTTATATATATAAAAAGTTTATCTAATTAATGATCATAAGCACACACTGCTGTACGGAACTTCATCTTTTACAGCCAGAATGTTCGGCTTGACGAAAAGTAGGTCATAAATTTATTGAAAAATACACACACACACACAAAACATTTTAATTAATGAAGTTGAAGACTATAAAGTTAATTTTAGGCAATAAAGAAAAGTCTACTTCGTGATAGCTAGCCGATCAATACTGCAACACAGTCGTCAGTACAAATTTGCCTGACAGTAAGGTCCATTCTATTGCACGATGTAGCTATTCGCAAGCCAAATTCGTCCTCCCCAATAGACGGGGGCCAAACGTACAAGTTGCATTCAGATTGTAAACACGAGGTAATGTGTCATTGACAAGAATTCCTACAGTAGCCAAAATTGACAGTGCAGTTTGCTGGAGCCGTGTCAAGTTTCAGTTTTCGCAGATGGCCTGAGCAGGAAATGTGGAGAGCTTCTCCACTTCCTCTCCCCTGTGTTTAGTCCGATGTTAAGCATCTTTTGCTCTCCACATCAGTCGCGGTCTGTACTCGCGAACAATTAACTGGACAAGAGTTTAAGTCAATTTAGCGCGCCTTCCAGCAGCCCGTCATCGAAAGCGAAGATGCACAGTCGTTCGACTTCATTCTGAAGGGATTTTCGAGACTTCTTCACGGTTCCGTCTATGTTCTTTCTGTTAATATACTGTAGTTTCATTACCTGAAGGCAAATATGTTCGAAGCTGCGTTTGTGTTTAGCATCGTCTGCATGGCATTGCCAGGTAACCGTTTTATTTGGTTTATGACTGACATGTTTAATTTGCTTGGGTCCTCTTGTGATTCCTATAAGTCTCTTAGATGTCCTTGCATTGCACCGAGTTATTTATAATGTATTGATTGGCTATTATTTGCGGGTATCAGCCAAACGACTCGTGTCCCTTGTACTTGGGACAGGCATGCGTTACACGAGCCACTCATAATCATCACTGGCATTTCTACTTGTGTTCTCAGGAGTTTTGGGAAATGTGTGGTCGGTGTCTTTCCCCATCAAAGAGTCCTGCGTTTGGGCTGGAACGACAACTACGTTGCCATGTAGGTACGAGTATCCCAGCGGGTTCACGGTAAAGAACGTGATGTGGTTCCGTCTCACTGTTGACGGCAAGAGGGAGTTTGTTATTCACACCGATCAGAACCTGGTGAGCCCTACCTACAAGGGCAGGACTCGGTACACGGGTAGCTACAAGACGTGCAATCTACAGCTCACTAATATCAGGAGCACCGACAGCGGGCTGTACCACTTCAGGTTTGAGACAGACCGCTGGCAAGGCAAGTGGACTTCAGCTGACGCAGCAACCCTTTCCATTACAGGTAAAGTCATTTTACCGTGTAGCGTAGCATTATGGATAATGAATTGGGGTTGCAACTCTGAGTTTGCAGGTTAGATTCCCAGCTGTGGCACTGGTATCATGCAGTTGAGCAAGGTAGCCTACTTAAACTGAGATGCTTCAGTGAGAATCCTGCTCTGCGAATATTAATATAAATATGTTTGTATATACATATTAAATAAATTGAAGCTTTGCAAATTGTTCTTGCTAAGAGTGTTTGTTAAATGTCTAGCTCTACCTGCAGTGTAAAATTGCTTATTATTAAACCGATTTATATAAAATTGAACTATTAACTATTAGAGTAAATTTTGTGTCATACAGTGTATGACAACATGGTACATGTATACATGTGCATTTGGTTAGTTGTTTGGCTTAATTGTGCTTGAATTGAATGACAATGTTGATATTTTTACCTTTAATGTTTTGAGCCACTACCTGTGCATCTGTTACAGAGCTTCAAGTGGAAGTCCATCCAGCTAGAACTGGAAACATGTTTGCGTCCGGAGAGACTGTTTATCTGAGATGCATTGCGAGGGGATGTGCAGCGTCGGGGAAGACATTTGCTCTCTACAGGAACGGAGTGAACTTGGGGCCGGCCAATAACTGGTTCACGATTTACAATTTTGACCAACAACACGCAGGCACGTTCACCTGCCGTATTCTCCCCCAGCGGATACAGTCCCCGGGCATCACGCTGGGTGTTGGCCGTAAGTAAAATCGATCAAAAACGGTGACATCATCATAATCATCATGCTATTTGCAAACCATCGAAACGGTGAATGTGAGACTCGACGCATATGACAGTTTTCATGGCAGTAATGCAGACCCTTGCTTTACAGTAGCGTCGCTGTGGAAAGACAGACTTCTCTGACCGAATTAATTAATTACTCACATACATAAATCTAGATTTCCAGTAGCTTTTTTTCTGAAAATACGGACGGCCCTGACCTTTGCATATCGTGGGGATTAATAATGTAATCATAAAATATCAGTTCTTTTCCTGGTTGTTTCCTGAACTCGTCCCTGTGCTCGCGACAGATGCTCCGCGATCGACGTCGGTTACGGTCAGCCCGCCGGGCGCGATAATGGCGGGCAGCTCCGTGACCCTCTCGTGCGGCAGCAGCGGCGAGCCTCCGGTGGAGAGCTATGCCTGGTTCAGAGATCGCCAGAGCGGCAGCCTGCCCGACAGCTTCAAGCCCCAGCTTTACCTGAGGAAGACGAGGCCCTCTGACTTTGGGCTGTACTACTGCGTAGCCAGGAACTCCCTGGGCTTCGAGAGGTCCAGCCCCGTCCTGCTCAACATCACCTGTATGTACCCGCAACCTCGTCGTGCTATTGCTTCACCTGCCTTTTTTTTTTTTTACAGTCTGTAAAAAATTTGAACGTTAGAACATGAACATAAAAAGCCCATCTAGATTCGTCATTTACCTTACAAACTAGACAGCTTCAAGCACTGCATCAAGCCTGAACTTGAGTACCCCAAGTGTCCCTGCCTATATGACAGGACCTGGCAAACGGTTTGATATTTAAGTTTAAAAAAGTATTCTATTCAATCTTAATCAAGATTTTCCAGTTTATATTGTTGTCTCTCATACTGTATATTAAAGAAATACAGGTGCACCCAATTCCCACTGATGTCATATGAAGTGGCAACACAGAAAAGAAAAAAATAACATACAATATTTACTCAATTTACACAATACATTTATTACAGCTCAGCATTTTATCATGGGGCAGTCAGGGAGAGGTTGTTAAAAGTGGATGTTTCTGAAAGAATTTAAAAAACATGGCAAATCCACTTTATTTTGTGCGTAGCTCTAGATGCCAGGAGCAGACTGAACCATTCTTGAGTAGATACAGTAAGAGAACCTTCCTTAGAATTGGTCATTTATGTGAAAGTGTACTTTGAGTCATTCATTCTTGTGCAATAACTTATTTTATACTCAGACGAGACAGAACCAATGTCATAAGACTTCTGACCTTTGAGACTGGATGACAAATTTTCACTGACACAATTTCACCATGTCGGCCATGGCTTTGCCCCTACTATTTTCAGCCATTGGGGTTGCTACTTCTTGTTTTAACCTTTTACTGGAAAAGAAATAGAAATATTATCTCTCATTTGGTTCCTGTTTCAAAATTTTCTTCTTTTTTAATTATATATTTTTTTGTTTAAAAAGGCTGAGGCCTTTGTTTATAATATGTATTATGGGATGGATTACCAGCTCTCTGCTTTCGGTCTCCCTTTTTGCAATGGCAGCTGACTGCTGTTAGCCGCTAAGGGTCTAGTTTTAGCAGTCACTGATTTGATTATCTGAAACCAAGGCATTCAGTTGAATGCAAATACAAACGGTGAAAACTATACCCCAGTCATAGTGGTTTTAAAAGGGGAAAATAAAAATGAACTTTTAAACAGTTGCGAGATGATTCTTATTACCCAATTTCAGCATTTTAAATTCCATGTTTTGTTTATTTAGTTTTTTTTTTTTTTTTTTTTTTAACAGTGGAGATTCCCTTTAATTTCTATAGCCAGTTCAGACTCAGTAAACCTGGTTTAGATAAGTGTGTACTTGCGTGTAAATGAAGAACCAGCACGCCCTGCGGCTCTCCAGGACCACGAATGAGGACCACTGAATGGGCCCCTATTGACCCCGAAGGCCTCAGGAGTGCCCACGGTCCGCGGCTTCCTGCGCCGTTTCGCCTTTCGGTCTTGGCCACGGCCCGTCTGTCTCGTGTTCTTTCAGACGCTCCGACGGGGACCGAGGCGTTGGTCAGCCCGGGCGGTGACATCACGGAGGGCTCGCCGGTGAACCTGACCTGCCGCAGCAGCGCCAACCCGCCGGTGGCGCGGTACGCCTGGCACCAGGTCTCCGGTGCCCGCTCCTGGAGCAGAGGGTCCCTGCAGAACCTCAGCTTCCCCAGCGTCCGGGCCCATAACGCGGGCCGGTACCACTGCACCGCGTGGAGCCCGCTCGGGCAGGAGACCTCCGTCCCCGTCGGCCTGCCTGTGCTGTGTGAGTGTCTGCTGCGTGTCCCGCTGGCGGTGCGGCACACCAGATTTTTACCGGTCTGTGGCGCGTACGCTGTCCAGCTTGCGAGTTTGAACTACGCACTGGCTTCGGTTCTCGAAAAGCTGGTTAAATTTGAGATCGCAGAAACTATCACCTGGGCTGACCCTCAAGTGAAAGTAGGTGCTTCAGAACAGTGCTTCACAAGGTTTAATGCCAAATACATTGAGATATCAAAAACTGCCCCGTTGTCTGTAATTCCCTACAGCAAAGTGCAATATTGTGTATTTGTGCGACTGCTATTCATTACAGGCGTTTAGCAGACGCTCTTATCCAGAGCGACTTACACAACTTTTACATAGCATTTTTACATTGTATCCATTTATACAGCTGGATATATACTGAAGCAATTTCGGTTAAGTACCTTGCTCAAGGGTACAACGGCAGTGTCCTACCCGGGAATCGAACCTGCGACCTTTTGGTTACAAGCCCAGTTCCTTACCCACTGTGCTACACTCCGTCCTAATAATTGAGAAGTAGTAGACAATTATATGAGGGTAAAAGCAGGTCAAAGAAACATGTCCCTAGCTGGGCTTGAACCTAAGACCCTACATTCCTGAGACTGGGACCTTACCCAGTAGGCCACAGGCAGATTAGCTATTCCCTTGTGATTCACTGTACAACAACAGTGAAACAGATATGAAACTGTGGGTTAATTACATTACATTTTAGCCATTTAGTAGATGCGACTTACAGGGATGTAAATATGTAATGTACAGTCCATTTATACTGCTGGATATGTTACTGAAGCAACTATGACGTACTTTGCTCATACACACAACCAGAGTGCACCAGCTGTGAGTCAAACCTGGAACCTTGGAGCCCGAGCCCAGTTCCCTGCCCATTATGCTACATTGGCGTCTGGTAAAGGTGGGAGGAGCTCAGGTTAAGGGAATGCTCTCCGTCACGTTGGCGATTTGTCCCGTCTCTCCCAGCTGTGTGAAACGTTTTTTTTTTCGACGTGCGTCTTTCAGACGCACCCAAGAACACTTCGGTGTCAGCGCGTCCGTCCAGCGAAATCGACGCGGGCACCTCGGTCACCCTGACCTGCAGCAGCAACGCCAACCCCGCCGTGGAGAACTACACCTGGTTCAGGGTCGATGAAGCTGAGGCGTGGGTAACCCGATCGGGCCCCAGCTACACCATCGCTGAGGTCAGCCCCGGGGAGGGGGGGCGCTACTACTGCCAGGCCCGTAACCGGATCGGGGCACACAGCTCGCCCATCTTCACCGTCCGGGTGCGAGGTAGGTGGGGGTGGGGTGTGGATGGGGGGGGGAGGGGCAGGCCACCTGTGTTGTTTGTCCACTCTGCAGACCTGACATGGCGGGGGAAGGGAGGGGTGCAGGTGTTGGAGGGTGTTGGGAGTGGACACAGGGGTGCTGTGTCTCGTGACATTTTACAGGGATTTTGTGAAAGTCCACCAAGAATAAAATTGTGCAAAATTTGATGATTAAATTCACAATTAATTTTATGCACCATGTGTACAGACATGTAAATAATTCTGTGGGAAAAGTTGATGTTAAGTGGTCATGCTTTTCAACCTTTAGGGGTGTGTCCCAAAAGTTCCTGGCTTTTATATAAGTTCAAAAAAAACCTTTACACTATGCATAATGTACATTGTGAAAATAAATATTATTGAAAAACAATTCAGAACTTCAGTCTGAATAAAAGAACATCTACTGAATACCATGTAAATGCAAATGTACAGTTTAATGACTATTTTTGCTGGATTTTCGTGAGGTTGCATATCCTGGCCGCGCGTCCCAAACAAGGGACGTCCCTGTATTTATCCGATGAAGTGTAACATTCTACCAGAAAAAGGGGGAGGGGCTTGTTTCGAACGGATCACATGAGGGGGGAATCAAATGAGCAGTTCTATCGATCAGCTGATGAAGGTGAAATCCCTGTGAGGATTTTAGATGTACAGCCAACTCAAGAGTTACTGGCACCCTTCAAAAAAAAATGAGCAGCAATGATATGGAGAAAATAAATTATACACAAACTGATTCATGTTTTCTGCTCAAACATTTAGGGAAACATTTTACTTTCAATCTAATAAAACTGATTCTTATTAAAAACATTTTTTTTTTAGTAATAGCATTTTAGGGGTCAGAGCTATTGCTACCCCAAAATAATATTTTAAATAAAACAAAAAAAACTGGAGTATGTGATTTTTTTTTTTTTCATTCAAACATTTTTTTTGTAAATCTCAATCTCCTGAAAATGTATTGTTGCCTTTCATCATTCATATCTTGCTTCAAAAACAGTTGAACACAAACAGTTGAAAATAACAATAAGCACGGTCAATAATAAATAATGAAAAAATTAAAGTCTGGAACAGTTGCAAATTTGCCAGAAAGAGGAAGCCTGTGTATACTGCCCCCACACACATTGAAGAAGATGATGGAGGAGGCAAAGAAGAACTCACAGTTTTAGAACAACACAGTTTTTTGGAATTTTGCAGTTATCAAGTTTCAAAATCAACTGTTAGACAGAAACTCCATGTCAGTAAGTTCTTTGCAAGGGTTGCGGGAAATGTGCCTGAATTCGGCTTGCCTCTGCCAGGAGGTTCGAGAGCTGGCTGCGGATGGACCTTTCAGCAAGGCAATAACCTCTAACGCGCAGCGCAATCAACACAGAAATGGCCACATGAGCGCAGAATCAGTGTTTTGAAACGACCGTCTCAGTCTCTGGACTTGAACCCTATTGGGAACTTGGTCTGAATTGAAGAGGGCAGTCCACAAGTGCAAACCTAAAAATATCAAGGATCTCGAAATTTTCTGCATGGAGGAGTGGTCCAATATCCCTCCAAAAGTGTTCTCCAACAGTGTCAGACATTACAGGAAGAGACTCAGTGCTCTTATTCTTTTCAGGGAAGCCTTCAGAAAATATTTATCGTAAGGGTGACAAACATTTTTGTTTTGCCGAAAAAATTGTACTGCTCAGTCAAACTTTTTGTTTTAAAAAATATATGTATATTGTTAAAATAAAAGTACACAGCCCCCCCCCCCCCACCCCCCCATATGTTTGAGCACAAAATATGACTGGTAAATGTTAATTTTTTACAGTGAGGTTTGCTGATTTTTGTGAAAGGTGCCATGAATTTGTGAGTTGACTGTATGGTGGCGCGTTTGGGAGTATGTCAGATTCTGTAGAAAAACATGCATGGTGTCATGTGGCTAGCATTGTTTCCCCATTTTACAACATTATAAAATTCCATCGGACTATGTCATGAAATAATTAAGTATTAAGTTCCAAATTAAAAATTCTGGAAAATAATCAACAATCTCTAACAGTCTCTAGCTCCAAATTCCTTTATGCTTTCGATTAAGGAGCAAACTCTTTATCATATTTTATGACATTAAGCATCATCATCTCCTGGTTGACCTGTAGCCAGTGTTCAGACAGACCGCACGTTTCTCTGGGGTCATCAAACTAATAATGACCTTATTTTCCATGACGTTTTAGTCTGGCTTGTGAACATTTATGAACTTTTACTGCTGTTGGGGGGGGTCATGACTAAAGCTGTGTGCAGGAAGCAGTCCTTGCCTTTCTAACCTTTCCCTTCAGCTTCGCTTCTGCTTTACTCTACAAAGTCAGGTATCTGCACTCAGCCAGTGGGTTCTGGTAGCTGTAGTGCACATGGAATCCATGAGGGGGCGGCAGAGGACTCATAAGAGCATAGTGTAGTGTGGCAGTAAGCTGGCCCTATAACACTGGAGTTACACGCTCTTATCTTGGGAGTTGAAAAACTTAAGAACATAGAAACATTTGATGAGAACAGGTCATTTAACCCCATCTTGGCTCATAATATTTCCTCCCAAGGATCTGCTTCTAATACATGACCTTCTAATACAAGTCCTGTGCTGTCCCGTGCATTGTACACAATGTTAAGTGCTTATAATGACACAGAGAATACATTGCCTTGGATGAGGGCATTTGCTTTGCATGCAAACGAGGTGATGTCATTTTCAGACTAATGGGCGTGTCTTGTTCCTGATTGACAGGCAGGCTGAAAGTGATCGCATTGGCTTCTGCTGTGGGCGTGTCCGCCGGTCTCATCACACTCACTGTGATGGTCATGATAAGGTAAGGAGACTGCCCAGCCTACAGCTGGCCTTCCCATAATGCTGTGCGTGCTGCCACTGTTTTACATTGATGTGACTGGCATTAGAATTGGCAAGGGTGGACATTTTGATGCATGTCACAGCATGTAGCTCTTTCCCTCACATTACCTTAGTTGTATTGTTTTGCGTTGGTTTGCTTGTTGATGATGTCAGCAGGAAAAAATGTCACCACTAGGTAGGGTGTATCAGGCATTGCATTTGGCAGGAGTACTGATGTGCGTCTGCAAAGTACAACTTAATTGAAATAGCTGACATGGGCGCTACATGCTGTCTTTATGTTTGTTTAATATTTATGTGTTACCGTGTTTTTTGGCCAGTCTCTGGTACAGTAACCTTTTGGCCGAAAGTCTGGCTGTTCTAGCATTACCTCAGGTCTGCACAGACACTGACCCGCCTCCTGTTTCCTCCAGTAAGAACATGCACAGGGTTGACACTGAGTCTGCTGAAGAAGACAAACAGGTGATGTGAACAGTACCTGTAATATCCTGTGTTAGCACTGTGATACTCCGGTAGTCCGTGTGTCCGGGTTTTACTCAGCACAGTTATTCAGCTAAACCCCCTGAGCCTGCTTCATGACACAGGCCCCAGGAGGCAATTTTGGGGATGATTAGGTGGCCAGGTTTAGGGAACCAGTCCTGTGAGAATTTGATCAGGACACTAGGGTGAGCATCTCTACGCTTCTCCTGGGGATTTAAATAGTGAATCAGAAACTGACTTTAATGCCTCAGCCGAAGGACGCAGTTTTACCATGTCGTACATTGAAGCGTGGGCATTTCTCATCGCTAATGAAATTGAAATTGTTTTTAGGTGGAGTTAATACAACGGACATCCTCGTCATCAGGGGACACAATGTTTCTTGAGACACTTCAAGAGACGTTTCAGGCGAGATCCACAAAGATGACAGACATACCAGTAAGGAAACACTTCCAAGTTCTGTCACAAGGGGTCGCCACACTGCTGCCTCCCAATTTTTCAGACTCCCGTTGTACTGTATGTCCCATGGCAGGCCTTGAATAGGGGAAAAATCTAAAGCTAAAAGCACCCTTTGGAGTAACGTGCAGTTTGCAGAACGGCATGTTAAGTGCATTTAAGCATTGTTGATATAAGAAATTATACAAAATTGGGAGGCCCAGCAAATAGTTTAGAATCTACTAAAGTAATCAAAGAAAATTTCAGTGAAATCCCAAAGTGGGCAGAAACCTGGCAGATTAAATTTAGTATAGTCAAATTTTAAGTTCTGCTTGTGGGAAATAAAAACATTTTGCAGGATTACTTTATGGGAAGAACTAAATTGGAATGTGCTGAATTTGAAAAAGACGTGGGAGTAATGGTTGATCAAAGCCTTTCAGGTTCTACCCACTGTGCTGTGGCAGTAAAAAAATGGCAACAGGATGCTGGGATATATAGCCAAAAGTATTGAGTTTAAATCCAAAGAAGTTATACTTATCTTATACAATACATTTGTCTGAACACACTTGGAGTATTGCGTGCAGTTCTGGGAACTGTACTATAAGAAAATATAGAGGCTCTGGAAAAGGCTCAAAGAAGATCAGGTACAGATAATGGATGGACGAATGGATGGATAGATGGATATGATAGCTAAAAATAAGGTACACCGCCCATCCTTCGTTTGAACACAGCTTTCATGCAGGCTTTGTTGGGAGGGTTCCTTCAGCTCGCAGTCTGTTTAACACCATGAGGCATAAAGACCCCCCATGCATGTTTAATGCAGGAGGAGCCGGAGGATGTGTATGAGAATGTGCACGAGAATGTGCATCCCTGCATCGTCCCCATAAAGGATGTGACTCAGAACCCAGAGGCAGACGGCCCTCTCAACTACATCACAGTTCATTTCTCCCAGAGGTTCAGGTAAGAGCAGGCAGCCCGGGTAGACACGGCAGGATGCACCTAACTGAAAAAAAAACGTCAGTGGTAAATCATTGCTCATCATACTTTTTTCAGTTTTTTTTTTGAAAAAAAAAAGCTGAAAAATAAGGAAGTGGGATCCACTCTCTGCCACACCAGAAGCCTGCAAGTCTGTTGTGTCCTTTTGTGTGTTGGCTTGATATGGTAAAGTGTTCTCCCTCCACCTCACGTGGTGGAGCATGTTGCTCTGGCAGTCGAGTGTGTCTTTTATTGCAGGTAACTGACGACACCTGCGGGGCCAGCGAAGGCCAGGATTTGCACTTTTAAATGGAGGCGACGCCCATCCATCTCTCTCTGCTGTCTGCTCTCTTGTAATCCACTGTGCTGCTGGCATTCTTGGACTCCGACTTTCTTTTTTTCTTAGTTAACATTCTTATTTTATTTAATGCATTTTCTTCATGAGTCAGCTATTTTGTGTGGGATATTTTATGTTCCAATTTTCCAGGGGCGAGTCGTAACATAATATGAAGTCAAAGAGCAACTCCATTTTCATGGGGTTTGTGTGTCTGAAAATGCAAATGCAATAACAAGTCTCGATTGCAGACTGTACTTAGTTCTACTAAAATATAGTAGAATAAGTAAAGGTGTTGAGCAATAAACCAGCATGTGAAAATTGTGCAGATCTTCCCAATGGGTAGCTATCATTTAATATTATGGTTAAGGGGAGGACAAAGCCAAATGCTACCACACAGTGCAAAGCCTGTCTGAATAAGGATATGACACCTTCTCTCTTTCTTATCTTTCAGCCACGAGCAAATTCCTGCCACAAAAACACCATCGGATGGAGAAAAAGAGTCTAGGAACGCCTCTGATGTCATCTACACAGCTGTGGCCAGGCCCAGTCATTTGTAGAGGTAGAGTATACGCACTAAATAAAGCAGTGCTTTTGCAAAGTGCCCTAGAATCATCCATTAAATTGTGAAATTAGCCACATGGCCAAACTGAGGCCTGGGTTCAAAAATCATTTGTCCTTTTCCCACAAAAACACAGTTTGGCGAGTTCCTTCTTGGTGATGGGTTGTGAAGAAGAAGAAGAAAAAACACAAAAAATTCAGTTTAGGTGAGGGAATTTAAGCCTGAGACTGGAGATTACTGAAAGCTTGGCACAAGCACTTTGGGCAAAAAAATAAGCAAATTCTCAAACAGGGATTTTATGTTCTACGTCTTTTTTTTTTTTTTTGGCATGTGACCTCCATCTGATTGATGCTTCCGAGATTTTATTTTTCTTTTATTCAAAGGGTTAGGATTGATTCAGAATGTGCACAGAGATGGTTATTCCTGCATTAAGGATGATTTGAATGGGGTGTGCTACTTCCATACAAAGAGTACATAGCCAAAAATATGTGGACATCCAACATCTCATTTTATTTGGGTCATATAGTGTATGTGTGCAGACATTGTAGCCCTCTCTCTCTCTCTTTCTCCCTCCCTCTCCCTCTCCCTCCTCTCTCTCTCGTTAGATGCTGTATGTGTGGGTCCTGCTCAGATGAATGACTTTGTGTCCCCTGCCTGCAAATTCATCCTGCTCATCAGATGCATTGAAGGGCGTGGCATTTTAATTCAACTTACATCTTCGCACGGACTTTCAGTTTTGACATTCTTTTGTCCCAATTCAATACCTAGCTGCTATTAATATACTTGGCCATGAAATATATGACTCGACTCACTTCACTATTAACAGACTAATTTAATAAATACTTTTGTTCATAGAAAATGTCCATGGTTTCCATTTTTTTTTGTGGTGAGTTTGTATTTTCTCTTTCGCTGGTGGTTTAAGGTGAGATGCGTAGAACTGAACTCCACTTAACAGGCTACATTATGAGGTAGCGCTGAAAGGCAAACACTGTGAAAAATATTTACATTTCAATGATTTATGGCCAGGTTATAACGGTTGTATGCCAACAGGCGGTCTTTAACTTGCATGCTATTTCCATGTTAAAAAGATGTATGTTAATAATGCGGAGGAAGGTTTGCATTCTTTCATACCCCCTTCATGAGAAAAGCTGGTTTATGTTTAATTTGCTCCCACACTGTGATAGAAACAAATTGTGCCAGAAATAAAATGGTGTTTGTGTTTAAATATAGCTGTAATAATGACTGTTATTTAACTACAGTCTAGTATTGCTATTTCAAAATGCAATATGTATGCAGTTTGGCTGACTGCAAGAACACGAAGATCATAATGCATTGTTCCAAAGTAATATTAAATTACCCACAATTACCAACTGTACGTTTCAAAGTTATGATGTGGCGCCTTAACAACTACAAATCAGAACATGCAGTGTAATAGCATGACAGTTAATGTAGGCTAACATTCGTAAATGCGTGATGTCAACAGGAACAAGAGAGGCCAAGAAAAATGGGGATGAGTGAGAAAGAGTGTAAAGGGTTGCCAGGCAACACACGGTAAGGACAGGTAAGGGCACCTGTTTGACGACTTTGGTGTTATGAAATGAAAGAGCCACCTTTTTTTGTTGGCTGCAGCATAAGCTATCACTGGGGCGACATAGCTCAGGAGATAAGACCGATTGTCTGGCAGTCGGAGGGTTGCCGGTTCAAACCCCGCCCTGGGCGTGTCGAAGTGTCCTTGAGCAAGACACCTAACCCCTAACTGCTCTGGCGAATGAGAGGCATCAATTGTAAAGCGCTTTGGATAAAAGCGCTATATAAATGCAGTCCATTTACCATAAGCAGGTGAACCAGTTTTTCTGCATTAATATGGGAACATAAAGCAATTTCTGAGTAAAATGTAAATGCAAATCAAGAAATTTCTGGCTATGAACACTGTAAGCCAGATGTCGGCTGAGATAACTGAGCTACTTTGTTTTTTTCTAATCAAGAGAACATTAGATATCATCCAAAATCATTTGTTAATAATCATCATTTAATAACCGATTCCAGACGAGAGATCTCTAGAACCTTCTTTGTGTATCACTATTCCCGTGTGATTCATATTCTGGGTCCAGAATGTCTGTTCAATTTGACACAAACTTGTTCGTAATATTTTACATGCAAATGTTAAGTTAAATGTTAAGTTTTGCATACTCTGTCTCATCATCAGTACATGTGCAGTATTCTTGCACAAATGCTTGTGGTTTACAGTGGTCATATTTACACAGAAGCAGAGGTCTGGGTTCATGGGTTGTGACATTCATGGCATCATGTGTTGTAACGTTTCAAGTCTGCGTTCTCAGGGAAGTGCTTTTGCACAGTGTACTTCCACAATTTCCCCAATTCCTGATTCCATTCTTGTCTTTGTCTTTTTTTTGCCACAGTGGAAGCTCTGGGAAAGCTCTGGGGAAGCTTCTGGGGTAAATCCATGTAGTAGTACTCTGAAGCAGTAATTCTGAAAGGCCAGATCTATAGGTATACCAGGACACATAATGTGTATCTGTGCCATTTTTAAAGGAAATTAAATTATGCACATACTATACCCTTAAAACTACTTTTAATTTTCAGATGATAGCGTTAAGGGAGAAATGTGCAGCAGAATGTAATTTTCTAAAACCACAGAAATATTAGGACAATTGATTAGAGGGATCAGTGTAGTCGTTGTTTGATGGAACCACTACATCCCTGCCAACAGGCCAAATATGCCAGTCATGGTCAGAATTAGTGGACATAGGCTACTATGCCAGACATGGGTGGTGCCAGAAATATTTTGCTTAATTATTCAGTGGTGGTGCTCTGAAATTTGTGGTAATTACAGGCATGTGCAGGACTAGGTGTGGGTGTGCTGCATTCAGTACTCAGTTTTCAAGCATTATATACCCACGACAAACAGTTCTCTTGGTTCACATGTACAGACAAGAGATGCGTCTAATATAGACATGGGGCCTGCATCACGAAACAGGCTAAGTGGGCTAGCTGAATAACTGCCTCTGTCTGACTAGAGCCAGGAGATACGGACCTCTCCATACCTGTTTCTGTACCCTGTGCAACAACAAAAAAATAAATTTTAAAAATCCAGCTGTTTAAATGTCACCCTGGGTAAGAGTGTCTTTTAAGCAAGTGAATGTTCTTTAGCAGTGTACAGCGAAGAAGTCAGTAATTTATTTGTGATTTGCTACATTTCTATTTACCTGCTCTGGCTGAACATGTAAAGAGGTAACTGGCTGCAGTGTACATTAGTAGTGATTTATTATATAAGGGAAAAAAATCATAATGCAGTCTAACAAATTATTGCGATAATGAATAGTGATATTAAACTTGCTGCCACTGGAAGAAAGAATAATGGGTGAGACATCGTCGGGGCAAAACTTTGGACCCCAATGATAATATAGCAACAAACTGATTGTAACTCTTTTCATGCTAATTGTGTTGGTAAATAACTGCAAGGTCTATATCGAAATGGATTTTTAGAGAACGGAGTGGAAGAACTTGACTGGCCTGCACAGAGCCCTGACCTCAACCACACCCAGTGCCTTTGGGATCAGTTGGAAAGCCAACTGCGAGCCAGGCCTAATTGCCCAATCAGTGCCCAACCTCACTAATGCTCTTCTGGCTGAATGAAAGCAAATCCCTGCAGCAATGCTCCAACATCTTGTATAAAGCCTTCCCACAAGACAATACATTTTTTAGACCACACTAGGAGCATTGTTTGCAGTTGTGGGGACCATACTACAAGAAAGAGGCTCTTGAAAAGGTCCAAAGGAGGGCAACCAAATTGATTCCTGATATGAAAGATAAATGCTATGAGGACTAGAAATGTTTATATCTTCACATTTAGTAAAAGGAGACTATGGGGTGACTTGATTGAGGCGTTTTATTTCACAAACGGGATTAACAAAGTGAACGACAGGCGATTCTTCAGATTGAGTTCTGTTAGTAGAATGAGATCGAAATTAGTAAAAGGGAAATTCTGATTTGGAAGTTGTTTTTCACACAGAGAGTAGTCAATATGTGGAACAGCCTGCCAGGTCATGTAGTGGAGGCAGAAACACTGGGGATTTCCTAGCTTGATATGGCATTAGATACTATCTAGTCTGTTGGTAATACGAGCACAAGGTACAATTTAGTTGGGAAAATGAAATTAAAAATGATATGCATTATGATATGCAGAAGTACTTGGCATGAAATGACTATGATACTAATCATGCAAATCCTGCACTGTGAACCTGTTATACATTTAAAGAACACACTAAAGTAAAACGCTACAGTAAGGCTATAACATACAATATATACAGTGTGGACTGGAAGTTCTACACTGAATGTTGAGTTAAGATGAAAAAGCTCTCTGTTCATCAACATACTTCACATCAAGCAAGCACAGTAATTTGGGACAGATACCAATGACACGCATTTACTAATCTTCTTTTATTCATAGAAAATGGCAAACAATATGTGGATACTTGTTCTATTGGCAGTATTTGCTGGTAAGTAACAATCTCTTATTAAACAGTGTACATTTACTTGTTGTTCACACAGCAAGCAATTCGGTTGATGGGTCGTTCGAGAGTACTAGGCTGAGGGAGGGGCAAGAGCTTCCCATTGTATCATCTTTGTGGTCTTGTGCAGCTATACATTTTTGGATAGAAATAATGGCATTACACAGTGTATCAAAGACATATATTTGCCATATAGCCTACAGTATAATTTAGTTTCTACAGTTATATCATGACACTGATAATTACAATTTACTGCTATGTCCTTAGCTAGTTAGGGATATAGTCATAGCAATCTTTCTATCTGTCTGACTAGCACGCTAGCTAGCAATCTCTCTAAATTCTGAACAGATATTTGGAAGATGTTTTTGACACAGAGAGTTGTCAATATGTGGAACAGCCTGCCAGGTCATGTAGTGGAGGCAGAAACACTGGGGATTTCCTGGCTTGATATGGTGTTAGATACTGTCTAGTCTGTTGGTAAATAGAGCACAAGGTACAATTTAGTTGGGAAAATGGTGAGCATTGTTGGGTTGAATTCTCGTCATTATGCAATGTCATGTTACTTGGGGAGTACATATGGAGGCAGAAGGGGTTTAAGATTGTGATAGTTTATGTGGGCTCACATGTTTATAAGATGTTGGATTTAATACGGGTCTCACATGGATTTCACATGTAATCACATGGGTGTTTATATGCATTTCACATGCAATCACATGGGTGTTTTTATGTATTTCACATGTAATCACATGGGTGTTTATATGCATTTCACATGTAATCACATGGGTGTTTTTATGTATTTCACATGTAATCACATGGGTGTTTATATGGATTTCATATGTAATCACATGGGTGTTTTTATGGATTTCACATGTAATCACATGGCTTTTCACATGTTTATTACATGGGATTCACATGAGAATTAACATGGATTTAACCCATTAAACCATGATAAGGTCACAAATCCACATTTACCATATTGCCTGTGTGATTTTAACATGTGATCATTACATGTGGTTTATTCCACATGGAAATGTCATGCATTTTTTTTCTTCTTTTTTTTCTGTAAGGGGTGTTCATGGTGCATTGTGATTAGCAGGCATAGAGATAGGTGACATCATTAATAGAGACAGGTGATGTTTTTTACTGATGAGTAGGAGGGGAGTAGGAAGGAAGGAAGGAGGGGACAGTACACAGCTTGGGTTTGGATATTTAAAGAATACTTTGCCCAGGTGAGGAACAAGAGTGAAAAGCAGGGAAGGCCAGGTGAGTGGTGGTCATGATGAGTCATGGGGCCTGATCAAATGTGTTTATGTAAATGTTTAAAAATAATTGCTGGAAATATGTACATTTTTACCTTATAAATTATCAATAGCATTAACTTCACTTGCGGGTGTATTTATTTTTTCTGACTTATCTGCTTTGGACATGGCATTAGAAAAAATGAAATGATAGTTTAACATTATGATATGCAGAAGTACTTGGCATGAAATGACTATGATACTAATCATGCAAATCCTGCACTGTGAACCTGTTATGCATTTAAAGAACACACTAAAGTAAAACGCTACAGTAAGGCTATAACATACAATATATACAGTGTGGACTGGAAGTTCTACACTGAATGTTGAGTTAAGATGAAGAAGCTCTCTGTTCATCAAGATACTTCACATCAAGCAAGCACAGTAATTTGGGACAGATACCAATGACACGCATTTACTAATCTTCTTTTATTCATAGAAAATGGCAAACAATATGTGGATATTCATTCTATTGGCAGTATTTGCTGGTAAGTAACAATCTCTTTTAAACAGTGCACATTTACTTGTTGTTCACACAGCGAGCAATTCGGTTGGTGGGTGCTCGAGAGTACCAGGCTGAGGGAGGGGCAAGAGCTTCCCATTGTATCATCTTTGTGGTCTTGTGCAGCTACACATTTTTGGATAGAAATAATGGCATTACACAGTGTATCAAAGACATATATTTGCCATATAGCATACAATATAATTTAGTTTCTACAGTTATATCATGACACTGATAATTACAATTTACTGCTATGTCCTTAGCTAGTTAGGGATATAGTCATATCAATCTTTCTATCTGTCTGACTAGCATGCTAGCTAGCAACCTCTCTAAATTCTGAACAGATATTTGGAAGATGTTTTTCACACAGAGAGTAGTCAATATGTGGAACAGCCTGCCAGGTCATGTAGTGGAGGCAGAAACACTGGGGATTTCCTGGCTTGATATGGCGTTAGATACTTTCTAGTCTGTTGGTTATCAGAGCACAAGGTACAATTTAGTTGGGAAAATGGTGAGCATTGTTGGGTTGAATTCTCGTCATTATGCAATGTCATGTTACTTGGGGAGTACATATGGAGGCAGAAGGGGTTTAAGATTGTGATAGTTTATGTGGGCTCACGTGTTTATAAGATGTTGGATTTAATATGGGTCGCACGTGGATTTCACATGTAATCACAAGGGTGTTTATATGGATTTCACATGTAATCACATGGGTGTTTATATGTATTTCACATGTAATCACATGGGTGTTTTTATGTATTTTACATGTAATCACATGGGTGTTTATATGCATTTCACATGTAATCACATGGGTGTTTTTATGTATTTCACATGTAATCACATGGGTATTTATATAGATTTCACATGTAATCACATGGCTTTTCACATGTTTATTACATGGGATTCACATGAGAATTAACATGGATTTAACCCGTCAAACCATGATAAGGTCACAAATCCACATTTACCATATTGCCTGTGTGATTTTAACGTGTGATCATTACATGTAGTTTATTCCACATGGGAATGCCATGCGTTTTTTTTTCTTCTTTTTTTTCTGTAAGGGGTGTTCATGGTGCATTGTGATTAGCAGGCATAGAGATAGGTGACATCATTAATAAAGACAGGTGATGTTTTTTACTGATTAGTAGGAGGGAGTAGGAGGGAAGGAAGGAGGGGACACTACACAGCTGGGGTTTGGATATTTAAAGAATTCTTTGCCCAGGTGAGGAACAAGAGTGAAAAGCAGGGAAGGCCAGGTGAGTGGTGGTCACGATGAGTCATGGGGCCTGATCAAATGTGCTTATGTAAATGTTTAAAAATAATTGCTGGAAATATGTACATTTTTACCTTATAAATTATCAATAGCATTAACTTCACTTGCAAGCATATTTATTTTTTTTGACTTATCTGCTTTGGAC
This sequence comes from Anguilla pacifica, assembly GCA_039654925.1. Lineage (NCBI taxonomy): Eukaryota > Metazoa > Chordata > Actinopteri > Anguilliformes > Anguillidae > Anguilla > Anguilla pacifica. The sequence continues at coordinate 90,183,633 of CM077284.1, read as the reverse complement.
ATGGCATTAGAAAAAATGAAATGACAGTTTTACATTATGATACGCAGAAGTACTTGGAATGAAATGACTATGATACTAATCATGCAAATCCTGCACTGTGAACCTGTTATGCATTTAAAGAACACACTGAAGTAAAACCCTACAGTAAGGGTATAACATACAATATATACAGTGGGGACTGGAAGTTCTACACTGAATGTTGAGTTAAGATGCAGAAGCTCTCTGTTCATCAAGATACTTCACATCAAGCAAGCACAGTAATTTGGGACAGATACCAATGACATGCATTTACTAATCTTCTTTTATTCATAGAAAATGGCAAACAATATGTGGATATTCGTTCTATTGGCAGTATTTGCTGGTAAGTAACAATCTCTTATTAAACAGTGTACATTTACTTGTTGTTCACACAGCGAGCAATTCGGTTGATGGGTCGTTCGAGAGTACTAGGCTGAGGGAGGGGCAAGAGCTTCCCATTGTATCATCTTTGTGGTCTTGTGCAGCTACACATTTTTGGATAGAAATAATGGCATTACACAGTGTATCAAAGACATATATTTGCCATATAGCCTACAGTATAATTTAGTTTCTACAGTTATATCATGACACTGATAATTGCAATTTACTGCTATGTCCTTAGCTAGTTAGAGATATAGTCATAGCAATCTTTCTATCTGTCTGACTAGCATGCTAGCTAACAATCTCTCTAAATAGTTAATACTATCTGACAAGCTAATGAGATAAGATAGATACAGGTGCAACATTTAATACTGATTATCAGACCTGGGTCAAATACGTTTTTGTTGTGGATTCAAATACTTTTCTATGCGGTACTGATCTTGTCTAGTGTATTGGAACCAATGAAATACTCTCACCTTACGGTCATATTGGCAGACTCAATTACACCAGGCAAGATCAATAGAGCACAGAAAAGTATTTGAATCCAAATCAAATTCGTATTCGACCCAGGTCTAATAATCGGTATAAAACGTTGGGGTTGTCACAGACTGTGCTTAGATAAATAAATAAAAAGTAAGCTAGTAGATAATCACTCATCTATACCACTTTTTTCTAAAATGTATACAGGTCCAAACTGAATTTGCACTAATAATCGTTTGAAAATGATAACATTTAACATTTTTTTTAAAATTTTGCTTTCCAGGGATACATGAATGTTCTACACAAGGTATGTTATAACACACT